>JAJIBD010001024.1:0-384469 GCA_021461705.1 Cryptotis parvus | reverse complement strand
AAAAGACTCCAAGACTCTTCATAATCAAAACAATGAGTGCCATCCATAGGGACACAATACTACAAACAGCAAGATCAAAGAAAGACATTTATAGCATACTTATTAGAAGAAATCCTCCAAGCCTGAAGACATTAGTGGGATATAGGGAAAAACTATAATAATTAATATATAATGACTATAAAACTATATATAATGAAATGAAGACCTCACCAAGAACAGGTTAGCATGCTAGACATTCAGATTTGAAGGACTTATACACAACTTCATGGATAAACAACAGTGCAGGAATTTCATGGACTCAAGACCAACTTTAAAAGAAGGAATGAAGGAGCTATTGTAAGATCAGATAAACCCCCAAAGCACCACAAACTTATACAGAAAGAAAACACAAAGTCCCATGGCAATTATCTCTCTCAATTACAAGTCTAAATGCACCAGTTAAGAGACACAGAGAGGCAAAAGGATTAAAAACTGGACCCAACATTCTGATGCTACAAGAAATGCATTTTAACATTCAGAGCAAATACAGACTCAAAGTTAAAGCTGGAAAGCAATTCTTCACACAAACAACTCCTCCAAAAGGCTGAAGTGGTCATTCTAGTATTTGACAACATGTATTTCAGGCTGAAAAGGGTTAGAACAAGGTTAGAAGGAAAAGTGAAGGCCAAATTTCCTAATAATCCAAGGGATATGAATATCAGGAAGAAATTACACTACTAAACATATACACATCCAATGAAGGGCCAGCAATGTACTAAAACAACTGCTAATAGACTTCAAGGAGGGAATTGATAGCAAAACATTTTTTTGAGTCACACCGGCGGTGCTCAGGGATTACTCCTGGCTTTGCACTCAGAATCACTCCTGGCAGTGCTCAGGGGGACCATATGGGATGCCGGGGATAGAACCGGGCTGGCACAGGCCGGCCGCGTGCAAGGCAAACACCCTACCCACTGGGATATCACTCCGGCCCCGATAGCAACATATTTGTATTTGGAGACTTCAGCATGGCTTTCTTACCTCTTGATAGATCAATAGGACTGAAATTAAGCAAGGAAATACTGGCTCTGAAGGAGGAAATGGAAGAGAAAGGGCTAGTATATATATTAGGATTCTTATATTATATATATATATACTATATATATATATATACACATACATACATACATACATATATGTGGGGTTCTTAATCTGCTAAGAGCTGAATACACATTTTCTTTCCAGTGCATGTGAAACATTCTCCAAGATAAAACTCATCTGCACCACAAAACATGCCTCAATAAAATCAAGACAATAGAAATTGTGTCAACTATTCTTTCAGACCATAATGCACTGAAAATAGAGGTTAATCACATACAGAAACAGAGAACTAAATCTAACACATGGAAACTAAACAACTCACAGCTGAACAACCACTGGGTCATAAAGGGAAATCAGAGATGAAATCCAAAGATTCCTAGAAACAAATGAGAACAAAGACAAGAGCTAGCAGAAATTATGGAACACAGCTAAAGCAGTGGTAAAGCAGTGGTAAGAGGAAAGTTTATAGCTTTTAAGAGTTCATCAGGAAGGAAGGCCCCACATAAATAATTTGACTTTACAATTTAAAATCGTAGAAGATGACCAACAAAAGAAGCCCAATTCAGGCAAGAAAAAGGAAATTATATAACTTAGAGAAGAAATCAATCAGCTGGAATCCCACATTGTCGGGGAACCTTTGCCTCTGACTCTGGGCTGAATTTCCCTGGCAGTACCAGGGAGCAGGATCAAATCCCCTTCTGCCCTAAGAGGACTGGTGACTGGCTGATTAAAAACTCGGGAATCCAGCAAAGTTCTAAAAGGTTTTTATTCACACAAGTTCTGGCATTACAATCCAATATCCAGAAATTCCCAAACTTTCAGTTCCTAGCAGGACCCAGGCCATGTGGGAGGTTTTGGATTTTCAACCAAAATGGCCACTGCACCCTGAACTATATGCTTAGGCCAGAGAGCAGACCAAAACACTAAGCAGGCAGAAAGGAATCCAAATGGGCAGAGAGATAGAAAGGAAGAAAGCTTCTTATTTTTTTATTTAATTTTTTATAACACCATTAGATAGACTTTTACAAAACTGTTCATTATTGAATTTCAGTCATACAATGTTGCAGCACCCATCCCTCCACTAGTGCACATTTTCCACCATCAATGTCCTAAGATTCCCTCCCCACCTCTGTTGGGGTACTACTGGGTACCCCAACAAAATCTGGGAGTAGGATATAGGATCCCCTTTTACCCCCATGGGATTGGCGGTTGGAGGTCAAAGGAAGAGCGTGGAGAATCCTGCAAGTTTCAAGAGGCCTTACTCACACTTCTGGTATACAATTTGGTAACAGCAAAACCCCAGACTTTAGGTTGTTGACTGGGCCCCGGCCACGTGTAGGTTTAGAATCCTAGGCCAAGATGGCTGCTACCACATGCTAAGGCCCAACAGGGAAGAGAATGGAGGGGCACAGGGCAAAGAGGAACAGAGAAAGTGAAAAGGTAAAAGGGGCAGAAGAAAGCAGGCTACAGCTTTTATAACTTTTCAGCCCAGAATGGCCACATCAACGGAAAGCTGTTAGGGTCAATCCCCCTCTGGTAACTTCTCCCAAGAGCTCACCTAGTTCCATTGAAATGTTAATATTGCCTCAACCAGGGCTACCAGGCCCTATGCAGATGGGGGAAGGACATGTATCTATACCATGGATATTATACAGCCAGTTATATATTTCTCCAAGCCTTCATAAGATTCTTGTCTTTACTTTATAGTTGTTTTTATATTAGCCTTTAGAATTATTAGAGAACCACCTTACTTGCTTGGAAGCAAACAACATTTCTTTATGGTCTAATTTCTTAGAGATCCAATGTGGCCAGGTAAAAATACCGGTAAGATCTATCTAGTCCCATGATACTTATGGTAGCATGAGAGAAAATATTTATATCAGCCAACATAGAATATATGGTAAGATTTACTGCCACACAAAATCACATATTCATACTGTTTGCTTGCCCCTATATCTACAGAGTGGCCTGCAGGGGGTAACTCTAAGCAAGATGCGAGGCTCTGGGCAACAGTGTACTGGAAAATGCCTCTACAGCAGGAACTCTTCCTCCTCCTCCTCTGCCTCCTCCTCCTCCTCCCCTATCTCTCTCTTTTTCCACTCTCTTTCTCTCTCTTACTCATTCTTTCTCCCTTCTCTTATGCATTGTGGGAAAGCTTCTTATATAGCTCTTTACAACCTGACCTGGCCCATAAGGACAGGTCTCACTAAGGGGCAATTCTATCACTTCCAGGTTCATGAACCTGGCTCAGGACATTCCAAATGCTAATTTGTCAGAGTAGGGTCTTGCCTATAGCTCTCCTGCAGGCACTTTGCAGAGAAGGGGGAAGGGCATCTGAGATGAACTGTATCTCAGGATAAATATAAAAGGTGTATATTTATACCATGAATATTCTACAGCCAGGTATATATTTCTCCAAACTTCCACAAGATCCTTATCTTTACTTCAGGGTAGTAGCCTTTAGAATTTCTAAGAGTAATGCTTGTTTGCCAGGAGGCAAACAGTGTTTCTCGCTGATTTAGTTATGGCTGTTTTATTTAAAGGAGGATCCAATGTAGCCAGGCAGACTCTGGTAGAGTAGTCAGTTCCATGGGGGCATCTGTGGGAGTATGATAAGAAATACTTTGAACAGCTAATATAGAATGCATGGTAAGATACTCTGCCACATAGAGAGTAATAGATCCAAACTGTCTTCCCTGCCCTCTAACTCCAATATGACCTGCAGGAGATAGTTTCAGGCAAGCTGCAAAGGCTCTGGGCTGCTGTGACCAGGGCATGTACTCCAACACCAAATGACATTTATGAATAAAATCCACTCAACTTTGATGAAGACTCTTTGCCCTAAAAAATGATTCCCATTATTTAACAGAAGGAAGAGTACATTTTTAAAAAAATAATTTTATTATACCACTGTGAGACATACAATTACAAAGGTGTTCACAATTGGTTCTTGGTAATACAGTATTCCAGCACCCATCCCTCCACCAGTGCCCCATTTCCACCACCAATGTACCCCCACCCCTCCCACCCATCCCAAGGCTGCCTCAACAGCAGGTACCCCAGTTTCCTCTCTTTCTCTCTCTGTCTCTTTCTCTGTCTCTGCATCTCTCTCCCTCTTGTTTTACACATTGTGGCTAGCCCTGCAGATATTTAGAGTTTATCACTTAAGTCTCTTTGTGTATATTCAATGGTGAGTTTTAATCTGCCATTACCATTTCACACATTTAGTAAAACACTGGTATCTATTCATATCCTATTAATGAATGCAGTCATTCTATATCTGTCCTTTTCCTTCTGACTAAATTCACCCAGCATGATAGTCTCCATGTCCATCCATTTGCAGGTAAATTTCATAATTTCATCTCTTCTGACAGCTGCATAGTATTTCATAGTGTAGATGAACCACAGTTTCTTTAGCCAGTCGTCTTTTCTTGGGCATTTAGGTTGTTTCCAGATTCTAGCTATAGTGAGTAGCGCAGAGATGAATAAAGAAGTACAGATAGTATTTCTGCTATTTGTTTTTCGGTCTCTCGGGTATATTCCCAGGAGTGCTATTGCTGAATCAAATGGGAGCTCAATGTCTAGTTTTCAGAGGAATGCCCATATTGTTTTCCAAAAGGTCTGGACCAGTTCGGCCTCCCACCAATAGTGGATGAGAGTCCCTTTTACCCCACATCCATGCCAGCACTGGTTGTTCTTGCTGTTTTGGATGTGTGCCAGTCTCTGTGGTGTGAGATGGTACCTCATTGTTGTTTTTGATTTTCATCTCCCTGATGATTAAAGATGAAGAGCACTTTTTCTTTTTTTTTTTTTTAAATTTTTTTTATTTTTACAATTACAAAGATATGCCTTTTTGGCCATTTGAATTTCTTCTTTTTTTGGAAGCTTCTGTTCATTTCTTCTCCCCCATTTTTTGATGGGGTTGGCTGTTTTTTTCTTGTGAAGGGCTACCAGTGCCTGATATATCCTGGATATTAACCCCTTGTAAGATGGGTATTGGGTGAATATCCTTTCCCATCTGTGGATTGTCTTTGTATCTTGATCACCATTTCTTTTGAGGTACAGAAGCTTTTAAATTTTATATAATCCCATTTGTTTATCTTTGCTTCCATTTGCTTGGTCAGTGGTGTGTCGTCTTTAAAGATACTTTTAGTTTCGATGTCGTAGAGCGATTCTCCTATGTTTTCTTTGATGTACCTTATAGATTCATGTCTGATGTAGAGATCTACACTCCATTTTGATCTGACTTTTGTGCATGGCATTAGAAGGAGGTCTAAGTTCATTTTTTTACACTTAGCTGCGCAGTTTTCCCAGCACCATTTGTTGAAGAGGCTCTCTTTTGCTCCACTTAATATTTTTTGCTCCTTTATCGAAGATTAAGTGGTTGTATATTTGAGAGTGTGTTTCAGGATACTCAGTTCTATTCCATAGGTCTACGGGTCTGTCTCTATACCAATACCACACTGTCTTAATGACAACTGCTCTGTAGTAGAGCTTGAGGTTGGGGGAAAGTGATACCTCCCATCTTCTTTTCCCCAAGGATTGCTTTAGCTATTCGTGGGGTTTTATTATTCCATACAAATTTCAGGAGTGTTTGTTCAATTTCTTTGAAGAGCATCATGGGTATCTTTATAGGGACGACATTGAATCTGTATAAAGCTCTAGGGAGTATTACCATTTTGATAATGTTAATCCTTCCAATCCATGAGCAAGGACTGTGTCTCCATTTCCTCAGGTCCTCTTTTATTTCCTGAAGTAACGTTTTGTAGTTTTCTTTGTTAGAGATCCTTTACATTCTTTGTCAAACTGATTCCTAGGTGTTTGATTTTCTGCGGCTCAGTTGTGAATGGGAGTTTCTTTAATGACCCTTTTTTCTCTTTCACTGTTTGCATATAGGAAGGCCATTGACTTTTGGGTATTGATTTTGTACCCTGCTACTCTGCTATAGGAATGTATTATTTCTAGGAGCCTCTTGGTAGAGTTTCAGGTTTTCCAGGTATAATACCATGTCATCTGCAAAGAGTGATAACTTGGCTTCTTCCCTTCCTATCTGGATGCCCTTTATGTCTTTTTTTCCCTGATTGCTATGGCAAGTACTTCCAGTACTATATTGAATAGAAGTGGTGAGAGTGGGCAGCCTTGTCTTGTCCCTGATCTTAAGGGGAAGGCTTTCAGTTTTTCCCCATTGAGAATGATGCTCGCTGTGGGCTTGTAGTAGATGGCCTGGATTATCTTGAGGAAGGTTCCTTCAATCCCCCATTTTACGGAGAGCTTTTATCATGAATGGGTGTTGAATCTTGTCAAATGCCTTCTCTGCATCTATTGATATGATCATATGGTTTTTCTTTTTCTTTTTGTTGATATGATGTATTATGTTGATTGACTTGCGGAATTTGAACCATCCTTGCATTCCCAGGATGAATCCCACTTGGTCATGGCGTATACTCTTTATGATGACTCTTTGGATTCTATTTGCTAGTATTTTGTTGAAGATCTTAGCATCTGTATTCATCAGGGAGATTGGTCTGTAGTTTTCCTTTTTTGTGACATCTCTGTCAGCTTTGGGTATCAGGGTGATATGTGCCTCATAAAAGCTATTTGGGAGTGTTTCTGTTTCTTCAAATTGCCAGAAGAGCTTAAAAAGAATTGGGAGTAGGTCCTCTTTAAAGGTTTTGTAGAATTCACTGGTGAATCCATCTGGACCTGGGCTTTTGTGTTTGGGGAGACTTTCGATTACCGATTCTATCTCCTCAATGAAGATAGGTTTGTTGAGGTATTCCAAATCTTGTTGCAGACTTGGGAGGCTCTAGGAATTCAGGAATTTGTCCATTTCTACTAGGTTCTCTTGTTTCGTGGCATACAGGCTCTTATAGTAATCTCTGATGATCTTTTGAATTTCTGTGGTTTCTGTTGTGATGTCCCCGTTTTCATTTCTGATTCTATTTATTTGGGTTCTCTCTTTTTCTTTTCTTACAAGTCTTGCAAGTGGTTTGTCAATCTTGTTTATTTTTTTTCAAATAGCCAGCTTTTGGTTTTGTTGATCTTTTTGGATTATTTTTTTTGATATTCCATATCATTGATTTCTGCTCAAAGTTTTATTATTTCTTTCGTTCTGCTTGGTTGGGCTCCTTTTCTTGATCACTCTCTAAGATCTTAAGTTGTGAGGTCAGACTGTTTGTCATGGTCTTTTCTTCTTTTCTGATGAATGCTTGGAGAGCTATGAACTTGCCTCTTAATACTGCTTTTGCTGTATCCCACAAGTTCTGGTAATTCATGTCTTCAGTCTCATTTGTTTCCAGAAATCTTTGGATTTCCTCTTTGATTTCTTTTATGACTTGCTAGTTGTTCAGCATTGAGCTGTTTAGTTTCCAGGTACTTGGTATTGGTCTCCATTTTTGTGTACAATTAACTTCCATTTTCAGTGCATCATGGTCCAAAAAAATAGTTGGCACAATTTCTATCTTCTTGATTTTATGAAGGTATGATTTATGGCTCAGCATGTGATCTATTTTGGAGTATGTTCC
Organism: Cryptotis parvus; assembly: GCA_021461705.1. Classification (NCBI taxonomy): domain Eukaryota; kingdom Metazoa; phylum Chordata; class Mammalia; order Eulipotyphla; family Soricidae; genus Cryptotis; species Cryptotis parvus. The sequence goes on along the minus strand of JAJIBD010001024.1, from coordinate 376,865 downwards.
ATGTGCACTGGAGAAGAAAGCGTATTCAGCTTTTTTGGGATGAAATGCCCTGTATGTCTACCAGCCCTCTTTCTTCCATCTCTTCTTTTAGGGCCAGTATTTCCTCATTCCCATGACCTGATGGAATGGTTTGAGGCTCTTTATGTTCCTGGAGCAAGCAGGTGCCCTTGGGCTCTACTTGCATGAGACAGGACATATGGAGATGTTACTGGTGCCCTCTCGAGCAAATTGATGATGAACGGGAAAACAGTGATACAGTGATTTCCTTGGTAAGTTTCAATCTTGTTGATCTATCCAGGGTTGATAGAGCAGTGTTGGAAGTCTCCAACTACAATTGTGTTGCTATCAATGTCTTCTTTGAAGTCTATTAGTAGTTGTTTTAGGTATTTTGCTGGCCCCTCGTTGGGTGCATATATGTTTAATAGCATGATTTCTTCCTGATATATGCATCCCTTGACTATTAAGAAGTGACCTTCATTGCCCCTTCTGACCTTCTTTAGTCTGAAGTCTATGTTGTAGGATACCAGTATGGCTACCCAGCCCTTTTGGATGGGTTGTTTGAGTGAAGGATTGTTTTCCAGCCTTTTATTTTGAGCCTGTCTTTGCTCCGATTGTTCAGGTATGTTTCTTGAAGGCAGCAAAATGTCGGATTCAATTATTTGATCCATTGTGCCACTCCGTGTCTCTTAACTGGTGCATTTAGACCATTGACATTGAGAGAGATTATTGTCATGGGATTTTGTGCCATCTTTCTGTATAGGTTGGTTGTTCTTTTGGGTTATGTCTCGTCTTATAGTAGAACTTTCAGTCCTTCTTTTAAGTTTGGTTTTGATTTTACAAAGTTCCTAAACTGTTGTTTATCCAAGAAGTTGTATAACTGTTCTTCAAATCTGAGTGAGAGTTTAGCTGGATAAAGAATTCTTGCTGAGGCTTTCATTTCATTGAGTTTTCTTACTATATAGCACCACTGCTTTCAGGCTTGGAGGGTGTCTTCTGAGAAGTCTGCTGAAAGTCGAATAGATGCTCCTTTGTATACAATTTCCTTCTTTGATCTTGCTGCCTGAAGAATTATGTCTCTATGACATCCATTACTTTGACTAGGATGTGTCTTGGGGTCTTTCTATTGGGGTCTCTTCTTGCTGATACGCATCAGGCTTCTTGGATCTGGATGCCTTTGTAAGCACTCAGAGAACTACATAAGATGGGAAAAACTGGAAAACGGATCAGCAACGGAACAGAGAACAGTGGGATGAAGCCAGGCAGAACAACATAAGAATCATCGTCATCCCAGAGAGACAGGAAAGTAACCCCAAGGAAATTAAAACAGTTAAGAATATCCTGGCTGAAAAGTTCCCCGAGTTAAAGGACAAAGGCATCCAGATCCACCTGGCTTCATCCCAATGTTCTCTGTTCCATTGCTGATACATTTTCTGGTTTTTTTCCATCTTATGTAGTCCTCTGAGTGCTTTCTGCAGCTCATCTTCAGTCTCACTGAATCTCTCTTCCGCTGTTGTCATCCTACTATTGAGAGCCCCTATTGTGTTTTTCATTTCATCTACTGAGTTTTTAGGTAATGATATTTCTATTTGCATGGTTCTCATTTCTGCTCTCATTTCCTCCCGTAATTTATTGACTGCCCTTTCCTTCTTCGTTTATGTTCTCCTGTATTTTATTGGACATCTACTCCATTTTTTTTGTTGAGCTCCTTAAACATCCTACCAATTTCTACTCTAAATTCATTGTCAGAGAGATCATGCACCTCTATATTCTTTTTTGAGTCTTCAGGGTTGATTCCTTCATCTGTTCTTTGATCTGGGGATCTGCGTTGTTTCCCCATGGTGTTGCGGTGTTCAGGGATAGATTCTTCTAGTGTACTGTTTCTTTTTTCTTGAGGGTTTACCTTCCCTTGGTGTTTAATTTCCTAGTATTTGTATTAATAAGCGGCCACGTGAGAGGCCGCTCACCATTCCAGCCCAACACCCCAGGGAGAATACTGAGGCAGAGACAGACCAGTGTGAGACTTCAAAATGTCCGTTTACTTCCGCTTCTGCTCAGACTTCTGGGGGTTGTAGTTCCACCTTCTGCCAATATCTGGGGCTCTATCACGACCCCAGTGCCTGCCCGCCAGCCACACACCCCAGGGAGAATACCTGAGGCGGAGACAGGCCGGTGTGAGAGTTCAAAATGTCCGTTTACTTCTGCTTCCGCTCAGACATTTGGGGGTTGTAGTTCGACCTTCTGCTGAGGCCTAGGGCTCTATCACGACCCCAGGCACCTGCCCGGCCAGCCCCACACCCCAAGGAGAATACCTCAGGAAGAGTACATTTTATCAATTATTTATCATATATACTTTTAGCAAGGAACTTTTTATCCTTTGAGGATAAGAACTATTCTAAATTTTCCCTGAAGTTTTGAAAAATCTAGAACTTTGGGAATTTTTCTTTTGAATTGTGTTTACAGCCAATTTGTCAACCACACAAATGTATCATAGTTTCATAGCTCATAGTCACAGATTATGTTTTTTAAAACCCAACTTTTTATGCTTTTTTTTGGCTCTAAATAATATTTACCATCTTCATCAATCAATTTTATGACATTTTAAAGGATTATATATTGAACGATTCGGAATTAAAAAGGTAATGATTGGCAACTGCACAAGATAATATTTAAAATGTTTGTTCAATTCTGAAGAGAACCCTAAAAATATTTGAACAAATTCAGCCAAACTAGAGTACATCTATGGCTTTTAAGGAGCTTATTGTAAAAGGTCTCTTTGTTTCTGAGTACAAAAGTTGAAGTATGTCTGTTACATTTGCATTTATTTTCGAGAAGTAGTTTCTACTTTCTGCATAATAACAAGCAGCTGAATCCCTATTCTTTCCTAGGCTTAGAAATCTAGGAAGAACAACAGAGGCAGGAAAATATATTTTACAGATCTACCTGGAACATTGCTTTCTGGCAGGATGATCTGTCACTGTTAAACTGATTTGGGATAAAGAGAGTGATATTCAGAGGGAGGAGAAAAGGAAAACAATGCAGAAGGTATGAACATACAAGGGCAAGTGAATCATTGTTATAATCCTTGCCTACAAAGAGCTTCATAAGATTTTGGCTCTTGTGAGTAGTGCCGAATGTATATAGGTGTGCCAATCTTTCAGAAAAGTTTCAGGGCCTTCAGAATAAATGCAAAGAAGTGGGAATGATAAATCATATGGAAGCTCAGTAGCTTTTTTTTTGAAAAGTGCCCATATTGTTTTCCAAATCAGATGAACCAGTTCTCATTCCCACCAGCAAGGAGTGTGACTCCATTTCCTGACCCCCTATCTCCATCAACACTAGTTGTTTGAATTTCAAATATATCCATAAGCAAATAGGTTAAGAAAATCGAGTATCTCCCTCTGAGTTTCTTTTTTGGGGTAAATATTGAGCATGTTTGCTGATTAAATATTTATTTTATTTTATTTCTGTTTTGGGGCCATACCTGACTTTTGCTCTTGCCTTATTCCTGACTCTGTGCTCAGGGATCAATCAGGGAACCATATTGGATTTTGGGGATTGAACCAAGGTCGGTCATATGCAAGGCTAGTGCCTTACTTTCTATACTATCTCTCTGGCTGGCTGATGGAACCTTTAAAGGAATACATTTTCTTGTCTCGGGTTTATAACTTCAGGCACAGAGCTTTGTATATGGCATCCACTGGGGCTGTCCTGAACTGTCTCTTTGAACAGGAGAACAAGGGAGTCAATGTGAACATGAAGCCTATAAGGCATGGTGTGTCTGAGAAACAAATCCTTTGTTTCTGGTGTAAGAATTTCCTATCATCCAGGAAACTGTGGCAGGCTAACTTTTTAGCTTGCAAGTAGGGTAACATTTCAGACTTTTCACAGTTCTTGACAGTCTGCAACTTCCAAAGAGAGAATCATATAGAATCTTTTTATAGACTCTCTCAAAGCAGCAACTTTTTATCTCCTTGGAGACAAAGCAGACATATATAGATTAAGAAAAAGGTATGAGCAGAAGGCGGGGGATAAACAACTATCACGCACAGATTCAAAACAGAATGACATAAATGAAGATAGCTATAAGATGAAAACTTAGACTATAGATGACAGATGATGGAAAGATTATAGATATAGAGATATATGATAGAGGACAGAGAGAACAAACAAAAAATGACGTGCAAATTTGAGGGTGTGAGTGTATGTGACTTCTCACTGTGTGTGAGGATAATGACACATAAATATACAACTTATTAAGATGTAAGATGTGCACATATGAATAAAATTTGTACTTTAAAAAATATTCCTCAGAAAAATAATCGAGCCCTGCCTCAATGAGATGAGTTGAAAATAGAATAAACTAGTTTTCTCTTCAATTTCTATCTTTGGTGAACCTTCAGGAGAAATGATGCTATATGAAAATTAGGTCTAAAATTGGCTCATTCATTTCAATTTTATTACTTGTTCCCTAAAAGAAAAATGGAAGAGCAATAAATGATCTCTGGCTTCAGCATTATCAAGTTGTATTCACTGTGCTTCTAGCTCCTATTCAGACACAGCTGAATCTTGACCTTCGTTTTAATTTAGTTTCAATGTATTTTTTAGCATTTTATCTCATGGTCTGTCTCACAAACTTCTAGAACATTTCATAGGGACCCGAGGTTACATTTCATGACCACTTAGCTTACTATTTATAAAAACTCCCTCCTTGCCTCCCTCATTAACTTATTTTTCACCCAGCACCTAAGATCAGGGAATACTTTATTTCAAAAGCCTTAGTATGTTTCCCTTAGACTTTATTTTTAGTGAATATTATTATGAGAACTAAGCTGAACAAGAAAAAGAAATTGAGGCCAAATGTGGGTTTTCTTTAATCCCTGGAAACTATTTTAGCAGCATATATGAAAATCTCCCTTAAACCACTAAATAGGAAACATACTTGATTTCACCGGAAAGGGAAATGCTGGGGACCAGAGCCTCAGAGATGAGCACCAAAAAAACTGTCAGAGGTTGGGTAAGACAAAGGGAACAGTTTGCTAATTATTGTCAAAAGTGATAATACCGGCCTAGAACTGAGCATTGAATATAGGCAAAAAGATACACATGATAACCTCTAAATGTATGTATTGCAATCCACAATGTGTAAGAGAAGAAAGACAGAAAGAGAGAGAGAACAGAGAAAAGAGATAAAGAACCTGTCATAGAGTCAGGCTAGGGGGGGGAGGGACTTGGGGACATTGGTGGTAGGAAATGGGCACTGGTGGAGGGATGGGTGCTGGGACATTGTATGACCAAAATCCAAACATGAACATCTTTGTAATTGTATATCTCACGGTGGCATAATAAAATATTTAAAAAATTAAAAAAAGAAACTGCCCCTCATATTTCAAAATATTGCTATGTTCACTTGGGTCTCTGATGGAATTCTTACCTCTTGCTATTATTCATTTGTTGCCTATTAACTCTAAGTCTTACACATAGTCAAGGGATTGTATCTCACTAATCTTCAAGGCAGTCAGGATTCACCCAGGGTGAAGATCTGAGTTTTTATGACTGTCTAGCTCATTCTTCATGTTCTAGGGGCAATGAGCTATTTATATTTGCTTTCACACCATCCCACTCTCTCTATAATATAAAAACACATAATGTAGTTATTATGCCTACATAATACAGTTTTCATTTCTAACTTAAATTTTTACCTGCTCACATGTTAAAAAATGATACCTCATTCCTACTCTGGTATCTCTTTGCAAAAGGCTTTTCTCTTTCCCTTTTTGATTTCTTTACTTTGCATGTGACTTTGAGCTTGTTCCCTATTACAAAAAAGCATATTTCTATTGCAAATCATTATGCACAAAAGGAAAGGGGGAGAGAGATAGGGAGAGAGAGGGAGAAAAGAGAGAGAGGGAGAGGGAGAGAGAAGGGGAGAGGGAAAGAGAGGGAGAGGGAGAAAAAGAGAGAGGGAGAGAGAGGGGGAGGGAGAGAGAGGAGAGAAAGAGAGGGGGAGAGGAGAGAGAAAGGGAGGGGAGAGAAAGGGAGAGGAGAGAGGTAAAGAGAGGGAGAGAGAGAAAGAGAGAGGGAGAGAAAGAGAGGAGGAGAGGGAGAGAGAAAGGGAGAGGGAGAGATCCTGCCATAAAAGGCAGGATGCAGGCTGGGCGGAGGTGGGTAGGAGAGAAACTGAGGATGCTGGTAGTGGGAAATGGGCACTGGTGAAGGGAAGGGTGATGGAACATTGCATGACTGAAACCCAGTCATGAACAACTTTGTAACTGTGTGTTTTTCAGTGACTCAATTATATAGTACATGTTTCTACAAAGGTGACTGAAAAGAACTGTTTCTGCTGACTTGATCAATGAAAATTAAAGTTACAATGAAAACTGCACAACAAAGTCTTTTTTTGAATGTCTGGGCTGCAGGGGGAACCATGCCCCAAGATGCTCAAGGATAATCCTTGCCTCTACACACAGGAATTACTCCTGGCAGTGCTTAGGGGACCATATGGGATGCTGGAGATTGAACATGGGTGGGCCACATGCAAGGTAATTATCTGGCCAAACGAAACATTTTGCTTGAAAAAGTTTATTGCCTTTGCTGATCTGTGTTCTCTTCTAAGAGCCCAATATTTCTGCTCCTTAGAGTTGTGAAATTCTGAAAACAAAAAAACACCAGAGCATCTATTGTACACTTCTTGAAGACCCAGTCCAACATGAACATTACCATGTATCACTTAGGAAGTGTCAATGCTATCCACTCTTTATTTACTTTAATCTTATCTTTTCTTATTTTCAAGTCTCTTCTTACTTTCCCAAGTTCTTGGAATTCATTTCTGTTGTGAGTATATTTGGGAAGCAATTATTCCCAAAGGGTCTTGATTTTCATATAGAGTAAAACATTTCCTTGATCTAATTTTATTTATTCATTTGAATTACTTTCTCAATTCTGAATTCACCTTCTACTTGGTAACTGACATTAAAAATATACAAAACAGTCTATGGACCAAACTTGGTCCTGAGCTTCTTTTGGTGATATGTCCTTAAAGTAAGGACCTTTTAGAAATCTGTCATTTCAATTTGATTTTGTAGAAATATTTTAAACATATATTAAGAGTATCATTTGCTTCTTTTGAACTCTTTTCCACTGTAATATCTTCTTTAGTTATTCAACAAATAGGCTGTATCTATCATTAGGTAAGGTCCTGCTTTCTAAAATATGAATAAGCATTTTCTTTTGATGTACATAATCAATTACTAAATCTCAAATACTTCAATGGCTAAGGCACTTGTTATCTATTTGAGTACATCTTAACTTAATGTTGAACCTTTCTCTATAATTTACAGGAATAAAATATAAAATGTTCCACGAATAAGATTTTAAAATGGTATGAATATGAAGATAACAAGCCATTTGGCATAGAATTTAATACCTCAGCTATTTAAGGAATACTAAAAGCTGAAATGAAAGAACTCTGAACTAACATTGTGAATATCTGGGCTCTTACACAAGAAAAAAATCTGTGTGGCTTTAGAAAAGTCACCTAACCTTTGAATTTGGGGGCCTTCATCTATAAAATGGTGGGCGGGAATGAATGTTCTTTTAGCTCTCAGATCTACAATTCAATGAATCTAAATGTAAAAGCGTTCCAGGCGCAAAATACTGTTTTAAAAACACTTCCCATAAACATTAAAAAATGTAAAAATTCATCCAGCAGGCACAGGTAAATTCATGGTCTAGAGTCCAGAAGTTGTACTGAAATTTGCTGTGATGAGTCTAATAGGACAGCCTGTCTAATCCATTATAATGAGGATAATTCTGCTCTCAATCTGCTCCATATCTCAGCCTCCTTTTTCTGCAAGGTAGGTTTAGTGCCATTCAAATATCATGAGTCTGCTGTGACTTTTCTTCTGTATCTGAATGATCTTTCAAATTTACCAGTAAAATTAGGTTTGGAGAAAGTTATTATTCATTAGTGTATTGATATTTATATATATTACACACATTTAAGTATCAAGTCTGATAACTTGAGATTATGAGAGGAATATTTTGTACATGATAAAAATGAATCTGCTCACCAACCATGATCCAGAGCCTCATACACAAATCTCAGAAGAGATCAACAAGTGACAGAGGTGTTTCCAATCCCAGCACCACACTGAGTCTATTGGGGTACCCTCGAGGGAGATGGATGAGCCCCCCCCCACCGGGGTGGTCTAAACAGAGCCCCAGCAGCCAAAACTCTCCACACACTACAATCAACACCATGTTCAAGGCCAGGTTCCCCGCTTGGATGAGCTCCACCCCCAGAAATCACTCCAGTGAAAAAAACTCATGTATGAGTTTTGTGACTGAATCTCCAGGCTTTCAAAAAGTCAGGGATGGGCTACCTCTCCATATCCTTAGTTCTTACAGCAATTTCTATCTTCATTGTCTATGCACCAACATCCACATACAAAGAAGATGAAATTGAGAAATTCTACATGGAATTGGAGGAGTTCTATAAAAAGATCACACCTTCTACAAGATCAGTGATTTTAATGCCAAGATAGGACCAAGAAGATCGGCTGAAGAACTCCACATCGGGACCCATGGCCTAGAATGGAACGAACAGGGTGAGAGACTATCTGAGTTCATCATGTCCACCAAGACCATTCATGGGAACTCACAGTTCCAGAAAGCTGAAGCGAAACGTTGGACATGGGAATCTCCTGGCAGACAGTTCCACAATGAAATTGACCACATCATATTCAATCGACGGTTTTGTCTGACTGATGTAGCTGTCGTCCCCAAATTCCAAACAGGATCGGACCACCGTCTCCTTCGTGCAAAATTCTAATTCCCGCAACGGGGAGGAAAGGCTGCAAAGTTTAAGAAGAGAACTCCCAGAACAACCACCAACAAGGAACTCTTTGGCACCATTGCAGCTACATGGTAAGATACCATCATTGACGACATCGATGAAGAATACAACCGACTGGTTCAACACCTCCATGATTGTGTGAAGAATGCCGAGAGAGAGAGAGGAAGACACAAAAGAACTCCTGTCTTCAGAAACTCTCGAGCTCATTCGCCAACCTGGCAAGGCACGAGCCTCAGGAGACCAAATGCTAACATCCAAGCTTGCTAAACAGTGCAGAGAAGCGATAAAAGAAGACCTCAAAGACAGAAGAGCAGAAATACTGGAAGATGCAGCAGAAGCCAGGAAAAGTGTTCTCACCGCCCGCCTGTCCTTCGCCAACTATAAGACCAAGATGACTGCCCTCCAATGCCCTGATGGAACTATCACATCTTCCAGAAAGGCAATGGAGAAGATTATCCAGGACTTCTACTCAAATCTCTTTGATAGCCACATCCACCTGCCCACATACTAAATTCCACAGGATGGATATGTCATTCCCAATGTTCTCCCTTCTGAAATCCGACATGCCATCTCGTTGGTAAAGAAGGGAACAGCACCAGGCCCAGACAAAGTCAGACCCGAACACCTGAAGAATCTGCCGTCGGTACTCATCAATACACTAGCTCGGCTCTTCACACGCTACCTGTCCGAATGCCAGGTGCCCTCCCAATGGAAAACCAGCAGGACAGTTCTACTGTTCAAGAAGGGAGACATTCATGACAGTGGCAACTATCGCCCCATCTGCCTGTTGTCCGTCATCTGCAAGCTGTTTACACGAGTCATCCTGAACAGGATTAGCAGAACACTAGATGAAGGACAACCATGCGAGCAAGCAGGCTTCTGGAAAGGATTCAGCACAATAGACCATAGCCACACAGTAACCAAGCTCATCGAGGTTTGTAGGGAGTACAAGATGCCGCTCTGTCTCAAGTTCATTGATTTACAGAAAGCCTTTGATTCTGTGGAGACTGAAGTGGTCATTGAAGCCCTAGCCAAACAGGGCGTTTAAACCCAATACATCAATATCCTTCGTGAGCTTTATTACGGATTCACCACCAGGATCTCACCATTCTACAAAGAAGTGATCATTGATGTCAAAAGAGGGGTTCGACAGGGTGATACCATCTCACCAAAACTCTTCAGTGCCACCCTCGAGAACACCATGAGACAATTAGAATGGGAAGGAATGGGAGTGAAGATAGATGGTTGGCAACTACACCACCTCCGCTTCGCTGATGACATAGTTCTAATAACACCAAACATTAGCCAAGCGGCACAAATGCTGGCTGATGGGCTACATTGGCACGTGATAGGGTCCAATGGAAATGTTACTGTCGCCCGCTCGAGCAAATCGATGAATAACGGGATTCAAGTGATCAAGTGATGCAAATATGATTACAAATAATGCTATGGAGCAAGGATATGTTTGTTTCCTATATTTAACATGTTGCATTTTGAAATATACGGTATTCACCACTATAAAAATATAATTAAACCCAAAACACCTTGAGATGTTAAGAGATATTTATAATGGTTGTATATAAACACTATTTGTATTCAGGAATAATATAGGTATGATCTTACTGCTATTATTTCAGCCTTTCTGGGGCAGCTTAGCACTCTTAAATGAATAAAAATTATAGAGATTTCATACATATTGAACAACAGCAGTACTTTTCCTTGATATATAAACCATGTTAAAAGTGGATTGAATAGAACAAACCATTTTGTCTTGTTCTTAATGCTCTACTTTAAATAATAGTGTCAGGCCACGGTTATTCGGTATCTAAATATATAGTAAAAATTGTAAAATGTTATAAAATATGAATAAATATTTATTGGTGTGGGAATAAATGTTTATTTCTTTTTTAAATCATGTTCTGAAAAATAGCAGGGCATTATTTTAGTGCTATAAAATTGCTTTTAAATTTTGCTATCTTGATTTTTAAAATACATTTTTCCCACTGTAAATTTCATATTCTCATAAATGTTCTGTTGGAAATTGTATGCTCATAAAACTTATTTTGTGGATTAAAGTCATAAGTAGTAAAAATTAGCTGCAAGACAATTTGACACCTCAAAATTGTGTCCCTTCTGTTTGTGATAAAAGTGATAAAAAGTCAGTTTAGGAGAACTAAATTGCATTCTCACTAAGGGAGTTATATTACAAATATGCAATTCATTTCAAATGTATTATGCCACCATGAGATATACATTTATAAACCTGTTCATGATTGGGTTTTACAATTATAAAGATGTTCATGATTGGGTTTCAGTCATACAGTATTCTAGCACCCATTCCTCCACAAGTGCACCCTTACCAGATTCCATCCTCTTTCCCCAGCCTGCCTTTATGGCAGAACATTTCTTCTTTTTCTTCTCTCTCATTTCTCTTGTACATTGTGGCTTGCAATACATACGTTTAGGGGTTATCATGCATATCAACCTCTGAGACATACCTTTTAACTCCCACTCAATTTTTTTTCTATATAAATGAGATTGCAGTATGTGCATGTGTCCTTCTTTTTAAGTTGATCAATTGGGAATACATTGGAACGATCTGATTCCCTGACAGTGATTAGACAGAACATCAAATCAGAAAGCAAACTATATTCTCATATATGTGATGAATTACCCTGGAGCAAAACCATCCAAATCTACCGGAATAAAAAGTTCATCTGGGGGCCGGAGCGATAGCCCAGCGGTAGGGCGTTTGCCTTGCCCGCGGCCGGCCTGTGCCGGCCTGGGTTCGATCCCCGGCGTCCCATATGGTCCCCCGAGCACTGCCAGGAATAATTCCTGAGCAAAGAGCCAGGAGTAACCCCTGAGCATTGCTGGGTGTGACCCAAAAAGCAAAAAAAAAAAAAAAAGTTCATCTGTCTCCAGTAGAAAGTAAGATTATTGGGATAGCATGTATGACTAGATGGTCCTGTTTGAGAACAACTCTTCTTAATCTTTATCCTCTTATAACCAGAATGCTACTTAATGTTTATCCTCCTGTAACGACAAAAAATAATGTTCTTTCCCCCTTAATAGCAAGTATGGTGATAAAACAATCAATTCATTAACAACAACAAACTACAACCAGTGGTGTTGTGAAAACTGAATAACCAGATGCAAAAAAAATTGAAGCTGGATACATATCTTATTCCTTACACAAAAGTCAATTCAGAATGAATTGAAGATATGAGATCAGACAAGGTTCCATAAAACACATGGAGATAATGGAGACAGAATGTTTCAAAACTTGAGCCTAAAGAAAAACGGGTTAAAACTAAAAGACACCTAAATTAATATGAGAAGTATTTATACTCAACACATCAGATAAAAGATTAATATCCAAACTTATAAAGTACTCAATAAGGTCATCAAGAACAAAAATTGAATAAAAAATTTTGGAGAGAAAATGAACAAGGAGACAAATGATTGGCCATTAACATATGAAAATGTACTCATCACTTCCAGAAAATACAAATCAAGAGAACAATGAGAGATCACCTCACACCAGTAGAATGGAACACATTAAAAAAATGAGAAAAATCTACATTGACAAGGAGGAGGTAACAAAAGGAATTTTCATTCATTGCTGATGGGAATGTTGTCTGCTTCAAACCCCATAGAAAGCAGTATGGATGTTTCTCAGAAAGTAGTAGAGATGTCATGTGTTCTACAAATTCCACTTTTTGGTATACTCCAAGGACCCAAGAAACATTCATCCAAATGGGCATAGGCAACCATTATTTATTGCAGCACTCAGCACATATATAAGATAAGATATCAGCCTAAGTGCCGAACAACAGATGGGTGGATAATGAAAGCTTGGTATATTTATACAATTACTATTGCAGCTGCAAGGAATGATGAAACCATGCAATTTCTGTGACTTGAATGGCACTGGAGGATATCAAGTAACGTGAGTCAGGTCAAGGACAAATACAATATGAACTCACTTATTGCAGGATATAGAAGAACAGGAGAGCCTTCCATGCCTCAAACTCAGGTCTGCACCAACGGACCTCCCAGACCCTAGACTAAAGCACAGGAACATCCACAAAGGGGGCCGAGATGCCCAGAGTGTGCCAAACTGTGGCAGGGATGCCTGCCTCCCTCCCTCAACTGTTGTCCTGCAATCTTCCTTTCACCTCCAAACTCAGGTCTCACATCCCAAAATTCAAAATCATGCAGATGCTATTGCATTTGCACAAATTGCATAGTGTATATTGTTGCAAGATTCCAGTGAACATAGAACCCAACATTTCCTTCCTCCCACAAAACTCTGGAAACAGCCTAGGCACCCCCTAACTGTACCATCTAGTCACACAAGTTCACACAGTTTGCAACCTGCAAAATATCATAATGGTAAAGCAATGCAGAACTACATCAAGCTCAGCGGGTGAAGCTGCTAGCTCAGTTAAGCCAAGCAACAACAATGAGATATATAACCTGGAATATATATATATTCCTCTGATAAGGAATTTTGGAAAGAACTGTTAAGGATGCATAATGAGTTCAAAGATGCAATAGAATACAAAGTCAATAGAATGGAAGAGAATATGAGAGCATAAATGAGGAAAATGCAAGCGAAAAATACAAGCAGATATGACAGATATTAAAAATTTGGTAAGTGAAATAAAAAAAAACTCACTGGAAGTCCTCAACATCATAGTAACAATTGTACCAGCTAAAAGAAATCCAAATAAGACTACTCCAAGACACATTCTAATTAAAATGACAAAAACAATAGTGATAGAATTGTTTGATAGAATTGTTTACTGAAAGCAGCAAGATCAAAAAAGCAAATTACCTACAAAGTAGCATCACTAAGATCACAGAAGACTATTCACATGAAACACTCTGAGCCTGAAGACAATGGTGGGATATCACGAAAAGACTAAATGAAACAAAGACCTCACCAAGAATTTGTAACCCAGCTAGACTCACATTCAGATTTGAAGGGAAAGTATACCACTTCATGGATAAGCAACATAATACTTATCCATGAAGTTCTTGAACTTCATAGACTCAAAACCAACTTTAAAAGAAGGACTGAACTGGAGTTTCAACAAGACTGAAATTCACCAAGGAAATAACTGGCCCGGATGGAAGAAAAGGAAGAAAGAGGGCTGGTAGATATATACAGGGCTTTTCATACCCCAAAAAGCCAAATACACATTTTTCTCCAGCGCACATGGAACATTCTCCAAAGGATCACATACTGACCCACAAATATAACTCAATAAAATGAAAAAGATAGAAATTGTGTCAATATTTTTTCAGACCATCACTTCGATGACTTTACTTGATCACTTGACTTCCATAGATCATCGATTACTCTAGCAGGCACCAGTCACTTCTCAATATGTCCTGGCACATATGAGATAGCCCAAGGGCATTTGCCTGTTCCAGGAACATAAAGAGCCTCAAACTATTCCATCAAGTCATGGGAATGAGGTCTACAATTGTTACTGGTATTTGGCATGTCAAATACGACACGGGTAGCTTGCTAGGCTCTGCCGTGCTGGTGGGATAATCTTGTAGTCACCTCAAAACTCGAGCATTTGTTCAGACCATGATGCACTGAAAATAGTAGTTAATCGCAACTGAAACTGAGAGTATTACCAAACACCTGGAAACTGAACAGCTCACTGCTGAACAACCAGTAGCTCATAAAAGAAATCAAAGAGGAAATCCAAAAAATTCTGAAAACAAATGAGACTGAAGACACAAACTATCAATTTGTGGGATATAGCGAAAGCAGTGTTAAGAATAAAGCCCATTACAGGCAAATAAATGCACATGATGACCTCTAAGTGTATGTATTGCAATCCATAATATGTAGGAGAAGGAAGAGAGAGAGAGAGGAAGAAAGAGAAAGAGAGAGAAAAGAGATAAAGAAACTGCCATAGAGGCAGGCTATGGGAGAAGGGAGGGAATTGGGGACATTGGTGGTGGGAAATTGGCACTGGTGGAGGGAAGGGTGCTGGAACACTGTGCGAACAAAACCCCCAAAACATGAATAACTTTATAATTGTATATCTCACGGTAGTATAATAAAATATTAATTTTTTATAAAAAAGAATAAAGTTCATAGCTCTGCAAGCATGCATCAGAAAATAAGAAAGGACCATCATAAATAGCCTGACCTTAAGATCTGAGAAAATTACCAACAAAAGAAGCCCAACCCAGGCAGAAAGAGACCTGGGCCCTACGAAAGCAGGATGAGAACGTTATTTGCTATTCGGATCTCCCAAAGAGGAATTAAAAGAGCTATGCTTGGAATATTATGCCTCACTCAAGTGAGAGAAGGAATCCGGAGTTCTGACGCCATTGACTATCCAGAGTCAGGGACACTGTCTCGTTTGCCAAGGCATAGAAAATCAGATGGGCTGGACATGTAATGAGATTTGGAGATGACTGCTAGACTAGAGCCATTACCAACTGAATCCCAAGGGATATCAAAAGATCATATGACTGCCCACCTACAAGATGGTCAGACTTTATCAAGACTCTGAATGAACGATTGAGGCTCTTTGTATTCCTGAAACAAGCAGATGCCATTGGCCTACACTGGCATGTGATATGGTCAAATGGAAATATTACTGGTGCCTGTTTGAGCAAATTGACAAATAACTGGATGTCAAGTGATCAAGTGATCAAGAGCAGAAATCAATGAGCTGGAATCCCAAAAAACAATCCGAAGATCAATGAAACCAAGAACTGATTCTTTGAAAAAATAAACAAGATTGACCAACCACTTGCAAGACCATGAGGAGAGGGAAAGAGAAAACCAAATAAATAGATTCCGAAATGAAAAGGGGGACATCACAACAGAAGCCACAGAAATTCAAAAGATCATCAGAGATAACTTTAAGTATCTGTATGCCACAAAACAAGAGAACCTAGAATAAATGGATAAATTCCTGAATTCCTACTGTCTCCCAAGGTTGCAACAAGAAGATTTGGAATACCTGAATAAACCTATCTCTAGCAAGCAAATTGAATTAGTAAAAAAAGTCTACCCTAACACAAAATCTCAGGACCAGATAGACACCAGAGAATTCTTCTAAACCTTTAAAGAGGATCTAATGCAAGTCCTTTTCAAGTTCTTCAAGGAAATTGAAGAAACAGAAACATTCCCAAATAGCTTCTATGAGGCACATATCATCCTGATACCCATACCAGACAGAGAATGTCACAAAAAAAGGCAAACTAAAAGTCCAGTCTCCCAGATGAACACAGAAGCTATTCAACAAAATAGATTACACACCATGACTAAGTAGGATTCATCCTGATAATGCAAGGATGGCTCAACATCCACAAGAATTCAACATAATACATCATACTAATAAGAGGAAAATCATATTAATAAGAGGAAAAAATAAAAACCATATGATCACATCAATAGATGCAGAGAAAGCATTTGAGAAGATCTAACACCCATTCATGATAAAAAGTGCTCCATAAAATGGGAATTCGAGGAACTTTCCTCAATATAATCAAAGCCATCTACTCCAAGCCCATATTGAGCATCATTCTCAATGGGGGAAAACTGAAAGCCTTCCCCCTAAGATCAGGGACAAGACAAGGTTACCTACTTTCACCTCTTTTATTCAATATAGTACTGGGAATACTTGCCATAGCAATCAGGGAAAAAAGGTTATTAAGGGCATCTGGATAGGAAAGGAATTAGTCGAGTTGTCACGATTTACAAATGACATTATATCTAGAAAATACTAAACTCTCTACTAAAAAGCTCCTAGAATAATAGATTCCTATAGTAGAGTGTCAGGGTACAAAATCAATACCCAAAAGTCAATGGCTTTTCTATATGCAAACAATGAAAGAGAAGAAAGGAATATTAAAGAAAATATCCCATTCACAATTGTGCCACAGAAAATCAAATACCTAGGAATCAGTTTAACAAAGAATATACAGGACTTGTACAAAGAAAACTACAAAACATTGGTTCAAGAAATAAAAAAAAAAACATTTGAGGAACTGGAAACACATTCTCTGCTCATGGATTGGGAGAATTAACATTATCAAAATGGTAATACTCCCTAGAGCTTTATACAGATTCAATGTGGCCCCTATAAGGATACCTGTTGCAGTACACCTGCCCAGAGCCTCTGCATCTGGCCTGGAGTTGCCTCCTGCAGGTCACTTTGTAGATAGGAGGAGGACAGTTTGAATGTGGCAGTTTATCTGACCATGTATGCTGTACTAGCTGGTATAAATATTCTCTCATGCTGCCACAATCATCGTGGGACTAGCTAGATCTTACCAGTATATTTGCCTGGCCACGTTGGATCTCTAAATAATTAGACCAGAGAGAAATACTGTTTGCCTCCAAGCAAGCAAGCATGGCTCTCTGATAATGCAAAACTAATATACAGAACAACCATGAAATAAAAGATGAGACTTTTGTGAAGGCTTGGAGAAATATTTAACTGGCTATAGAATATTCTTTGGTACATTTGTCTGCCTTTGTATTCTGAGATACAGTTCATCTCAGAAACTCCTCTCTACCATGCAGAGGCATTTCCAAGGCAGATCTTGGCTCAGTAACAATACATCTCAAAGGGCCTAGGTGAGGTCCTGGGAGAAATTACCTGAGGGCATTTGACCCTGATGGCTTTCCATAGGAATGGGAGGTCTGGGTTGCAGGGATATAAAACGAGACTGCTTCCTTTGGGGTTGCAGGGATATAAAACGAGATTGCTTCCTTTGAGTGCTCTCTCTTTCCCCCTTTCTGCTGGCGCTGCTTCACGATCTCCTCTCTGCGGGGTCTTAACTCATGGTGGCAGCCATCTTCACCTACACGTGGCCAGGGCCAGTCGGGAACTCTAAGTTTGGGGTTTTTCTTATTGCTTTATTTTGATATGTGTGCCAGAAACTGTGTTAAGTAAAGCATTTTAAAATTTCACCGAATTCTTGGTCTTTTTCCATTGGTCAACTGCCGGTCCCCTGGGACAGTAGGGGATCCCTAACCCTGCTTCCAGACTTTGCTCGGGTGCCTCAGCATTTCCCCACAGGTACCCATGACATTCTTCAAAGAAATTGACCAAACACTTCTGAAATTTGTATGGAATAACAAACACCCATGAAAAGCTAAAGCAACCCTTGGAAAAAACAAAATTGAAGATATCAATTTCTCTAGCTTCAAACTCTACTACAAAGCAGTAGTAATTAAAACGGCATGGTATTGTTAGAGAGACAGACCTGTAACCTATGGAATAGAACTGAATATCCTGACCCACACTCTCAAACATATGATCTCTTAATCTTTGATAAAGGAGCAAAAAATATTAAGTGAAGCAAAGAAAGCCTCTTCTACAGGCCGTGCTGTGAAAACTGGGCAGTTACATGTAAAAAAAAAATGGACTTAGACCTTCTTCTAACAAAATGCACAAATTTCAGATCAAAATGAATTAACGATCTCAACATCAGACATGAATCCATAAAGTACATAGAAGAAAACATAGAAAAATGCTTTACAACATTTAATCTAAAAGACTCTTCAAAGATGAAATACCACTGACAAAGCAAATGGAAGTAAAGATAAACAAATGGGATTATATAAAACTGAAAAGCTTCTTTACCTCAAAAACACATGACAAAGGGATTTACATGATAATCCATAATTGTCTTTAGGGCAAGCCACAATGTGTAAGAGGAGAGAGAGTGACAGAGAGAGAAAGAGAGAGAGAGAGAGAGAGAGAGAGAGAGAGAGAGAGAGAGAGAGGAGAGAGAGGAGAGAAAAGAAAAGAAAAGAAAAGAAAAGGAAAAGTGCCGGCTATAGAGGTAGGCTTGGGGAGGAGGGAATTTTGGGACATTGGTAGTGGGAATAGGGCACTGGTAGAGGGACAGCTGCTGGAAAAATGTACGACTGAAACCCAATTATGAACATCTTTGTAGCTGCATATCGCATGGTGGTATAATAAAAAAAAATTTAAAAAAAGAACAGGAGCGGGAAAGCGTAGGGGCCAGGCATCTTAAGCACAACAGTGGCATAGAAGTATGGTATAAGTATATATCTAAACTACAGTACTGTTAGCATGAGTACAAATACAGCAACTAAACTTTAAAAGTGCCATCAGGGGCCGGAGCAATAGTACAGTGGGTAGGGTGTTTGCCTTGTACGCGGCTGATCCATGCAGGCCCGGGTTCGATCCCGAATCCCATATGGTCCCCTGAGCACTGCCAGGAGAAATTCCTGAGTGCAGAGCCAGGGGAAACCCCTGAGCATTACCGGGTGTGACCCAAAAAGAAAAAAAAATTAAAAATAAAATAAAAAGTGCCATCAAGGAGCAGGCTGGGGAGTAGGAGGAATCTTGGGAAAATTGGTGAAAAGTAACTGAACATCGTATGCCTGAAACTTAATTATGAATGACCATGAAAATGGTACCTTAATATTTAATGATAAAAAACCCAAAATGTTAAAATGTAGTTGTTCATTTGAAATAAGTTATTTGAATAGACAGTTTAGAATCAGTGTCAACATAGATTATATTTGAATTACATAAACTCTCCAGATAGACAAAATATTATAGGACCATTATTAAAATTAAATAGAATTATATTGAACATGCCATCAAAGAGATAAATTGATACTTAGAAAATGAAGTGAGAACAAATATATAAGTATTACAATAATCAACATTCCTTATTTTTCTTATACAGTCCTCATATAGCCTCCATTTGATAGCCAATAGTGAAGGGATTTGGGAGAATCATGCAGTGTTATTATAACAATCTTTGTGAAGTCACAAAATTTAATCGTTATACTTTTATTTACATTTCCATAATGTTTTAGTGAAATTTTTGTTACTCAATTACTTTTAAATAATTTCATCTAGGTAAGCGACACACACAAATTAAATTTTCCACTAAACTGTAGTCATACAAAATGAAAGCCACTTAGAACTTCTAAATATAAAGTATAAAGAATTTTGACACTGTAAATTGAAAATAATTCTGAAATAATTTGCATTTTTAATTACAATTATTTTCATTAATCTTTGAACTTAAAATTTTGGTAAATGTGGGTATTCCATTAGTTTTTATACTTTCAGGAACCATGCTTGATTAAAACATTTCCCAGTAGTGTCTTGTTGATAAACTGTATTTAAATAATATCCTATTAGAGTAAAGAACTATAATGAAATGGGATATCAGGGAAGTATAACAATACTATAAAGGGGTGTCCTTATATAAAAATGTAGAATACTGGGGCCGGAGTGATAGCCCAATAGGTAGGGCATTTGCCTTTCACGTGACTGGCCCTTGCTGGCCCGGGTTCGATCCCCCAGCATCCCATATGGTCCCCTGAGCACTGCCAGGAGTAATTCCTGAGTGCAGAGCCATGAGAAACCCCTGAGCATTGCCAGGTGTGACCCCAAAAAAAGCCAAAAAA
Organism: Cryptotis parvus; assembly: GCA_021461705.1. Classification (NCBI taxonomy): domain Eukaryota; kingdom Metazoa; phylum Chordata; class Mammalia; order Eulipotyphla; family Soricidae; genus Cryptotis; species Cryptotis parvus. The sequence continues at coordinate 356,556 of JAJIBD010001024.1, read as the reverse complement.
TTGTAGAATACCTTTTTGTTCTTTGCTGGTGTCAAGCATGGTTCAGACTTATCTCTAAAATTTACAATTGCTCTATTAGCTATGATCAGAATATCTTAGCTTTGGAAAAATTGTGAACTTTTTATTATCCTTTTGTTCTCTATTTACAGAAGTACTTGGACTTGCTCTGGTATTTGTGGTCCATCTATCTTTCCAAAGAAACATAGACTTAATGTTGAATTTAGATGCACTAAAATTTTTGGATTTGTATCTATATCCAAATCAAACAATAATTCTAATTAATACAATATTTTTAAAGGAAATTTTACACCTAAGAGATAATAAATGCATTTATGCCTGGTGCCTACAGTTGTGGTTTTTTGATTTTCATTTGAGAATTTGAGAAAAATTATAAAATAAATTTTGCATAGTTAAATGCTTCGGCTGGCTGGAACTTTCTTCTGAGAAAGATATGAGAGTTTAGAACTAAAGGAAAGAGTTAACAAATGTGAACTTTACTGAAGAAACACTTTAAATTTTTATTCAAATATCCTATAGGTCTTGCCATTGGGCCCAAGTACAGACATGTTTTCCTATGGGGTCCATCAGTATCTTATGCCCTACATGACCAATCTTTCAATTTTACTCTAGTGGAGTGATTTGCCATGTGCTCCATTCCAATTGGACAATGAAAGTCAATGAGAAATAGAATTCTCTTTTTAAAAAATGCCTTCTATGTTTATTTTGCAATTTAAGATATGAAAATTATTGTCTATGTCAAGAATTTCCATTAGATTTGGGCTAATACAGGACAGTGTGTCTGCCCACAACACTGCTTCCTAGGAAACAGCATTAAAATAAATTAGAAATGTTGTATCTCCTTTTGTTGTATTTATGCCCATTATACAGAACTACATTTGGATGTGGTAACATAAAACTGGCATGTCTTGGATATATGTGATTAGAATTACATAAACGGTATGTACAAAACTTGGCTCCATTCTGTAACTGTTGAGTTTGCCTCAAGTGGGGAGAGAGGCAAAGAGATTTATTTACTTGAGTGACTGTCGAAGCTCCATGAGATCATGCAGTACCTACTGAAGATAGCATCCTGTCACATTCTGCAAGGCTAAGGAAACAGCATTAAAACTCTTTGTACCTTTTCTAATCTAACCGCTAATATGGGCCTCTGCTTCTGGTTGTATTGGTGCAGTATAACTTTAGACCTATTTTTTTTCTATTTTCCTCACTCCTTCCATTCTGCCCTCCAATCTGGCAGGTATAGGCAATATGTAATGTCAAATGAGACGCAAATCAAATAATACTTATTAAAGGCTTGCTATTTGGAGGAGGAATGGGCTTTTCAGCAAACTCTCCAGAGAAAGCTATTTCTCTTCATAAAAATTGTACACACAACCCAGAAGGAAAAATACAGATATAGAGTGACTACATTTATTTGCATGGCATATATATGTATGTATGAATATATATATATATATATATATATATATATATATATATATATATATATATGTCATTAACATCATACCATATCCAAGGTCAGGCGAAACATGGATCAGGAGGTTTTATCAAATGTGGAAATTGACACAAAATGTGAGAGTCAGAGGTTAGGTAATCAGAGAATGGATCAGTGTACTAATAATTGTTGACAGTGCTAATACCAACCTAGAACTGAGCATTAAATACAGGCAAAATGATATATATGACAACCTCTTAATGTATGTATTGTAATACACAATGTATAAGGGAAGAAAGAGAGAAAGAGAAAGGGATAAAGACCCTGCCATGGAGGCATGCTAGGTTCAGAGGGAGGGAATCGGGGACACTGGTGGTGGGAATTGGGCAATGGTGGAGGGATGGGGGCTGGATCTCTTTATGACTGAAACCCAAATATGAACCTTTTATGAACATCTTTGTAATTATATATTTCATGGTTTTATAATAAAATATTTTAAAAATGCCAAAAAAAATGCACACACAGCTGCATTCTCACCAACATATACACAGTCCATGTGTCATCTCTCTGCACTTGGGAGTAGCAACATATGGGAGAAGAAGCCATCTATTACTACAGGCTGTGACAATCACTAAGAAAATTTACTGCAGAAAATTTGCCAACTCTATTTCAACAGGAGGGCCAGAAATGATCTATCAAAGATTTAGAAACTTGAAGCAACATTTAACCTCATTTACTAAAATGTTCTGGCTAAATAAAATTATGATAAAGCATCTAGAAACCTGACCCATGTATTTTGACAAGCATACTGCTAATTGATTATTTGCGTCCACCTCACACTCTAAGCAAAATAGACTACTATTGATTTTAGTTGACATTTAATATAAGGGCATACGTTTACTTCTATTTACTTTTGTGAATCTGAGATCAGATTATGTAACTCAGAAGAAAATGGAGGTATCATATTTAACTCTATCTTGTGGCCTTTAAAAAGTAAGCAACAAAGTAGCCATCCAATTAACAATGGGATGAATAAACAATTGATTAAGCATTTTTACAGAACAGATGTCAGTACTACACCACTTAAGCAAGCCAAACAAACTTGGCAAGAGGAAGATGTTATACAGATTAGAACACAAATTCCCAAATTGTGTTCTTCAGGGCTTAGTCATTTTCCATAAACACCTCTATCAATCATTTAACCCTTCTTGGTCCAAGTGTTATTTTGAGTATATTGCTGTTGTGGCAAATACATTGACAAAAGGTTTGTGAAGTTTCCATTCTTAAAATTTGCTTTCAATGGACAGATAAAGCTATACTATTGACAAAATAAGTATATCATAATGCAAACAATGAATTCACTATTGGGTTCATCTAATACTTCTAAAAAGGTTCATTGTTAACCTTTGTGCTAGGCTACCTGCTATTCTTTTTTGGATTAGAAAGATACTTTCTTCTCAAAAGATAGCTTTTCTGTGGTAAGACTTCCCACTGCAATCTGGATGTGCTGACCCCTGCAATTTCTGCAAATGTGGGAAATTCAAGTGCATCATTTGTAGTAGCAGGGGTGGTAGGGGGTGAGGGGACTGTATTTGCTAAAAGAAGGAAGAAGGAAGGAAGGAAGGAAGGAAGGAAGGAAGGAAGGAAGGAGGAAAGAAGAAGGAAGGAAGGAAAGGAAAAGGGAAGAAAGGAAGGAGGGAAGAAGGAAGATAAAGGAAGGAAGGAAGAAAAGGAAAAGGGAAGGAAGGAAGGAAGGAGGAAGGAAGGAAGAAGGGAAGGAAGAAAGGATGGAAGGATGGAAGGAGGGAGGGAGGAAGGAGGGAGGAAGGAAAGAAGGAAGGAAGGAAGAAAGGAAGGAAGGATGGGAGAAAGGGTGGAATAAAGGAAGGATGGAAGAAAGGAATGAAGAAAGGAAGGAAGGAAGGAAGGAAGAAAGGAAGGATGGGAGAAAGGAAGGATGGAAAGAAGGATGGAATGAAGAAAGAAAGGAAGGAAGGAAGGAAAAGGAAGGAAGAAGGAAGGAAGGAAAGGAAGAGGGAAGGAAGGAGGGAAGAAGGAAGGAAAATGAAGGAAGGAAGAAAAGGAAAAGGGAAGGAAGGAAGAAAAGGAAAAGGGAAGGAAGGAAGGAGGAAGGAAGAAAGAAGGGAAGGAAGAAAGGAAGAAGGATGGAAGGAAGGAAGTAGGGAAGTATGGAAGGAGGGAGGGAGGAAGGAGGGAGGAAGAAAAAGAAGGAAGGAAGGAAGAAAGGAAAGAAGGATGGGAGGAAGGGTGGAATAAAGGAAGGATGGAAGAAAGGAAGGATGGAAGGAAGGAATGAAGAAAGGAAGGAAGGATGGATGGGAGAAAGGAAGGATGGAAAGAAGGATGGAATGAAAAAAGCAAGGAAGGAAGGATGGAACGAAGGATAGAAGAGAAAGGAAGGAGGAAGTAAGTAAAGATGGAAGGGAGGGAGAAAATCATATACAGGTAACTTAAAAATTAACTTCAGTAAATGTGATGAAGGTTAACAATGAAAATGTGCATAAGAAATCTGGTAATTCTGAAACATGCTAAGCCAGGCTAATCAAACTGGTTTTCCTAAATGAGGCTAATTGACAGTAGAATCACTGAATTGCAGTCTTCCAATGAAAGTAAATTTGGGAGGCTTCTAATACCAGTCCCACGAATTCTTCCTCACTTTAATTGAGTTACCATTGGTTTACATGGCTATGTGGTTTAGGGGTATAGTTTACACCACATTAAATTGTATGCAGCCATTACCAAAGTGCAGGCATCCCTCCATCATCGTCCATTGAACCTCTTTTCACCAGCAATTCATCTTCCCTCCTTCCCCTGTGGAAACTTAAGTCCGGAGTCACAATACAAGCTTTGCTTTTCATTGGTTGTACTTTGAATCTTTTGTTCCTGGGAGGCAGAGGGTAATTGGGCACCCAGCAATAATCAGAGCTTACTTTTGGTTCAGTGCTCAATATAACTCTTGGTTATATTGTGATGCCAGAGATGAAATAGGGGTTTCTTTTGACACTATATGATCTCCCTGGCTGGAAGAGGGCAGAAACTATGTAAGGAAACATGTGTACTCTTTGAAAGAATAGAACATATTTCTTGAGCAAAGGGAAGAATGGCATAGGAGCGAGAAGTGCAAAAACACGTCTAACCAGAAGGTATGCTGCTTGGAAAGTTATTTGTGAACCGAGGGAGGACAATCTGAGAAACACTGGCCGTGGCATGGATATTATGGGTCTCACTGGTACTAAAACTGTAAACATCTTGTCAAAGACATTTTCAGTGAAAATGTGTCGAGATTCTACCACATGCAAGGTGGCGTTTCTTTCCTTTTAAGCAAAGTGAGCTGGGGTAAAGGTATGCAAATTTAGAACCAGGGAAAGGTAATTGGAATAGGAGAAGCTGATCAGGTCATCGGATGCACAGGAGGAAGTTAAAAACAAGAAGCTTGAAGTGGTGTCCAAACTATACCGTAAAGAACGTGTCCTCCTGCGTGTATTGTCATGTAAAGGGATCATCTCTGCCAAACTCAACAGACAACAAGTCCTCGGACCTGAAGGAGATGTGTTTCCCCACCCACTTTATTCAGTCATGGCCCTTGGTCCACCAATTGTTTGAGTCATAAATTATATGTACATATTTCAGCTCACTTTTCAATGAAGAGTTTCCATTCCATTTAGCATTTATTCTAATAAGAAATTTTTACTTAGCTTCTTGAAAAAAGACAAACACTTCAACATCATGAAACAGACCACATTTTTCCTTGCAAATGTTTTATAATAAATGAAAAATTGTACAGCCGTTAGTTCAATATTATCCATGTAGGATGAATCCTCTGAGCAATTACCTTGTTTCTATGGCAACAGCATATCTGCCCATCCTTCAGGGTGATTCTGGAAAGCTACCAAATTGGGTGTGCTTGGAATGCTAGGGGGAAACTTTGTGAGCTAAGGGGAGAGGGGGAGGAGAATTATAAATGTGATACTAACTGGGTTAACAAACTGTTATATTATTTATTAAGTGTTCATTTAAACAGCTCAAAACAATGCACAAGAGGAAATCTGTAATGTTGAAAAACAAAAGCAAATCTGTTTGGAGGAAAGTGAAAAAGAAAAATATCAACTAGATTGTGTGGTAGTACTCTTGCCCACACCCATATCCTTAGGGGAGGTTTGGAATTCTGAACAATTTCTATGTAGAAATGATACATCATACCAATAAGAAAAAAATAAAACCCACATGATCCTATCAATAGACACAGAGAAAGCATTTGACAAGATCCAGCACCCATTCATGATTAAAACCCTTCAAAAAAAAATGGGAATTGAAGGAACCTTCCTCAAGATAGCTACAGCCATCTACCAAAAGCCCACAGCAAGTACCATTCTCAATGGAGAAAAATTGAAAGCCTTCCCCCTAAGATCAGGGACAAGACAAGGATGCCTCCTCTCACCTCTTTTATTCAATATAGTACTGGAAGTACTTGCCATAGCAATCAGAGAAGAAAAAGGACATTAAGGGCATCCAGATATGCAAGGCAGAAGTTAAGTTATCAATATTCGCAGATGATATGATATTATACCTAGAAAGCCCTAAACTCTCTACCAAAAACTCCCAGATACAATAGATGCTTATAGTAGAGTAGCAGGGTACAAAATCAATACCCAAAAGTTGGTGGCTTTCCTATATACAAATAACGAAAAAGAGGAAAGAGACATAAAGAAAATGATCCCATTCACAATTGTGCCACAGAAAATTAAATACCTAGGAATCAGTTTGGCGAAGAACATAAAGGACCTCTACAAAGAGAACTACAAATCATTACTTCAAGAAATAAAAGAGGACACAAGGAAATACATTCCCTGCTCATGGATTGGGAGAATCAACATGGTGAAAATGGTAATACTCCCTAGAGCTTTATACAGATTCAATGCCATCCCTATAAAGATACCCATGACATCTTCAAAGAAATTAACCAAACACTTCTGAAACTTATATGGAAAAATAAACCCCACCGGATAGCTAAGGCGATCCTTGGGAAAAAAAGAAGATGGGAGGCATCACCTTTCCCAAATTCAAACTCTGCTACAAAGCAGTGGTAATTAAAACAGCATGGTATTGGAATAAAAACAGACCTGTGGACCTATGGAAAAGAGTTGAGTATCCTGACAACCAACCTCAAATACATGAACAATTAATCTTTGATAAAGGAGCAAAAATTTATGAAATGGAGCAAGGAAAACCTCTTCAACAAGTGGGCTGGGAAAACTGGGAAACTACATGTACAAAAATGAACTTGGACCTCTGTCTAACATCATGTACAAAAAATCAGATCGAAATGGATTAAAGATCTCAATATCATACCTGAATCCATAAAATGCATTGAAGAAAACATAGGAAAAACCCTCCACAACATTGAAGCTAAGGATATCTTCAAAGAAGAAACACCACTAACAAAACAACTAAAAGAAAAGATTACCGTATGGGACTACATAAAGCTAAAACCGCTTCTGCACCTCAAAAGAAACAATGACCAAGATAGACAGTCCACAGAATGGGAAAGAATATTCACCCAATACCCATCTGATAAGGGGTTAATATCCAGGATATATCAAGCACTGGTAGAGCTTTACAAGAAGAATACAGCCAACCCCATCAAAAAATGGGGAGAAGTGAACAGAAACTTCAACAAGGAAGAAATTCGAATGTCCAAAAGGCATATGAAAAAAAATGCTCATCATCATTAGTCATCAGAGAGATGCAAATCAAAACAGCAATAAGATATCATCTTACACCACAGAGACTGGCACATATCCTGAAGAGCTAGAACAACAAATGCTGGCGGGGATGCGGGGATCATCCATTGTTGGTGGGAATGTCGACTAGTACAGCCTTTCTGGAAAACAATATGGACATTCCTCCAAACACTAGACATTGAGCTCCTATTTGACCCAGCCATACCACTCCTGGGAATATACCCTGGGAAGCCAAAAACATGCAGCAGAAACACCATCCCTACCTTTATGTTCATAGCAGCATTATTCACAATAGTCAGAATCTGCAAACAACCAGAGTGTCCGAGAATCGATGACTGGATAAAGAAACTTTGGTATATCTACACAATGGAATACTATGCAGCTGTCTGAAAAAATGAAGTTATTAAATTTGCCTATAAATGGATGGACATGGAGAGGATCATTTTGAGTGAAATTTGCCAGAAAGAGAGAGACAGATATAGAATGACTGCATTTACTTGCATGACATAAATATTTACATATGTACATATTATGATACCAAAATCCAAGGTCAGGCGAATCATGGAACGGGAGGTGGAAATTATCACAAATGTATGGGAGTCAGAGGCTAGGTAAGACAGAGAATGGAACAGTGTGCTAATAATCGTCGAAAGTGCTAATACCAACCTAGAACTGAGCATTAAATACAGGCAAAAAGATACGCATGACAACCTCTTAATGTATGTATTGTAACCCACAATGTGGAAGGGAAGGAAATGAGAAAGAGAGAGAGAAAGAGAAAGAATTTAAGAATCTGCCACAGAGGCAGGCTGGGGGAGCGGGGAGGGAATCCAGGACATTGGTGGTGGGAAATGGGTACTAGTGGAGGGATGGATGGGTGCTGGAACACTGTATGCTGAAACCCCAAATATAAACATCTTATGAACATCTTTGTAACTGTATATCTCATGGTGGTATAATAAAATATTTTTTAAAAAAGTAAAAAAAAAGCAATGAAGCAAATGGGCAGTGGATATTTGCCACAGGCTATATCCCCGAATCTCTTATTCCAACTGGAAACTGCCTTGGTCAGAACTTAGCCCTTTTTTTTAAGCAAAACCTGGGGGGAATATTCAGATATGTGCCTTTGACATCTTTCAAAGACATATTCTTATTTTGACTGTTTCATTCCTAGGAACTGCAAGACAAAATAAATATGGAAAAAATGGAAGGGGGGACATGGATCTATTCAGCACATAACAAAGAAGAAGAAACACCTTTAGAACACAGATGCCTTTTCTGAATTTGCTTTTTATTTGAGGGTTTCTTAAGCAGAAATTTAAAGTTGGAGATTAAACTGTAGCTCCTCAGGGGGAAAATCGAATATTATGCCAAATATTTTGACCCTATTATCACACTTGATTATAGGTTTGTGGAAGAATTGTTTCCAGACAGTTTTATAAGGATGATATAATTTGAGAGATTTTTCTTGGTGGGGATCATAAGGAAGGTATAGATGAGAGGTAGGTCAGAAACATGGAAATTGTGCTTTCAAGTCTCATAATGGTAATCTGATATGTCACCTTTTCAAGACTATGGCATAAAATTATATCTCATTATAGACTTGTCTTAGAACTAGAACCATAGCATTGATGATAAATTTAAATACCTTGGAGAAATATCTGACTAATATAATAAAGGTCATTCTATTTAGAGGGATAAACTTATTAATGAAGATTCTTTAAGTCAAATGATTTTATATCTGAGAATTTTGCATAATGAAAGGAAAAATATATTTATCTGGGAGACAGATATACTATATGCAAAGCATGTATCAAGCCCACTGAGCTATTTCTCTATTCCCACATTTCATAAATATCATAACAATTATTATAGAAAAATAATGTAAGAGATTTATATCTTAAGTTAATATTTGCCTTAGATATTAATGTATTATTGCATCAAACAATGTATTATTCTATCATTCCGAATTACAATACTCATATTGTATTATGTACAATATAAGTACATATTTTACTAATACCTAATCCAATACATAAAATTGACAATTAAAAACCTTAAGTGTTTATTGAATTTATAAATAAATCAGGAGCTCAAATAATTTTTAATCAGTTTATCACAAAGTTTCAAATTATAGATATAACAATGGGTATCTCTAAATTATCACTCCAAATAATCAGTCCTTTTCTCTCCGCTGAACAGCATACTCTACTAAAGAAGTCTTCTATAGAATTAACTTTCATTAATATAATTAATTTCTTTGATTCCTGGAATTTATTTGTGTTGCATTTTCATTACTGGCGCCCGCTTGAGCAAATTGATGACCGTTGGGAAGACAAGTGATGCAAGTGATTTGATTTTCATTGCCTCCAGCCTCCTTGGCCTTGTAACACAAGATGTCCTCTGTTATGCTATATTATAATTATGCATATATATGAGTCTTGACATCACCTGTGTGTCTAATATACTTATTACTATAGATTTGATCTTATTCTTTATACTAGTCACTTGGTAGAAGCAAGATTTGTTCAAATAAAGATTGAATCTGCAATGAATTACTGTAAAGTGAAATTAGATGGGATCATTTGGTGACTTAAAATGCCAATAGAGGGGCCAGGAGAGATAGTATAGGGTTTAGACATGTGCCTGACCCCAGTTAAATGCCCAGCATCAAAGAAGGATTTCCTGGTGTTCTCTAGCACTACAGAGTCCAAATAACATCCTCAGGTTTTAAAATTCAACTGGCTTATTACCCTCCCACCCCAATTTTATTTAATTTATATTTTTATTGTTTTTACTGTTTAATGTCACTTATTTATTTGCTCATTTTACTTGAATCACAGAGAGGCACACAGTTATAAAGTTGTTCATGATTGTGTTTCAGTCACATAATGTTTGAACACCTGTCCCTTCACCTTTGTACATTTCCCACCACTAGCGTCCCCAGTTTCCCTTCTTTCCCCACTCCAGCTCATGTGAAAGGCCCCAAGTTTGATCCCAGCACTGAATATCCCTAATACCCCACCAAGCAGATTTTCTTCAGCTGGTTCTGAGCATTTACCACCAGGAGTGGCCTCCATGGAAAAAGTGAGGAATGAAGGAATGGGTAGAATCTCATAGGTAGAGAGATACATAAAAACTAACATTTCTCGATTACCTATTTTTACTTATGCCTCAGGCAAAGGTACCTGTACTCTTTCATTATATTTCACATTAAAATAATGAGATACTCATTTTCATTATTACATAAGATGGCATTCAGTAAATTTCCAGTCTTGTCTGGGATTGTGGTACATGTAAGTCTCTGAACAGACACTCTAATTCAAGTGGATTCTATTTTCATCCCAAGCAGAGGAACACAAGTGTGCGCTCTGGCACTAAGGTAACATTGTGCACAGGTGTGTCAGGCAGATAATGATAGCAGCAATCATCTGAGCAGGGAACCATAAACATAGACTCTGCAGGTCTGGAGATCCTAGATGTCATTGTTAGTATTGCTTCATTTGGAGACTGGAGCAATAATACAGTGCGTACTGCATTTGTCTTGAATACAGTCAACCTGGACAAAATCCCCAGCATCCCATATGGTCACCCAAGCACTGCTAAGAGTAATTCCCAAGTGTAGAGCCAGGAGCAACCCCTGAGTATAGCCAGGTATGACCCAAAAAAGCAAAAAAACACATTGTTTCCATAAGCTGATCATAATTGTTCTGAATACCTGGTTTGTAAATCCCAAATTCTTTTGTTTTACCTGATTTTGACTTTGTGCTTTGTATTTCTGAGTAATTGCCTGGACATCACAAGTGTTTTTCACTGTTTTCTCTCATTTAAATGGAACAGAATAACAAGTGAGCCAGAGTTGGGTACTTCCCTTCCCCCATATCTGTTAGGCTCTGTTAAGCGAGCCCAATGAGTGAGCCAGCCAAACAGGCTCTTGTGACATTCAAACACTTTAACATAGTCAATATGAGATTGAGTGATCACTTCAGGTCTCTTGAGTCCCATCTAATATTTCACTCTTTTGTTCATCGTCAAACTCTACATACACTGGTATTTCAAGCCAATGGTTGGGTCAGAGAATTCTTTACATAACTTGGCCAGGAATATAGTACAGTTGGTAAGAGTCTTGTCTTTAATGTGGCTGACCTGGGTTTGATCCCTGGCACCTCATATGGTCTCCAACCTCAGCAAGAGAGATTCCTCAGTACAGAGCCAGGAACAAGCCCTGAGCACCGTAGAAAAGATAAATAAATAAGAAACACAGAACATTTTCCCTGCTGTCTCTATATTCCATTAATTTTTAACTGAAATATTGTTTCCTCAGAAACGCTGTTCCTATTAGGAGGTGGTTTTGCTCCCCATTCTCTTCAACTCCATTTCTGCTATTTAGTGATGTTAGTTTTAGCTCTCAGTGCTCTTATTTTAATTCTAAAGTTTGTAAATATATGCTACTTTCTTTACTTGTCAACAATTTTCTTGTGATTATATAGTACCTTAAGGGTATTTAATATGTCAGTTTTGTTCATCTCAGCTTAACCACATGCTAAGACAATGCCTGGCATATTTAACCAAGTGATGGGTAGCTTTTGAATTGATTTGTATCAATTCACTTGTATAACTTGTCTTCCTGTTGTTCATTGATTTGCTTGAGCAGGCACCAGTAAAATCTCCATACATCTTGTCACATGCTAGTGTAGCCCAAGGGCATCTGCCCGCTCCAGGAACACAAAGAGCCTCAAACCATTCCTTCAGGTCATGGGAATGAGGTCTGTAATTTATACTGGTTTTTGGCATATCAAATATGACATGGCTCTGCCATGCGGGTGGTATACTCTCAGTAGCAGGCTCTCATATCATGCATTTACTGATGAACCACAATGGAGAGAGATCGGCTTTTCTCTTGGGTGGAGCTCTGACGAGCTGTGGAGCCTGAATGTTGAAGATGACTGCCCTCATGGTGTGGGGACTGTCAACAAATGTCAACAAATAAGTGACTTATTTTTTCCTATTTTAATTTTAGCATGACTACAAATTGAAATATTTCCCACTATTCTTGGTAAATAACTGTTGTCATAAGTGATGAATTTTTTGACAAGGCTACGAGCGACAGTCCCCAGAGACGGACAACATATGACTGCTGATAAGTAATAGCTGTAACATTCTGAGAAATCATAATGTAAGGAGGCAGAGCATATAAAAATTCAGTGGTTAGTGAAATAAATCAGAGGAAGTGATTATATAAGGTCATATCAGATGACCTTATTCATCTGTGGAGTGTAGGAGTGTAGAATTAATAAAAACCCAAGAAAATAGAATCAAATAATGGAAAAGCCATTGCATTAATTACAAGGCTCAGATTACCAAGCAGTGGAGATTATGGTGTGAAAGGAAGAGGCAGACTGGAAACAACATAGGACAGTGGTGGAAGATCTTGGGCACTTGGTGAACAATGAGTTATAATCACTGTGTACATCAAAGCCATAAAATGTTAACAATATTATAACCATGTTACCTGAACTATAGTATAACATTTATACTAATTAATTATTTGGTTAAAATTATATTATGTCCCTGAAATTCATTATCCGATGAACAAGTACTTAGGTGTCAATGTTACTGGAAGATACAAGCCAGACGACCCCCCCCGCCCCACTCCATGGTGCCCGCCATTTTCCACATCCGGACTTCCCTCTTGTCACAACTCAACCCACCAGACCAGACTATCACAGCCTGGCTCGCACAGCCGAGATTCATCAATAAATGCTTTATTTAGAGGTGACTACAATAGTATGCCACCCGCACGGCAAGCCTGGCAAGCTGCTTGTGTCGTATTTCATATGCCAAATACCAGTAACATTTATATTAGGTCATTCCGTGACCTAATATAAATGTTATATTATTACATTTATACCCAAAGTCTTAGAGTTTCTCTTGTTTTATTTACAGGACACAGTCAGAAGTGTTCAGTCTGAGAACAAATGAAATGCTTACTTTTATGCCTCTGCAGGATCTGACACTGACAGGATTCTCACTTTCACCATCACTTGGAGCTGTGATCTACCTCTAGAAGCAGAAGTTTCTATTCTTTGGAGGTCCTTCAAGTCTTCAACTTCTCTATGCCTACAATTCTTATACTGAGTAGAAGACTTGATATCAGGTCACCTTCATCATTAACAACAATGCCCAACTTTATGTCTTGAAAAGGGGGCTCTCAGGAAACAGAAATTTAAACATGTGTCACAATAGTGATTGCATAAGAATAGTGAGGCTACAAGTAAATTTTATGGGATCCTTCTGTTCCTTATTTCCAATGGAGGAAATGAAGTAAAATGACTTTTTAATTAAAAAATAATAATAAACTCAGCATGGTCCTTGAATTTACTTATTGAGAAAATGAACCATCTTACAACCAACTTCCTATATTATATAGAAAATAATAATCATGAGTATAAAGAGTAGGCTTCACTAATTGTCTTCCTTATAATGTTTAACAGTATTCCTAGAAGAAAGTTGATTGCCAATATTATGTTATGTTGTAATATTTATTGAGGAATAACTATACCAACTATTTTGTCAAGTGTTTTACATATTCTTTCATTAAGTCCCTTACAAAAATGTTGTATGTCAATTACTACCATTGTCCTTATTTTACAATTAATAGAATAACTAAGAAAAATGGAAAGATTCTAGATTTTAATTTAATTCTTGAGATATCAATTCTATGGTTTTCAAGTAAGCCATTTTTATATTCTTTACATATTTATTCAACATTATTAATCATATATATATCAAGAACTCTATTACTATTGCTTCATTATAACATTGATCACATGTTATAATGACTATGTTATAATATGCCAGATCATATGTTATAATACGTCAGGAAAAGAATTCCAGCTGGCATCAGAAATAGATTTTATTCAAGGAATTGCTTATATTATAAATCTTACTGCTTGAACTCACAATTTTCAAGAATCTATCTTGACATTAAGTGAGGAGTCACTGTATAAAGTGCCACATCTTTCCTCAAATTAGATATTGGTAGAAAGGATATTTTAGAGAAATACCACACTTTTTAAAATTTCTTGTTTTAGAGGGACTACACCTGTCAATGTTCGGAGTTATTCTGGCCTCTGTACTTGAAGTAAATCCCAACAGTACTCATGAAACCATACATGGTGCCAAGAATTAAAACCAGTCAGGGTCTCAACAATCACATGCAAGGTAGGGTCTCTACAGTCACATGCAAGGTAAGTGTCTTTCTTTCTGTTCTGTCCCTCTGTTCTAAGAAAAATATTATTGGAGTCAGTGACACACAATATAAATCATTTTTCAAATAGTGGCATTTTATTTTTTCTCTAATGGCTTGCTATTTGTGAGGTAATGAGTGAGAGAACATTTGATATAATAGAGCACAAGGTAGGTAGTCCTACGATTAGAATATAAGATTATAAGTGAGAATACTTTGATATAGTAGAGTGCACATAGTCCTAGGATTAGAAACATATATAACAAGTGGGATTATAGGTAAATAACTGACAACATTATAGAAGACTGTGGGAATTAAAAGATGAATAGAATTTCAGGTTAGCATGACTTTATTAGATATTGAATAGTCTGAGAAGGGCAAGAATAGAGAACCTTACAAGACTCCTAGGAAAGTTGCTGAAATATGACAGAACACTGTGTATGTGGCCTTAGCTAGAATAGTGGTAGCAGAAATGCAGTTAAAAGAAAAGACCCATGAAATATTTAGGAAATAAAATATGCAAGCTTGATTTTTCAGTGAAGATGAGGTATAGAAAAATCAGAAATAACTGTCAGAATATTGGTCTGAAATACACTTGGAATGATTTCTAGTGTCCCCTGTCCCCTAAGGATATGAAAAAGAAGTAAACCGAAATAAGTTCAATTTCAGAAAGGCCAAATTAAAGTGATAAGGAAGATATAGATGAAATACTCAGTGAATTACTATAATTAAAATTCTGGAGCTTGTAAAAAATGTGACAAATATTTGACTCATTTTAATTATGGTAGTATGTAAAATCATAATGTCTGTTGTGATGCCTTCAGAATAGTGCGAAATAGAGAAGTTTGCTTTTTGATTTTTAGGTCCCCACCTGTGGCTTTACTCTGGGCTAATTGCTGGCTCTACACTCCAGGAATCATGTCTGAGGAATGATGTCTGGAGTTTCTCACAAGACCTGGTGTAGTACTGGGATCAAATACAGGTCAACTACACATAGAGTAAACACCTTACTCTCTGTACTGTATCTTGAGTCTTCAAACAGTTTCTTTGGAGACAAACTAAAATCAAGAGTAGACAGTCATCAGAAGAAAAGAAGTTACTAAACAATATCCCTCACTTTCTACTATCATCAAAAAGTTTGAAGAGGTCATTTTGAACTCTCACACCGGCCTGTCTGCATCTCAGGTACAGAGCAGTTGTAATTAAGACAGTGTGGTATTGGTATAGAGACAGACCTGTAGACCTATGGAATAGAACTGAGTATCCTGAAACGCACACACAAATATACAACCACTTAATCTTTGATAAAGGAGCAAAAAATATTAAGTGGAGCAAAGAAAGCCTCTTCAACAAATGGTGCTGGGAAAACTGGGCAGCTACATGTAAAAATTAACTTAGACCTCCTTCTAACACCATGCACAAAAGTCAGATCAAAATGGATTCTAGATCTCGATATCAGACATGAATCTATAAGGTACATTGAAGAAAACATAGGAGAAACGCTCTACGACATCGAAACGAAAAGTATCTTTAAAGACGACACACCACTGACCAAGCAAATGGAAGAAATGATAAACAAATGGGATTATATAAAATTGAAAAGCTTCTGCACCTCAAAAGAAAGCGGTGACCAAGATACAAAGACAATCCACAGAGTGGGAAAGGTTATTCACCCAATACCCATCTGACAAGGGGTTAATATCCAGGATATATCAGGCACTGGTAGCACTCCACAAGAAGAAAACAGCCAACCCCATCAAAAAATGGGGAGAAGAAATGAACAGAAGCTTCCAAAAAGAAGAAATTCGAATGGCCAAAAGGCATATGAAAAAGTGCTCTTCATCTTTAATCATCAGGGAGATGCAAATCAAAACAACAATGAGATACCATCTCACCCCACAGAGACTGGCACACATCCAAAACAGTAAGAACAACCAAAACAGTAAGTGCTGGCATGGATGTGGGGAAAAAGGACTCTCATCCACTGCTGGTGGGAGTGCCGACTGGTCCAGCCCTTTTGGAAAACAATATGGGCATTCCTCTGAAAGCTAGATATTGAGCTCCCATTTGATCCAGCAATAGCACTCCTGGGAATATACCCTAGAGACCGAAAAACACATAGCAGAAACACTATCTGTACTTCTTTACTCATCTCTGCGCTATTCACTATAGCTAGAATCTGGAAACAACCTAAATGCCCGAGAACAGACGACTGGCTAAAGAAACTGTGGTTCATCTACACTATGGAATACTATGCGGCTGTTAGAAAAGATGAAATTATGAAATTTACCTGCAAATGGATGGACATGGAGACTATCATGCTGAGTGAAATTAGTCAGAAGGAAAAGGACAGATACAGAATGACTGCATTCATTAATAGGATATAAATATATACCAGTGTTTTACTAAATATGGGAAATGGTAATGGCAGATTAAAACTCACCACTGAATATACACAAAGAGACTTAAGTGATAAACTCTAAATATCTGCAGGGCTAGCCACAATGTGTAAAATAAGAGGGAGAGAGATGCAGAGACAGAGAGAGAGAGATAGAGAGAGAAAGAGAGGAAAACTGGGGTACCTGCTATTAAGGTGGCCTGGGGGTGGGAGGGGAGGGGTACATTGGGTGGTGGAAATGGGGCACTGGTGGAGGGATGGGTGCTGGAATACTGTATTACCAAGAACCAATTATGAACACCTTTGTAATTGTATGTTTCACGGTGGTATAATAAAAAAAATTTAAAAAAAAGGTTCTTCAAAGAAATTGACCAAACACTGCTGAAATTTGTATGGAACAATAAACCCCCCAAGGATAGCTAAAGCAATCCTCGGGAAAAGAAGATGGGAGGCATCACCTTTCCCAACTGCAAACTGTACTACAAGGCAGTAGTAATTAAAACAGCATGGTATTGGAATAAAAACAGACCTGTGGACCTATGGAATAGAATTGAGTATCCTGACACCCAACCTCAAACACATGATCATTTAATCTTTGATAAAGGTGCAACGAGTCTAAAATGGAGTAAGGAAAGCCTCTTCAACAAGTGGTGTTGGTAGAACTGGGCAGCGACATGTAAAAAAATGAATTTGGACTTGTGTCTAACACCATGCACAAAAATCAGATCAAAATGAATTAAAGATCTCAATATCAGACTTGAATCCATAAAGTACATTGAAGAAAATATAGGAAAAACCCTCCACGACATTGAAGCTAAAGGCATCTTCAAAGGTGAAACATCACTAACAAAGCAACTAGAAGAAAAGATAAACATATGGGACTACATGAAACTAAAAAGCTTCTGCACCTCAAAAGAAACAGTGACTAAGATACAAAAGCAGTCCACAGAATGGGAAAGAATATTCACCCAAACCCATCTGATAAGGGGCTAATATCCAGGATATATCAGGCACTGGTAGAACTTTACAAGAAGAAAACAAACAACCCCATCAAAAAATGGGGAGAAGAAATGAACAGAAACTTCAGCAAGGGAAAGAAATTTGAATGGCAAAAAAACATATGAAAAAATGCTCATCATCACTAATCATCAAAGAGATGCAATCAAAACAACAATGAGATACCACTTTACACCACAGAGACTGGCACATATTCAAAAGAGCAAGAACAACAAGTGCTGGCGTGGATGCGGGGAAAAGGGGACATTCATCCATTGTTGGTGGGAATGCCAGCTGGTACTGCCTTTCCGGAAAACAACATGGACATTCCTCCAAAGGCTAGAAATTGAACTCCCATTTGACCCAGCCATACCACTCCTGGGAATCTACTCTGGGAAATCAAAAATACGCAGCGGAAACACCATCCCTACTTTTATGTTCATAGCAGCATTGTTCACAATAGCCAGATTCTGGAAGCAACCAGAGTGCCCGAAAATCAATGACTGGATAAAGAAGCTTTGGTACATCTACACAATGGAATACTATGCAGCTGTTAGGAAAAATGAAGTTATAAAATTTGCATATAAATGGATGGACATGGAGAAGATTATGTTGAGTGAAATTAGCCAGAAGGAAAGAGACAGATTCAGAATGACTGCATTTTTTCTGCATGACATAAATATATATGTACATATTATGATACCAATATCCAAGGTCAAGTGAAACATATATCAGGAGGTCTTGTCAAAGGTGGAAATTATCACAAGCGTGTGGGAGTCAGAGGCTAGGTAAGACAGAAAATGGAACAGTGTGCTAACAATTGTCGAGGGTACTAATGCCAACCTAGAACTGAGCATTAAATAGAGGCAAAAAGATACACATGACAACCCTTTAATGTATGTTCTGTAATCCATAGTCTGGAGGGAAAGGAAAAGAGAAAGAGAGAGAAATGGAAAGAAATAAAGAACCTGCTATGGAGCAGGGCTGGGGGAGGGGGGAGGGAACCGGGGGGCGTTGGTGGTGGGAGATGGGCACTGGTGGCGGGATGGGTGCTGGAACACTGTATGACCAAAACCCAAATATGAACTTTTCAATTGTATATCTTTGTAATTGTAAAAATAAAAAATTAAAAAAAAAAGGTTTGAAGAAATATTTATGGAAAAAAATAGAACATCTTATAAAGGCAGAAAGAGTAGTAAGTAGTACAGCAGCTGAGCTGAAAACACAGTAGCAGAAGCATGCTATGGCAGAAGAATAGAAAAAGTTGAAACTTGAAGACATTCACATAACATTCTCAATAAAGAAGATGGAAGCATAGAAAAGAATTTATGAGACGGGGGCAGGAGCAATAGTACAGAGGGTAGGGTGCTTGCCTTGCACGTGACTGACCCAGCTTCCACACCCTACATGGTTTCCTTAGCACCACTAGGACAAATAACATCAGGGCATTAACTGGACAAAGAAAATGAATAGACAGTAACAAATTTTTTGAACTTTAAAGAGCTGACCAAATGAAGGAGAGAAAAAGTCCGGGCTGGTAGAAGGGGCGGGAAGAAGAGGACCACAAGTGAGACAAGAACAATGGTGAAGGATCCTTGGTATTTTGGTGGTGGTGGAAGGTACAAAATGCTGCATATCAATTGCACAAACTTTAACACGATTGTAGCCTTGTTAACTCAAGTACAAGAAAATCACTTCGTTCTAATAGCATCAAATATTAGCCATGTGGCACAAATGCTGGCTGACTTTGACCGAGAATGTGGAAAGATAGGTCTACAGCTGAATCTAAAGAAAACTATGTTTATGAAAAATGAACTAGTTCCAGAGGACCCATTCACTCTCAATGGAACATACATCTCTAAATGCAGCAGTTATGTGTACCTAGGTCGAGAAGTCAACATGATGAACTACCTAAAACCTGAGCTGTGCAGGAGGAAGAGATGGCATGGAATGCCTTCAAAGGCATAGAAGAAATAGCTAAAAGGACAAAAGAACCTCTGGCTTCGGGCACATCTCTTTGACTCCACTGTTCTCCCTGCATTAACAAACGCCTCAGAGACCTGGGCCCTACGAAAGCAGGAGGAGAATGCTATTCAGGTCTCCCAGAGAGGAATCAAAAGAGCTATGCTTGGAATTATCACACCTCGCTCAAGTGAGAGAAGGAATCCGGAGGTCTGACTTCCGTCGCTATTCCAGAATCAGGGGCGCTGTCTCGTTTGCCAAGGCATCGAACATCAGATGGGCTGGACATGTCATGCGATTTGGAGACAACCACTGGACTAGAGCCGTTACCGACTGGATCCCACTGGATGTCAAAAGATCACATGGCTGCCCACCTACAAGATGGTCAGACTTCCTTGTCAAGTCCCTGAAGGAACGGTTTGAGGCTCTTCATATTCCTGAATCAACTAGATGCCATTGGTCTACATTGGCGTGATAGGGGTCCAATGGAAATGTTACTGGCGCCCGCTCGAGGCAAATTGATGAATAGCAGGATTCAAGTGATCAATGAAGTGATCAATTATATACAAGTGACTTTCTATTGTTCATTGATTTGCTCAAGTGGGCACCAATAACATCTCCATACATCCTGTCACATGCTAGTGTAGACCAAGGGCATTTGCTTGCTCCAGGAATATAAAGAGCCTCAAACCATTCCCTCAGGTCATGGGAATGAGGTCTGTAATTGTTACTGGTTTTGGCATATCAACTATGACACAGGTAGCTTGCCATGCTCTGCTATGCAGGTGGGATACTCTTGTAGTCACCTCTAATCTCAAGCATTTATTGATGAGCGGCATGGCTGCAAAGCGGCCTCGCAAGCACGGCTGTGATCTGCTCTTCTGCTGGGACTCCCTTCTCATCAGAGCTCCACCCATCCGAAGAGCTGATCAGCCCAACTTGTCTGAACCCACCCTGCAGCAATCTTTTTCAAGCCCAACCCATGTATGCTGATCCAGAGACTCACATACATGGGGCAGGGCTGCTACTGGCTCTCTCTGTGCCCAGCTGATCACAGCGGTGCCCAGGAGGGATGGCATTTTCTAGCTCTGGCCCCATACCAGAGCAGAGCCTGGCAATAAGCTAGAGGACCCCCCAACACATCATGAGGGCCGCCATTTTTACACAGCCAGACTACTCTCTCGTCAGAGCTACACAAGAAAATAACATTTAATATTAAAACTGACATAATGTATGTCTGAATAAAAGAAAGTTACGTTGTCAAAATATTCTTCATTTTTACATTTTTTTAAATGTAGGACCACATTGGCTGTGCTTTTGACTTCCTCTTGGCTCTGAGCTCAGAAATGACTCCTGATAAGGCTTAAGGGATCATATGGGGTGCTTGGGATTGAAATAAAGTAAGCACCATCCAAGTCAATCACCTTACCTGGTATATCATCTCTCTGGCCCCACTTTTTACATATTTTGTTAAACACTAGAGAAAGCTTTAAAAAATAGTGCTGAAAAACTGTATAGCAATGTGAAAAGGGAGACTTTAGGCCTTTATATCATACCATGCATAAAGACAGATGTTAGACCCTGATTCATAAAATACATTGGAGAAAAGTGGGCAAAGCACTCCACACTCCATGATAGTAATGTGAATTCCTTTATCAAGGAAAACCAAAAGTATAAATAAACAAATGGGATTATATCAAATGAAAATGTTTCTACACTGTAAAAGGAAGTGTAGCTAAAACTAAACAGCATCTTTTTGAAAGGTAGGAAACATGCACAACACACATCAGAAAAGATTCGTAGACACTGAGTAATAGTAAGATATATAAGGAACCTAACAATCTTAACAATAAAAATAGGCAACCCCACTAAGGGTGGGGTGGTAGGTGAAACACTCCACATGCTCTTCTGCAAAGATATCCAGATATCAAAGAAGCATGTGAAAAGGTGATCAGCATCACTAATCATTAGGGAAATGCAAATAAAAAAATGAAAGCAATGAGATATCATCTCACTTCAGTGAGAATGCCGTATATCACAAAAGACTTTATATAGCCTAATTTAGTGGGAATTTGGAGAAAAGGAACTCTTATTTACTATTATCAGGAATGAAAATCGAGTCAACTTCTATGGAAAACAATACGAAAATTTCCGAAGGTTTTGAAAATAGAATTGGTCCACCCAGATCTGTTTCCCAGCACTGCATATGGCCCTGCAATCCCTGAGCACATAGAAATAAGTTCTGAGCACAGTCCAGTGTGATCCCCAAGCACAGCAAACAAAAAATGAAAATATAAATGCCATATGACTCAGCAATTCCAGTGATTTATCCCAGGAACACACAAACAAATTTGAAAAGATATCCATATAACTATGTTTGTTGCAGTGTTATTCATAGGAGCCATGATACAGCAAAAACTCAATTCCCAGTAACAGAAGTACATAGGCATTGTGGTATGCACATGCTATGAAATACTATTCAACTATAAGGCAGGATACATGTGGAATTCTCACTATTCCTGGAAATAATGACAGTGTGGGAGACAAACATAGGCTTTAGACTTTAAGACTATAAAACTGAAGATAATACTGGTAATTAGGCCTGGGAAAACATTATTGCTCCACCAAATACCTCTTTCCTCATTTTTCAGTTCACTTCTGATGTGTACTAATATAGGGAGCAGTTTACACAAAATATTTAGTGGAATTATTTAATAGATAAGCAGCAGAATGACAGAAGCTAGAACACTCCCTTAATTTGGGAACAGAATGGGACAAATATTAATTAGAGCAGTTTTGACTCCAAGCATCTGACAAACAGATTCTAAAATAAATTACAATATGAGCAGATTGTCCTGCATAAAAAAGAAATACAAATGGCTCATAAACATATGAAAAGATGGTCAGCATTCCTCCTAAACTGAAAAACACGAATTAAAATCCAGTGAGCTGGCATTTTCACTTACAGGAGAAACAATCACCCTTCATAAGTAATGGCTGACAGCAGTGTAAATTGCTTTCACCTCTGAGGAGGATAATTTGTTAGAATTAATTCAAATTAAAGATGCTCTCCAGGGACTGGCATGATAGTACAATGGGTAGAGTGTTTGGTTTTCACTTGGCTGCCCCAGGTTCAGTCTTCAGCATTCCAAATGATCCCCTGAGTTCTACCAGGGTTAATTCTTGAGGAAGCCCTGAGTAGTTCCAGGAGTAAGCATCACTAAGCATTGTGGATGTGACCCAAAAATGCCCCCAAAACTGTTCTTCAATGTTCATATATTTTTTCTTAGCCCACTTTATTTAAGCACTATGGTTTACAATGTTCATGGTATTTGTTACAGGTATACAATGTTCCAACACCAATCCCGTGACCACTGTGACCTTTCCTCCACCATTGATCCCAATATTCCCAAACATGCTCTAAGCCTGTTCCTATAGTAGGGCCAAAATAATTTCTTTTGTATTGCTTGTTACCACTCAATGGCTAATGGAATGATGAAAAATACTCCAGTACAAGAAAAATTGTGAAAATGGTAGAATCTCACCATTGTCTGCTGGTTTACTAATATTTTTGTTA
The DNA here is from genome assembly GCA_021461705.1 of Cryptotis parvus. Classification (NCBI taxonomy): domain Eukaryota; kingdom Metazoa; phylum Chordata; class Mammalia; order Eulipotyphla; family Soricidae; genus Cryptotis; species Cryptotis parvus. Next base: position 333,156 of record JAJIBD010001024.1, on the reverse strand, counting down.
ATTGAGGGTAGTTGGCTTCTATGTTCCATTCCCATCCAATCTGGTGTGCTCCTACTAGGATATTAGTATTATACGATTTGTAGATGCCACATGTCACATTTGCATTCCAGAAAATTCAGAATTTTTAACTGAGCCGTGAGCTTACATGACAGCAGTGGTGAAATGTGTGGTGGCTGCTCTGTTCATGTATTTTTAAATCAAAATTCTGCTCAACAATAAGTATTTGTGAAAAATAACATATACAATATTTTCATGGCAGAATGGGTTTTGACAGTGTAAGTTATGCACAATCAAAATGCCCCTCGGCTTGATCCTGACCAAATAAATGATAATGGAAATATACAAAGAAACATTATGTAAGTACTATAAATGCATTAAATGCACCAATGTGAACCTCCAAATTATGTGTGAAGTGAATGATTCAAAATTGTGTTGATAATACCCCATCAAATGTATATAGACACACAGTACAAACAAGCATGCTAATAGGGCAGCTTCCAAGTAAACACAAGGTCTTAGTGGAGAGTTACTAACTAGGATGAGTCCAGGGCACCAAAAAATTGGGTTGCTGCATCACTGGATGCTTTGCCAACATGGAGATTGTAAACAACTAGAGTTGATGTTCAAAACATGGGGAGAAGAGGCAGTCTGATAACCGAATCCTAAAGTTACATTTTTTTAATGGACAGGAAGAGACTGATGTTGAAAGACATTCATGATGGAGTTAGGATTGTGAGAGGGTCATACAGTCAATCAGCATGGACCCTCAAGTTTCCTGAAGATTCTGGTCTAAATTGCTCTGGCCATGCAAGTATCATTGCAGGTCCCTAAACTCTCAAGCAAGAGTTGGTTTGGGCCCTATGGTTTGGGCACTGGCCATTCTTTTTTGGAAGTTTCTTCAGCATGCTTCAAGTTTCGTTCAGGTATCTCTTCAATGTCATCCTCTCAAGGCCTACTATGACATATAAAGAAATGTTACCCATAAATTGAATAGCAAATATGCAGCTATCTCTTCCTTGCTTTCTTTGTACCTTTAGCACTTATGTTTTTAAAAAGTCTTGTATAATATTTAACTACATCCATCCACTAGAAGAAAAGCTTCCTTAAGATATGACATATTTTTTTTCTTGTTTTGTTTTTTGGGGGGCCATACTTGGTGTTGCTCAGGGGTTACTCCTGGCTCTGAATCCAAGAACTACTCCTTGTGGCACTCAGTGTGCTGTATGGAGTGCCACGGATGGAAGCCTCGTTGGATAATACCCTACCCACTGTCCTCTCTCTTCCATTCCATATTTGTGAAGCATAACTAGCACAATTTTAAGTTGTAACAGGCACTTTGCAATGATATCTGATAACAGATACTTGCAATGATATCTGATAATAGATACAGTGTGGTTGAAATGAACTAAGAATTACTGAATGGTTCATGATGCTCATGATTTTATATTCGCTAGCATAAAATAATTATTATCATCGGTAAGGATTAATATTCTTCCTTGAAATATTTTGTGAGAGGTTATGGAAATTTGAAGAAGCCAGAGAAACCCCCTGCACCATGATGGCAGCCATTTTCAACATCCGGACTCCACAGCTCTCCCTGATTTGTGACCCTGTGGAACATCAGTAAATGCAAGCACTGAGACCCCACCTACTATTGAGAATATCCAGTCTACATGGCAGAGCCTGGCAAGCTACCTGTGCCATATTTGATATTCCACAAACAGTAACAATAATAGACCTCATTTCCCTGACCTGAATGAATGGTTTGAGGCTCTTTGTGTTCCTGGAGCAAGCAGATGCCCTTGGACTACACTAGCATGTGGCAGGTCAGAATGGAAACTTTACTGGCACCCACTTGAGCAAATCGATAAACAACAGGAAGACAAGTGAGACAACTGATACAAGCGATGGAAATTGAATATTTTCCTTTCAGACTATCTGATGTTACTCTGTGCTCATGAACAATTTGTCAAATCAGGTGTAAAAACTGTAGTAGCAGATATACACATTTTTCTGAAACTGCCTAAATGCAACATGGAGTTTTTAAGGAAATCTTTTCCTGAATCTAGTATTAGAAAGTATATTTCCTACAAATTTTCTTCTTATGAAAGTCCCTAAAGTGGACAAAAATATTGTCTGCCTTTCAAATAAATTATTTTTAACTTTTACTATCATGAATTTTTATATTATTTATTATTATTATTTATTTATTATTTTATTATCTATGATTTATAGCATACTATTATAAATTAAATTCATTTTTCTTTGGATTTATCAAATCTCAACTTTAGTCACAGACCAACCACTAATATTTATCTATTAAACTAGGTTGCTAACAGATATCTTAGGTGAAGAAAGGATGAGGATTCTCAAAGTAAGAAAACTTTGAAGACAGCACATTCCCAAGCCTGCCTTGTCAACCCTCTCCAAGTCCGCTCATTAATTCACTCTGTCCTAGATCCTGAAGAGATGCAGAGCTCAATTAGGCAGTACCCATTCTTACAAAGGTATTTATGTAAGTATCACAGGCAAAAGAATATGATTTAAAAATAATCAATATATTAAAAACACGTACACAGTAACATCTCAAGGAAATTCAAGTAATAACTTTTCAACCCCATATGTCTGAAGCATACTTTATGTTATAGTGGGTGCTTCTGCTAAATCATATTCCAAACTTTAGATATTTGCTCCCTGGATTACAATTTACCTAGAATACTTTGAAAGAAATTAATCCCAAGAAACAAAGAAAGAAAGTAATACAAATATGACTAGATCAAGAGTGTCTTTTTTTGTTTGAGCCTCATGGTACCACATTTGTAAAAATCTTCTAGGATATTTCCAGTTGCTTGCTTTTACTTAAAAAAAATAAAAAGAATTATTTCCTATCAGGTGTAAGAGGGGGCAGTCTCTGTAAGTAGAAATATTTGTACTCTGACCCTTGTGGCTTCCATTACTACTGTCTGCAGACACAGAGAAAGGGCAGGTCTCCTGAGGGCACCCGGAAAGTTTCCTATAAAACAGTGTGCCATGACTGCAGGAGGGCAGATTCTCAACAACCTGCCTCAAAAGCATTTGTTTCTGCAGAAAAGAATCTACCTTTAAAACAGGTCCTGCTGTCAACCACAGAGCTGCCCATGGACAGCCCAGTAACCTCTAATGGGAAACTATGCTCTGTGGTGCTGGGCCTCCCCTGGCCACAGCTGTCAGTTTTATTCAGACACAAGGGCCTCCCTTTGCCCAAATTCAGGGGTCAACACTAAACATGACTTCCACAGGAATTGATTCCATTACCTGTCCGGGTCCTAAATGGGACCCGACAATATTAGGGTTTGAGTTCCCTGGTCACGCTTTGGGGCGAAGACGGATGAACAAAATCCACCAGTCAAGACAGGTGTGTGTGTGTGATCCTTGCATCTCCAGCGGACCCAAGCAGCCCCAGGGAAGAGCGGAAATTCCATCGGCGGGAACCAAGGCAAACTGCCTTGGTTTCACCCAGAACCCCTTGGGCCCTGCGCTTCCGGGCGTCTGCAATCTCCACCCACATCCCAAAACTCAAAACCGCGCAGACAACCCTCTTACTACCTATCTTGCATGAGGTACCAGTGAACCTTGGTTCCTACATCCTTGCCACCCACCCAAACTCTGCAAACAGACCAGACACCTACTAACTGTACTATCTAGTCATCCAAAATCCACCAGTCAAGGATGTGAGGGGCGATCTGGCTGCGACATCTGTCACCCCATTGATCGCCAGGGTTGATTCGGCTGATCTGGCTGGCTAGGCGGGTGTCCCCTTCCTCCCTCACCGCTCCATGTGCGTCCCTCCTGAAGCTGCTGCGCTCGGTCGAAGAGGACGGCCTTCCCGAATAGAGACGGACCGGTCTTCGGTCGAGGGTATCTGAGTAGCTGCGCTCCCCTGCTAGAACCTCCAAACAAGCTCTCAAAATCCACCAGTCAAGTACTTTCCAAAGACTTTTTACCTTCACCAACAGTTAAACACACTCTGCTACCACAACCCAGGGAGACCGACTCCTCAGACCTACAGCTGCTGATCAGACTCTTTGACCATGTGCTTTGGTCAAGATGTCTCCACATGTGTGTGTGTGTGTGTGTGTGTGCCCCTTGACCAAAGAAGCTTTGTTTCTCCTCTCTTCAGGCAAAAAAGCCTCAGGTTTTCCTCCCAGGCTTTTGGGTGCAGATTCCAGGTTGGTCACACATTGAGCTCAGGCTTAAGAGATGCAAATGTCAGGCCCTCCAGTCCCTTCCTCACAGATCATCTCTTATGCAAACAAGTTGAGAAGGGATGGTACAAAGATTACACCCGAGATAAAATATCTAAGCATGCATTTTCATGAGAGGAATTGATCAAAATCCAAATACTATCCTCCATGCTGATGGCTATCTCCAACCCCACAAGGTCCTTTTTTCTTTTCTGCTCCAGGGTAATTTCTAAGCTCTCTTCTCTCTGTTTATTGGAAGATCTTACAGGTTTACCTTAGGACAAACTAGTAAGACCTTACCTTTTGTATTTGTAGAGCTAAATTTCCTAAAAGTGTGTTCCATAACAGCTAGGGTGGCTCTTTCTGGTACTGTCCAGTCCCACACTGGGATTTTGGGTATAAGGAAATAATATCCAATTTAGATAGAACTGGACAGATAGCAAGAATATGGCAGAAATAAGGGATCCATTAGAATCAAACTGTCTCATTTGTACCTACCACACCCTCTTTTAGGGTTTACATATACATATGTGTGTGTGTATATATATATATATATATATATGTATATATAAATTGCTTAGGAGCAAAGATCCAGAGCTAGCTGGGGTGTGTCATCACCCAACAATTACCTACTACTTGATGAGTTGCAGGATCATCTACACAATCAGTTCCTTCCTGCTCTATTTGCTTAACCCAAAAGATTTCCTTCATTTGATCCTCTGACTATATTAGATATTAGATGGCAGAGAAGTCAAGGGCTCCTTGACTCATTGGAAGATGATACCTGTCTCAAGGAGCCAGTAGACCAGGCTCCTTGGTCTATTAGCTTGTTGAGCTAATAATCCACTATTAGCTTGTCGAGCTAATAGTAGATGCTCAACAGATATTTGTGGGGTGAATTCATTAGGGTTTTAGTAAGATCATTTCTTATGGGTTGATGGCCCAATTGGCACCTGACACATGGTAAACTGTCATTAAATATTTGATGAGTGAGTGAGTCAATGGCAGAATCTATAAGCAGTTATCTTCAGATTCCAGAATCAGATTCCAATCAACCTTCCAAGATATATGAGGTTCCTTTGCTCTCCCTTGCAGTGACCACAGTTCAGCTGATTGTATCTTCTTCCCTAAGGGCAGTGGTACTCAAAGCATCATCAGCTGGGAACATGCTAGAAATTCCGATTTTCAGAGACCAGAGTGATAGTACAGTGGGTAGAGGATTTGACTTGTAAGCAACCAACCTGGGTTTGATCCTGAGCATATATATATATATATATATATATATATATATATATATATATATATATTGATCCCCTGAGCATCGTCAGGAGTAATTCCATAGTGCAAAGCTGGGAGTATGCTCCAGCATCACCAGGTGTATCCCCAAAAAAAAAAAAAGATAAAGAAAAGAAAATAAATAAAAAAAAGAGAAAAAGAAACCCGCACTTTCAGTCTCTGCCCAGACCAATTGAATCAGAAATCCTGATTGGGGGTTGGGAGTAGGGGTGGAAGTGTGGAAGTGGGGGTTATGTAGCAATTGTGTTTATAACATGCCCTACTGCAGATTCTGACACAAACTGAACTTTGCAAACTACTGCTTAGTTTAGTATTTTTGTTTGCATATTTCTAAAACACTGCCAACAGGACAATCAGTCTATTCTTGCTGAATATTCAAGCTCTTATTTAGATATGAGAATTTGAGTTTCTAGGGATGAACCCAAAAGATATGCCTGTTGAATTTCTAGATGGTAGAATCATTTGAAGATTTACTTTGATCCATCACCTACTAATTGATGAGTTTCAGAAAAGTTTCTAGGGCAGGGGACATTTTATTTTATTACCTCAGAAAGCTGAATAAGGTAAACCAAAGATTTTTTTAAGTTCAACAGGAAACCAAAAAGTCTCCTTTATTCCAAAAGAATAAAGTGCCAAAAGTAATAGAAATTAATAATCAACTAGAGTTTTTTGAAGGGTGCTCTAGAGTTTGGATACTTTCCCCATCAAATTAAAGGGCATTCAAGGACCTTCAAATTGACACAATGAAACACATGAGAGAAAAACTAAATTATATTGGCTATTATATATATTCAGAATTCAGCTATTATAAAGATGATACCCATAGGACATATTTAGTATGAAGGTGCACAGATTTTTTAACTACTAGAATATGCTTTCTAAGTAAAAGACTACACTGCAAAAAGTGGAATTCTTGACATTTCTCAAATATTGGCTCCTTTGGTACATTTGACATCTAGTTCTATATAGTAATGTCAAATAGCCAAAATTATCCACCACTTCATGTCACACTTCTTTCCCCCAAACTTACAGGGATTCTCTGGAGTGAAGAAAACAAAACCAGACTTGTAGTATATGACAACCCCTCTCTGGGAGAAGTCATCATATTGTATTCTTTTGACTGATTGGCCAAAACATTACAAATACTTTTGACTGATGATAAAGACCACAGACTTGACAGTACTGTCTGTAGAGACTGCACAAAAGGAGCCCTCCTCAGCCTTGTCACCATGCTGAAAATACATTGTATGTGCATGCAATCTATGTTGTTGGTATGTTTCTTAACTTCTTTTTTTTTTTGCTTTTTGGGGTCACACCCGGCGATGCTCAGGGGTTACTCCTGGCTCTGCACTCAGGAATTACTCCTGGCGGTGCTCGGGGACCATATGGAATGCCAGGGGATCGAACCTGGGTCGGCATGGGCTGGCAGCGTGCAAGGCAAACGCCCTACCCGCTGGGCTATTGCTCTGGCCCCTTCTTCTTATGCTCACTATCCCCCGATGAATACACATGGAAAAACTATTGAATATTTATAGACTGCTATGTCAGCTATATCTTCACAGCATAAAGCCAGAGCACACTCTCTTTGAAGCTGGCTTTATACACCGTGCTGTGTAAACCCTTTTTAATTCCTTCTTTCCTTCCTCTTCCTCTCTTCTCTTTTTCTCTTTTCTCTCTCTTTTCTTTCTTTCTTTCTTTCTTTCTTTCTTTCTTTCTTTCTTTCTTTCTTTCTTTCTTTCTTTCTTTCTTTCTTTCTTTCTTTCTTTCTTTCTTTCTTTCTTTCTTTCTTTCTTTCTTTCTTTCTTTCTTTCTTTCTTTCTTTCTTTCTTTCTTTCTTTCTCTCTTTCTTTCTCTCTCTCTCTTTCTTTCTCTCTTTCTTTCTTTCTCTCTCTCTTTCTTCCTTCCCTCCCTCCCTTCCTTCCTTCCTTCCCTCCCTCCCTCCCTCCCTCCCTCCTCCTTCTTTCCTTCCTTCCTTCCTTCCTTCCTTCCTTCCTTCCTTCCTTCCTTCCTTCCTTCCTTCCTTCCTTCCTTCCTTCCTTCCTTCCTTCCTTCCTTCCTTCCTTCCTTCCTTCCTTCCTTCCTTCCTTCCTTCCTTCCTTCCTTCCTTCCTTCCTTCCTTCCTTCCTTCTCTCTGTGCTTCTCAGATGACAGTCAACTATTGACTAGATTTAATGGTTGCTAGTTCTTTTAGTTTCAATTGCCTTAAGTCCCTGGGATACCCTTGATCTTATTCTAGTCCCTGTCACTATCATATTGAGTCCCAGTTTTCTGAGGGTACTTACATTTTTTCCTTTGTCCACTCTCTATGGACTCTCTCTTTGGAGGGAAGCACTGAGGAAAGAGGATACAATTCTGGTCAAGAGAACTATAGAATCTGTCTCTTAGTCTAGTTCTGTAAAATCACTTAGAACAATGACGATGCTCTTGCAATGATCTGAGCCCTGTTAGTGAACTCTGCATTCCTGCAGAGTTTATAACTAATAGAGTCCTGGTGTGTTCTTATCTCCTCCACTAGGTCAGGATTTGCTGGATTTCTATTCTATAGAGCCCCATTGATTTCTTTCTGAAATCATGCTTCATACATTTAATGCATTCTGTCAAGTTGCTATATTATTTTTATATTAAATAAGTATTTCATCAAAAACATTTTTCAAATCTTAATATTGGATCACAATGTTCACTTCATCTGTATTCATTTGATTACAAGAGTGGCTATTTTTAACTGAACATATAATAAGACAAAACAAATTATAGCTGGTCTGCCTAATAGAATTCCCCCCACATACACATCAGAAATATTATATTGCTTATGCCATTACTGTAATATGCATTATATATTAATATCTAACTTATACATGCATTTATCTTTTCCTATTACAAATAATTTCCACTTAATATTTTGGAACTTTCTAAGCATGCGAATTTTAAAGTAAATGTTATATATAACATTTTCTTCTCTTTTCTTGTTCTGATACTACTACATAATTTATAGTTATCTACTAGTAACATAGAATGGAGATAACTGTATTCACAAACTGATAGCCACTGTGATGTAGAGGTTAAAGAGCAAGTCTTAACTCATAATCAAGTAGTCTGATGGAAGTCAGACTATTTGTAAACTTACAAATCTATGCTGTAATTTCCCCATTGCTCTCCTGTTTCATCCAGCCAGTGATAGGCTCCTCTCCCTTTTGAAGGATGAGTAATATTGTAACACATATTCTGTCTAGCAATATTGTCAATGAGGATATGTTTTGAGAAATGAAATGTTTTCTTAGGCAATTTTATTAACATATAAATGTGACAGAGTTGGTGATTTTATGATGTTCTAAGTGGTATGATTTACTACACACCTAAACAGTATGATAAGGCTTTATGGGATTACCATCATAAATGTAATGAAATGTCATTGTTGATTAATATATATATATACATAGATCAGTATATTAATATATAAAAATCAACAATGATGTTCTGTTTATATGTTATATATTATATATTAATATATATGTGTATGTATGTATACATATATATTTATTTCACATTTCACTAACCCATTAATTCTCTGACAGATACTCCCAAATTTGGGATTGTTTCCAAAATTTGAGAATTTGGATCACATGCTTGCTATAACTTTATTCACAACATAGGGGCCAGAATAATAGTACAGCAGGTAGGGCATTTGCTTTGCTCACAGCCAACCCAGGTTTGATCCCAGTATCTCATATGGTCTCCATGCACCCCAGAAGTAATTTCTGAATGCAGAGTCAGGTATAAACCCTGAGCATCATGTTTGTTACCCAAAAAGAAAAATAATCCATCAATTTTAAGTTATTTTATAATGATTCTAACCTCATCTTAACCCTTAAATCATACTCCAAAATCTTAACAATACACTTACTTTTCAATGAGCGTATGATTAACAAACTCGGATTTGTCTGATGAATAAGCTTTTTCCTTTTTTTTTTACAGGCTAGCAACAGAAATTTTATGGAGAAAATAAAGAACAGGATGCTTCAAAAAGACATTCAGGGCAAACTAGCCCATGAATGGGTGACTCCTCAGAAACAATGGCTGATTTATTTTTATTTTATTTAAACACCATGATTTATAAAGTACAAAGCTTTTTGCAATACAGTTGTTAGAAAGACTCATTGTTTAGCACCAATCCCATCACCTGTGCCCCAACACCACCGGAAACCAGCATTTCCCATCCACCCCCATCCCCATCCCCTTGCCTCCTCCCTTAGCTGGCATCAATTATGTTGATCATTGATCACTTGATCACTTGATCACTTGAATCCCGTTATTCATCGATTTGCTCGAGCGGGCACCAGTAACATTTCCATTGGACCCTATCACGTGCCAATGTAGCCCAATGGCCTCTGGTTGATTCAGGAATATGAAGAGCCTCAAACCGTTCCTTCAGGGTCTTGACAAGGAAGTCTGACCATCTTGTAGGTGGGCGGCCACGTGATCTTTTGACATCCTGTGGGATCCAGTCAGTAATGGCTCTAGTCCAGTGGTTGTCTCCAAATCGCGTTGACCATTACAGCTCATATAAAGGAAAGGTATTAATAAAGTCATGTGTTTTTCTGAGTTTTTGCATGGGAATCTGGCCTATTCTGTTCTTGGATTCACCTTTTTGGGTTTCCAGAACACATTGCTTTTCTACTGTCAACCCCAGACTCAGCACGACTGCACCTACAGACACCTATTTCACATTTATCTCAACCTCTGCTTGAGCTTGTGCTATGCATACACTGAATAATCAATTCGATATTGCTTGTTGGGGCCACTTCTCTAAACACAGTCCATGAATATAGTCTCCAAAAAACATTCTTAAATCTCCATGGTGCCATCTGAGCCAACTCTACAGGAAATTTTCGATATGTTCCCATAGACCACACATTATGTCCACACAGTTGTGTTTCTATGAAATGAGATGGGATTCCTGTTAGATGAGTATACCTGGTTTTGAGATATCATGGGGCCATTTTTCGGCCAAGCGCCATGGGGGGTGGGGCTCTGTCAAGCTATGGAGTCTGGACCTTGAGAACGGCTGTGGTTGTGGTGTGTGAGGTTTTCCAGCTTCTGAGAGTTTGTCGGGGTGGGGAGGCAGGCAAGAGCCAGAAACTGACCCCCTTCCAGGACATCCCATCAGCCTAGCAGAAGCCCCACTCTGTGCTTGTGTATCAGCATCCTGATGAACAAGTATTTAAAATGGTATTTTGAAAGAATTAAAATGCCATATTACAAAGCAGACTTATTAATCACCTATTTCTTGTTTGTTGGTTTGTTTTAACACCAGAGAGCTGTTTTCCAAGTTTACTTCTTACAAAATTTCTTACCCTATTTCACTTTATTTGGTTCTTCCCTGCCAAGTCAGGAAATTGTTTTGTGTTGGCTTATGACTTTGAACTTCCATGTCTGCTCAGCCTCTGGTCAAGGATCATTCTCATCTCTGTGTTAGCAATTTTATTCTCTGCGCCTCCTCAGCTCTTGGTCAATGACTACTTTCATCTTTATGTCAGAAATTTTATTTTCCTCAGCTTCTAACTTCTGGCTGGAAAAACAATTAGTTTAATCACAGAGTAAACCTAATTGTGATCTCAGCACACAAATGCTTCAGCCAGAATGTTTTTCACTGCTTTTATTTTCTGACTAATACATGACAAATACTAAGGAACACTTAACCTGTATCCTAGATGAAATCAATTGTTGTGTTGTGCTGTACCGGTGTAGTGGTTTACTTAGAGGGAAAAAAAATCTGTCATTTGCAGCAACATCCATGAATCCAGAGAAGCAATAGGCAAATTATAGTCAGCACAGAGGTTTTCTTCTTAAGAGCTAACAGTAAGAGGGCTAAGTCCTTTCAGTCAAAGTAATCTCTTCATTCTTAAGCAAAGTAAATGTTTTATATACAAGACAGAGGATTGTGAAAAGCAAAACTCAATAAGCCAATGTATTTTGGGAGCAAATGTAGTATGCATATATATATATATATATAATAGAGGTCTGCCTGGGGGAACCAGACCAAAGAAGCATTTTCATCACAGAGTTCAGTCTAATGATGAGCAGTCATAAAACAAATAGTTGCAAAACAACCGCCTACATCACAATTGTCAGAAGTACTTAGGAGGAAAAAATCAGGCTATAAAAGTGCACAGCTGGGAACCCTAGCAAAATGTGAAAACTTGGAGCAAACTTGTTCTAAGAATGAGACCAATAAGCAGAGACTTTGAAACTATTTAAATGCATCAGATTTCACAAGGATATCTTGAGAACAGTGACATTAATTGAATGGATAAATCCTTGGAGAGAAGTAAATGTTATCCCTTTAACTATCTGGGATAGGGGCTATGGAAAAATCATATAAGACACCTAAAAGTACTAAAAAGATTACTTTGATCATTGTAAGTACACAAGTGGACTTCTTGTGCAGATTTTTTTTACTGAAATGAGCCAGTTTATTAATAAATATTTGGACTTGTTTTTCAGTAGTGGCACTCACTTATTTACAACTGAGAGACATTGTACTTGTTCTCAAATTTCAACTCAGAATTCCTATTTTGTCTTCAAAAGAATTAAAAATTGAGTTTAGAAACAAAAGCATCAATTAGCAGTTCCTTCTAATTTCATAATACCTAAAAATGTTTGATTCATTTTATTGTAAAAATTTTGCCTTTTACATACTGTTTTCCTTCTATCTAAATTATACAAAAAAAGATCACAAAAATGGTTGGGCTCAAGTTTTTCCAGAATGGTTGGCATATTTGTCAAATTAGTTTAGAAAGTGCAGATAAGGGTTTCATGAATATAAATTGCTGGGGTTTTCCCTCAGATTTATCACATAGGATAAATCAGTTGCCTGGTAAATGACAGTAATATGAACACTAAAACATTTTCTCAACTCTGTGATAAATAAAGGGAGTAATAAGATAAACAAAAGGAGAAGGTGGGAGTGGAAAAAATGTTGGTCTTAAATAAAATCAAAAGAGGGATGGGTGATAAAGAAGAATTTTGGGACCAGCTGGTTCCAACCTCTCGGGAAGTCATATAGCTCTGCTGTGTCAATCTGGATTGGAGATGGAAGATTTCACAAATATCTTGAAATCAAAATACTAATACACACACACACACACACACACACACACACACACACACATATATATATATCATATATATCACCTTTTGTGGTGACTATTAGAGTATCCCACCTGCATGGCAGAGACTGGCAAGCTACCTGTGTCGTATCTGATATGCCAAATACCAGTAGCAATTATAGGCCTCATTCCCATGACCGTATGTGGCTTGAGGCTCTTTATGTTCCTGGAGGAGGATGATGCCCTTGGGCTATCTCGCATATGACAGGACATATTGAGATGCTACTGATGCCCGCTCGAGCAAAATGGATGGTATGGATGGTATATTGGAATACAGTGATACGGTGATACAGTGATCATGTGGTCATCAGGAGACATTGTGATTTGCCTGATTTCATGCACAGGACCAGCTTCAACCATCCATCAAAGATTCTTCTTTTTTTTGTGGCATGATAGCTTTCTGCAAAATTAGAGATCAGCCTTCAGGATCAGTGAGCAGACAAAGGGTGCCTTGAGTCTTTTTGCTGCCTGTTTCCAGAACTCTCCGCATAGTGATTGGTATCATTTTGAACCATAAACCTTACTAAGAACAAGAAAGCTCTTCAGAAAGCTGAGAATAACTCCACCCAAAAGGATCAAGGACTGTTGTTACTTTAATCTCTCAGGGTCCTGACTCCTGGTCTCAGATTAATATTTAAGAACTAATTGACTGGTTTCCTGCTGTCTTCCAAAGGGAAGGAAAGAAGAAAACAGATTTTTGGGGCCTGAGGGATAGTCCTGTGGGGTAGGGCATTTGCCTTGCATGTGGCGGACCCAGGTTTGATCCCTGACTGGACCCAGGTTCAATCCCCGGCATCCCATATGGTACTCTGAGCACTGCCAGAAATAATTTCTGAGTGTAGAGTCAGGAGTAACTCCTGAGCAATGCCAGGTGTGACCCAAAATGAAAAAAAAGAAAGCAGATTTTTATCTTGATCACATTCCTTTGCTCATGTCCTGATTCTCCACCCCTGGCCCCACCACCTTGCCTTGTCTTACGAAGTCTCCTGTCTTGTTCACTTCTCCCCTTGTCTATAATACTCTCATAATACCATCCAGCAGGCACTCATCTTTAGCATCAAATAGTGATATTCTATTTCATATAGAGAAATTGTGAAGTAAAATCTGTGTACTGAAGCTATTCAGTTACTGTTCATATTCCTCTGTTGTGTTAGGAATTGAAGTGGAAAATCTATGCATGATTAATCATGTTAATCCAACAATGGAATGATATAACATCAGATAATTAATAGTTTCTTCTAGTAAGATACTTGATCACTTGATCACTTGAAACCCGTTATTCATCGATTTGCTCGAGCGGGTGCCAGTAAGATTTCCATTGGACCCTATCATGTGCCAATGTAGCCCAATGGCATCTGGTTGATTCAGGTATATGAAGAGCCTCAAACCGTTCCTTCAGGGTCTTAACAAGGAAGTCTGAACATCTTGTAGGTGGGCAGCCACGTGATCTTTTGACATCCTGTGGGATCCAGTTGGTAATGGCTCTAGTCCAGCGGTCGTCTCCAAATCGCATTACATGTCCAGCCCATCTGATTTTCGAAGCCTTGGCAAACGAGACAGTGTCCCTGATTCTGGAATAGCTACGGAGGTCAGAACTCCGATTCCTTTTCTCACTTGAGTGAGGTGTAATATTCCAAGCATAGCTCTTTTGATTCCTCTCTGGGAGAACCGAATAGCATTCTCGTCCTGCTTTCGTAGGGCCCAGGTCTCTGAGAGGTATGTTAATGCAGGTATAACGGTGGAGTCAAAGAGATGTGCCCGGAGCCGGAGGATCTTTGTCCTTTTAGCTATTTCTTCAATACTTTTGAAGGCATTCCATGCCGCTCTCTTCCTCCTGCACAGTTCAGGTTTTAGGTCGTTCATCATGTTGACTTCAAGACCTAGGTACACATAACTGCTGCATACAGAGATGTTTGTTCCATTGAGAGTGAATGGGGCCTCAGGAACTATTCATTCTTCATGAACATTGTTTTCTTTAGATTCAGCTGTAGACTTACCTTTTCAGATTCTCGGTCGAAGTCCGCCAGCATTTGTGCCGCTTGGCTAATGTTTGGTGTTATTAGGGCAATGTCATCAGCGAAGCGGAGGTGGTGTAGTTGCCAACCATCTATCTTCACTCCCATTCCTTCCCATTCTAATTGTCGCATGATGTTCTCAAGGGTGGCGCTGAAGAGTTTTGGTGAAATGGTATCACCCTGTCGAACCCCTCTTTTGACATCAATGATCACTTCTTTGTAGAATGGTGAGATCCTGGTGGTGAACCCATAATACAGCTCATGAAGGATCTTGATGTATTGGGTTTGAATACCCTGTTTGGCTAGGGCTTCGATGACTACTTCAGTCTCCACAGAATCAAAGGCTTTCTGTAAATCAATGAATGTGAGACAGAGCGGCATCTTGTACTCCCTACAAACCTCAATGAGCTTGGTTACTGTGTGGATATGGTCGATTGTGCTGAATCCTTTCTGGAAACCTGCTTGCTCACATGGTTGTCCTTCATCTAGTGTTCTGCTAATCCTGTTCAGGATGACTCGTGTAAATAGCTTGTAGATGACAGACAACAGGCAGATGGGGCGATAGTTGCCGATGTCGTGAATGTCTCCCTTCTTGAACAGTAGAACTGTCCTGCTGGTTTTCCATTGGGAGGGTACCTTGCATTCGGACAGGTAGCGTGTGAAGAGCCGAGATTGATGAGTACCGATGGAAGATTCTTCAGGTGTTCGGGTCTGACTTTGTCTGGTCCTGGTGCTGTTCCCTTCTTTACCGACGAGATGGCATGTTGGATTTCAGAAGGGAGAACGTTGGGAATGACATATCCATTCTGTGGAATTTGGTATGTGGGCAGGTGGATGTGGCTATCAAAGAGATTTGAGTAGAAGTCCTGGATAATCTTCTCCATTGCCTTTCTGGAAGATGTGATAGATCCATCAGGGCGTTGGAGGGCAGTCATCTTGGTCTTATAGTTGGCGGAGGACAGGCGGGCGGTCAAATGCTTTTCCCGGCTTCTGATGCATCTTCCAGTATTTCTGCTGAAGCGAAAGCGTTGGACATGGGAATCTCCTGGTGGACAGTTCCACAATGAAATTGACCACATCATCTTCAATAGACGGTTTTGTCTGACCGATGTTGCTGTCGTCCCCAAATTCCAAACAGGATCGGACCACCGTCTCCTTCGGTGCAAAATTCTACTTCCCGCAATGGGGAGAAAGGCTGCAAAGTTTAAGAAGAGAACTCCCAGAACGACCACCAACTGGGAACTCTTTGGCACCATTGCAGCAACATGGGAAGATACCATCATTGACTACATCGATGAAGAATACAACCGACTGGTTCAGCACCTCCATGATTGTGTGAACAATGTCTAGAGATAGAAAGACACAAAAGGACGCTTGTCTTCAGAAACTCTTGAGCTCATTCGCCAATGTGGCAAGGCGTGAGCCTCAGGAGACCAAATGCTAATGTCCAAGCTTGCTAAACGGTGCAGAGAAGCGATAAAAGAAGACCTCAAAGACAGAAGTAAGATACTAGGATCTTAAAAAAAAACAGAAGACCCAACAACCCATAGCCACCACCATTTAAACTTTCACACTTTCACAGCATGAAACCATTCACACCATGTAAACTTTCACACTTTCACAGCCCACTTTCACAGCTTCACTACTAATCTCTGAAGAGATGCAAGCCAATCTCATGGATGCATCAGTCTTGGGCTAGAAACTCTAGGGAATCTTTGGAAGGGGTGCAGGACAAGATCTCTCTTGTCCTCAAATCATACAAACAACCCAACTTCATTTCAGAGTTGCCAATCAACATTATCTCTCTAGAGATTCTAAGTCAACAAAAATTCCAAGTATGCCTGTTTCCAGGTTGAGAACTGTGGGGTCTTCTTGGAGTGGGGACAGAGCCTCCCCATGTACTATTGGAACCTCAATAGCCATATCGTCATGCCACAATTACCACCATCTAAGCAACAGCCCAGCTTCACAGCTTTACCACTCATCTTGGAAGAGAAGCAAGGCAAGATAAGCTGCTGAAATGTATGGACCCAGTTCTATAAATCCTGGAGTCCAGCAATGACACTTCCAAATTCCTCAATACTGGCAGCCCAGTAGGAACATACTAAATTAGATGGAAAAGTAGCATATAAACCAGCTAAGTTCACTACACAAAAACAATTAACACAGAAGGCTCAACCACCAACAAACAGTTTAGTAAACCTTTAGACAATGAGTTTAATAACTGTTGTGAGATATAACAATATTCACAAATTTTCTTTTTACTGAATTTTTTTTTGATCATTCCATTGGCCATATTGTTGTGACAACAAGCAATGCAAAATAAATTGTTTTGTACCTGCTAGTGGGGCAGGATTGTGGGGTGAGAGGTGGGAAACTGGGATCAATGGTGAAGAGAAGGTCACACTGGTGGTGGAGTTGGTGTTGGAATATTGAGTGCCAAAAAATAACTACATTGTGGAAAAACATTGTAATTGTATTGTATGAATAAATAAAAAAAAGTTATAATAGACCCACACAGATTTTAGTCAGAGCAGGTCATTTGAATAGAAAGGCTTAATAGGAAGGATTGCTTTTGTACTAGTTCATTGGCAACAGAGAATTATTGGGAAATTATTGACCTATTTCAGTTCTAAATTCATCTTTCCCTTTTTGATGTGCATCACTTTTCTCCACAAAATCTATATGCACATTATCTGAGATACTTAAAACCACCAAAAACATTCTGTGTAAGTGCCAGAAGACAATTTCAAAAATGTAGTTTTATGCTTAACCTTTGATTGCCCATTTCTTTCCTCGTTCTCTAGTCATTTTGCCTATTTCCTAGCTAGAAAATATCTTTAGTGCTAATGTGGTCAAACAAGCCAATTTTTTAACCACACCCAGAGATGCCTGGATGTGGTTACTTCCACAAGACTCTGAGCTCAGATATCTCTCCTGGTAGAGATTAGAGCATCATATGGGGTTCCAGAAATCAAATCCGAGTATGTTGCATGCAAGGGAGGCAGCGACCTACCTACAGTACTGTGGCTTTAGCCCCCAAATAAGCCAACTTTAATGCTATAAAATTATGCCTGACTGCTACAAAGATGAGGCATATTTTTTTTTTAAAAAATAGCTATAGTTGTTGTACAGACAGAATTCTTTTGGCAAAGTCACCCAGAAATTTTGGTTAAATTGATGATCATTTACTGCACAACAAAATCAAAAGTGACATTTTAAAAATCTTGTTGATTGCACTTCCATTTCAACTTTCTGCTGCAGTTGACTAAGAGTAATAATAAAATATTTCTTGGAAAAAATAGCAAGAGCACTGGGAATCATAACATTATATAAAGGTCACCTCAGATCGAGGAAGCAGTTTAAAAGTCATTCTTAGAAATTGAATCCAATGGCAACAACAGAAAAAACAAACAAGTAAAAAGAAAGGGGGGTCTTCTCTGGAATTCTTTCCAGAATAAATTCTATTATAATATTAAAAAATATTGCTGATATAAGGCAGGTGTTTTCTGAAATGTATATGCCAAACTTCCATTTAAAATTCAATGAACATAAAGAAAGTTAAGCTTTAGGAAAACCTAACTGCCTTTAGGCAACATTTTACAAATATTTCTTTTTGTTATAATGCAGAATAAAATTGATTAGGAAAAACAAAACAAAAACATGTGATAAGTATTTTCTTAACTCAAGATTTCAAATAATTTATATAACAGTATTTTGATCTCCAATATTGAAGTCAAATTTGGTTTTCCATTTCTACGAGTCACATAAAAATTTCCTTTGGGAGGAAATGTTCCTCAGAAAATTGCCTTGTTTCCTTAAGAATGATGTGATCTTAGCAGAGGGCATGAATGTACATCAGCAAAGGACATTATAACTGATGTGGAAGAATGAAATAAAAGTAATTTGTAGGATTTATACCCACCCCCATAGATAGAGGAAAGACAAAAGAGGAATGAGGTGGAAGGGAAAGAAATGAGTAATGAAATCTTTAAGATATAAGAATCCATTGGACTTGTTTTCCCCCATGTTATGTGAACTTATTTCACTCATTTCCAAATCATTTATAAAATCCATCAAAATCTTGATCATTTTGCTTGAGTGTGTGTGTTTTGGTTACTTAGTTAAATAATTAATTAATTTAGTTTGTAGTTTGGGGACTCACTTGGCTATGCTCAGGACTTCCTGTCTCTACCCTCAGGGATCACTCCTGGTGGTCCTCAGGGGACCATATGGGATGCTGAGGACCAGATCCGCATTGGTAGTGTGCAAGGCAAGCATGCTACACACCACACCATTTCTCCAGCCCTGTATATGTGTTTGAGTCATGAAGAAAATACTGAATTTCATATTATTATTATAATACTTAAGTGATGATCATGATCACGATCTTCCCTTTGATCATCTATTTGTTAGAGCGGGCACCAGTAATATCTCCATATGTCCTGTCTCATGCCAGTAGGAGCCAGGGGCATCGGCTTGCTACAGGAACATAAAGAGCCTCAGACCATTATATTAGGTCATGGGAATGACCTAATATAATTGTTTCTGGAATTTGGCATATCAAATACAACATGAGAAGCTTGCCAGGCTTGCCGAGCGGGAGGCAAACTCTTTAAAACACCTCCAAATAAAGCATTTATAGATGAACCGCGCACAATGGCAGCGGCGAGCCGGGCTGTGATGGGCTGGTCTGCTGGGTGGAGTTCTGATGAGAGGGAACTCCAAATGTGGAAAATGGCGGCGCCCGTGGAGTGAGGGGGGGACATTCTGGCTTGTTGTGAGGCTCTGCTGAGGTGGTGGGCCAGGGCTAGAACCCGCCGTGCCTCCCGACTGCCTCATGAACGGCTGTGCACAGGGAGAGCAAGGAACAGCTCTGCCCCATGTTTGAGAGTCTCTGGACCAGCATACCTGGGCCGGATTGAGGAAAAAGCTGCTGCAGGGTGGGTGTCGATGATCCGGGCTGTGATGGGCTGGTCTGCTGGGTGGAGTTCTGATGAGATGAAGTCCAAATGTGGAAAATGGTGGCGCCCGTGGAGTGGGGGGGTGGGGCGTTCTGGCTTGTTGTGAGGCTCTGCCGAGGTGGTGGGCCAGGGCTAGAACCCGCCATGCCTCCCGACTGCCTCATGAACGGCTGTGCACAGGGAGAGCAAGGAACAGCTCTGCCCCATGTTTGAGAGTCTCTGGACCAGCATACCTGGGCCGGATTGAGGAAAAAGCTGCTGCAGGGTGGGTGTGATGATAAATGAAAAATTTAAAAAAGAAGAATGGAAGAAAAGAGAGGAAGAACTGAAAGTTGAGAGTTCATTGGGAGTGAGACGGGTATCTTGGGATATGGCGAGTGGCTCCTGACACTCTGGTGGTGAACAGGGTCTAGCAGCATTGTAAATATTAAACAAGAATATTGGTACTATAATAGAAACTTGAATAATTGAAAAAATATACATAACAGGGGAATAGACAATGGTCAATGAAAACAAATCCTTTTCTTCAGGCATTTATCAGAAAAGAAGAAAAGGCCATCACAAACAGTCTGACTTCACAACTTAAGATTTTAAAGAGTGATCAACAAAAGGAGCCCAACCCAGAAAGAAAGAAATAATAAAACTTAGAACAGAAATCAATGAGATGGAATGTCAAAAAACAATCCAGAAGATCAACGAAACCAAAAATTGGTCCTTTGAAAAAATAAACAAGATTGACAAACCACTTGCAAGACTTGTAAGAAAAGAAAAAGAGAGAAACGGAAATAAATAGATTCAGAAATGAAAAGAGGGACATCACAACAGAAACCACAGAAATTCAAAAGATCATCAGAGATTACTATGAGAGCCTGTATGCCACGAAACAAGAGAACCTAGAAGAAATGGACAGATTCCTGAATTTCTATAGCCTCCCAAGTCTGCAACAAGAAGATGTGGAATACCTCAACAAACCTATCTCCTTCGAGGAGATTGAATCGGTAATCAAAAGTCTCCCCAAACACAAAAGCCCAGGTCCAGATGATTCACCAGTGAATTCCACAAAACCTTTAAAGAGGACCTACTCCCAATTCTTTTCAAGCTCTTCCGGCAATTTGAAGAAACAGAAACACTCGCATAAATAGCTTTTTGAGGCACATATCACCCCTGATACCCAAAGCAGACAGAGATGTCACAAAAAAGGAAAACTACAGACCAATCTCCCTGATGAACACAGATGCTAAGATCTTCAACAAAATTCTAGCAAATAGAATCCAAAGAGTCATCATAAAGAGTATACACCATGACCAAGTGGGATTCATCCCGGGAATGCAAGGATGGTTCAAATTCCGCAAGTCAATCAACATAATACATCATATCAACAAAAAGAAAAAGAAAAACCATATAATGATATCAATAGATGCAGAGAAGGCATTTGACAAGATTCAACACCCGTTCATGATAATAACTCTCCGTAAAATGGGGATTGAAGGAACCTTCCTCAAGATAATCCAGGCCATCTACTACAAGCCCACAGCGAGCATCATTCTCAATGGGGGAAAAACTGAAAGCCTTCCCCTTAAGATCAGGGACAAGACAAGGCTGCCCACTCTCACCACTTCTATTCAATATAGTACTGGAAGTACATGCCATAGCAATCAGGGAAGAAAAAAGACATGAAGGGCATCCAGATAGGAAGGGAAGAAGCCAAGTTGTCACTATTTGCAGATGACATGATATTATACCTGGAAAACCCGATACTCTCTACCAAGAGGCTCCTAGAAATAATACATTCCTATGGTAGAGTGTCAGGGTACAAAATCAATACCCAAAAAGTCAGTGGCTTCCTATATGCAAACAGTGAAAGAGAAGAAAGGGACATTAAAGAAACTATCCCATTCACAATTGCTCCGCAGAAACTCAAATACCTAGGAATCAGTTTGACAAAGAATGTAAAGGATCTCTACAAAGTAAACTACAAAACGTTACTTCAGGAAATAAAAGAGGACCTGAGAGGGGCTGGAGGCGATAGCCGAGCAGGTAGGGCGTTTGCCTTGCACGCAGCCAGCCCATGCCAGCCCGGGATCGATCCCCGGCATCCCATATGGTCCCCCGAGCACTGCCAGGAGTAATTCATGAGTGCAGAGCCAGGAATAGACCCTGAGCATCGGGGGGTGTGACCCAAAAAAGCAAAAAAAAAAGAGGACCTGAGGAAATGGAGACACATTCCCTGCTCATGAATTGGAAGGAATAACATTATCAAAATGGTAATACTCCCTAGAGCTTTATACAGATTCAATGCGGTCCCTATAAAGATACCCATGTTGTTCTTTAAAGAAATTGAACAAACACTCCTGAAATTTGTATGGAATAATAAACCTCCACAAATAGCTAAAGCAATCCTTGGGAAAAAGAAGATGGGAGGTATCACTTTCCCCAACCTCAAGCTCTACTACAGAGCAGTTGTAATTAAGAAAGTGTGGTATTTGTATAGAGACAGACTTGTAGATCTATGGAATAGAACTGAATATCCTTAAACACACTTTCAAATATACAACCACTTAATCTTCGATAAAGGAGCAAAAAATATTAAGTGGAGCAAAGGAAGTTTCTTCAACAAATGGTGCTGGGAAAACTGGGCAGCTACATGTAAAAAATGAACTTAGAAGTCCTTCAAATGTAATGCACAAAAGTCATATCAAAATGGATTATAGATCTCAACATCAGACATAAATCTATAAGGTACATCGAAAAAAACATAGGAGAAATGCTCTACGACATCGAAATTAAAAAGTATCTTTAAAGACAACACACCACTTACCAAGCAAATGGAAGCAAAGATAAACAAATGGGATTATATAAAATTGAAAAGCTTCTGCAGCTCAAAAAAACAGTGACCAAGATACAAAGACAATCCACAGAGTGGGAAAGGATAGTCACCCAATACCCATCTGACAAGGGATTAATATCCAGGATATATCAGGCACAAGATATATATATATATATATATATATATATATATATATATATATATATATATATATCTTCACAAGAAAAAAAAACAGCCAAGCCCATCAAAAAATGGGGAGAAGAAATGAACAGAAGCTTCCAAAAAGAAGAAATTCGAATGGCCAAAAGGCATATGAAAAAGTGCTCTTCATCTATAATCATCAGGGAGATGCAAATCAAACAACAATGAGGTACCATCTCACACCACAGAGACTGGCACACATTCAAAACAGCAAGAACAACCGGTGCTGGCGTGGATATGGGGAAAAAGGGACTCTCATCCACTGTTTGTGGGAGTACTGACTGGTACTCCCACTCTTTTGGAAAACAATATGGGCATTTCTCTGAAAACTAGATATTGAGCTCCATTTGATCCAGTAATAGCACTCCTGGGAATATACCCAAGAGACTGAAAAACACATAGCAGAAACACTATCTGTACTTCTTTATTCATCTCTGTGCTATTCACAATAGCTAGAATCTGGAAACAACCTAAATGCCCGAGAACAGAGTACTCGCTAAAGAAGCTGTGGTACATCTACACTCTGGAATACTATGCAGCTGTCAGAAAAGACAAAATTATGAAATTTACCTGCAAATGGATGGGCATGGAGACTATCATGCTGAGTGAAATTAGTCAGAAGGAATAGGACAGATATGGAATGACTGCATTCATTAATAGGATATAAGTAGATACCAGTGTTTTATTAAGTGTGGGAAATGGTAATGACAGACTAAAACTCACCATTGAATATACACAAGGAAACTTAAGTGATAAACTCTAAATATCTGCAGGGCTAGCCACAATGTGTAAAAGAAGAGGGAGAGCGATGCAGAGACAGAGAGAGAGACAGAGAGAGAAAGAGAGGAAACGGGGTTATGTGCTATTGAGGCAGCCTGGGGGTGGGCAGGAGGGCGTGGGGTACATTGGTGGTGGAAATGGGGCACTGGTGGAGGGATATGGGTGCTGGAATACTGTATTACCAAGAACCAATTATGAACACCTTTGTAATTGTATGTCTCACGGTGGTATAATAAAAATTTAAAAAAAAAAGAAAAAAAACTAATCCTTTGATTCTGTCTATAGCATTGGGGCTACCTATGAGAAATCAAATGAGAATGGTTCATGGGGTTAGTTCTTAACAAGATTCTTGTAGAAATCTTGACTCTCTGGCTGTGGTGTAATAACACTCTATGAGTAAAATATTAATGTGGTTACTATTTGAAGTAAATTATTTTTCAAGAAAGAAAGAAAGAGAAAGATGTGTCTCTAAAAATTATGCCCTGTACCTTCCATAGGTGCAAAAATTCAGATCTCAACATATAGAAGAATTCAGCTGATACCTTTCTGGCACTAGGAAGAGTTGCTCTTAGTGATTGGAGCACTTTTGAAATTCCCCAGGGGTCTCATTACTATTCAATGTCTTTGGCCTGAGGTTGAGAGATCATGCCTTGCTGCCTCAATTTTCTTTTTGACATTCACCCAAAGACAGCCATATGTATGGATAGGAAGAAGGACAAACTTGTCTCCAGGATGCAACAGGGATTAGAATAGAATAGCAGGGCTTGGAGATGATGCATCAAGGACTCTCCTTCCCTAAAAACAGATGGCTCCTTGCACAGAATTTCCCCTGTAATTTCTACGTTTCCTCATGTTGTCCCTCTTCCGTCTATTCAGGTTAGACCCTGAGCTTTAAGCCACTTAATCAGAAACTTTTATTTACGGTCGACATAAAAACATTTTATTTAGTGTTGTTTGACAATGGAATGGTTTGAGGTGAAGGATACTGCATTTTAAAGTTTTCTCCAATAGACAGCCTTTCTGATACTCGAGCTTAACTCTCCTGGTAACGCAATGGCCCCAGTGCAAGCTTCACTCATTCCCCAATTCTCTTGGAACTTGGGGTTTGTATGATCATGCTATGAATGTTGAGACTAACTTTAGCGGACTATGATGGCTCTCCCCAAAACTGTCCTTGCCCCTGGGTTGAGCATTCTAGAGTCAAATTAACCTCATGACATAAAATCTCTATTTCTCAGAGGCAACTGTGACTCAAAGCTGTTATTAGAAAATGGTTCAAGGTCATCTAGCTAAATTAGGTTCTCAGAAACAGTTTTGTCGAAATTGAAACCATATGTTCTCTCCATGTTGCCACCCAACCTCACATTATTTATATTCTGAATCATTCCAAAAAAGATTTGAGGCTTTAAAATTAATAACTGAATTCTGGTTTATAAGTTTTGTGTGCATTTTGGTGAAGTGAATAAATTCCACTGCAGTTTATCTGTAATGTGAGCTGCTTCTTGGTATTAGAGAGTCAAAAACTTGACCAAAAGTCACTTCACAAAAATTCTGACACTTTCCAAGGACACCTGGAAATGACTTTCTGGTCTTTTCAAGTTACTGAAACAACAATGGTTAGTTTATACCTCCTCAAATTCCCATATAGCCACACGCTGTGGATAATGCTACCTAAGAGACTATTTTACACTGAGACTTGAGTCCAGTTGCAATTATCCTCAGTTTTCAACAAGTTCACCTTAAAAAGCAAATTGAATTTAATGATTAAACCTTATCTTTTAGCTCAGAATAGCTGCTCTGGGAAGTTGTATGAGTCAATCTTTCTATTCTCACCTTTTGTTGCAGTACTACATACAGTATCACTCAGATGCTACCTCCAAACCGCTCTGTAATTTTCCTTGCTCTTTCAGCTGGATATGACTTTTGGAGCACATTGAGTATTTGACATGCTTCACTTATACATTTGGTCCTACTCACTGCTTTTGGAGTCAATCTCACTGGCTTCCTCTTAAATATAATCACGATGCTTAACTTCCATCTTATTAGACCCATTTAACTCGCTGTCTAATCTAAAGAGTTATCTCCAGCTGTCTAATATTAGCCAGGCTCTTTTAGTAAGCTTTAATTAAAGTAACAATTGACTATGGCATTGTATAGGTTTAAATATAGCATTTAAATCAAGATGTGTACACAACTTTATATTTACTACTGAAAGTCGAATTTCCATCCTTTACCATAAAACTGATTTCCTTTGATCCAATTTGACCATCTACTTCTCTGTAAACTTCTAGTAAATTATATTTTGTGTGTGTAGTCTAATAACTAGTTGTTTTAGTTTGTTTTCTCTTCGGTTATTTTTAATCTTTTGGTTATTTTTAATCTCTCACATGTGAGTAAAAGTGTACTGTTTGTCTTTTTCTGATTGGTTTATTTTATTTAATATAATATTGTCTAGGTACATTTATGTTGTAAATGGAAACAGTTTATCATAAAATTATTATATATCTGCTATTTATATTTTACAGGAGAATACAATATTTCACTAATAAAATAAACTATTTTATTTCTCAAAATGACAGTCCATTTCTTTACTTAAACTCGTTTTAGGATCACAACGATTAGAAACACAATCTGGATTCACAGCTGAGTAAAAATTCCAGCATCAGTTCTTACCAGCTGTGAAATTCAGACATATTCTTCAATCAGGCATATTCTTCAAGCTTTAATTTCAGCTAATTAATACAAACTTTATTTATTTTGAAAAATATGTACCACACTTAGGATAGGTTCTAGTACACAAATATGTGCTGAGAAATCTTAGCAGTTTTATTCTTCATCAAGTTATTGACATAATTAAATGTCATTGGGTAATCCTAAAAATAAGAAAAATGAAAATTACTGCTTAAGAGGGGGTAAAAGAAAAGATTCGTGTATCACACACCCAAGGTTTTGTTTCTGTTTTATTGATTTTAAAAAACATTTTTTGGACCATATCTGCAGTGTATGGGACCTACTCCTGGCTCTGTGCATGACAATTGTCTCTGGTAGGACAAATATGAGACATGTGGTGCAGAGAGCAGCCTCACGTAAGGCAAAGGCCTTACCCCTATACTAAGACAGTCTTAGTATAGGTATTATACTAGCTCAAGTCTAGGTATTCCCAAGTATCCATGGTTAGGGCTCTGTGTTACTTTTAATTCATTTTATTTTTAATTGTGATTTAGGAAACATGGTTAAAATAGTAATAATATTTATTTTTTTTCTTTTTCTCTTCAACGCAGTCCCCCATACCACAAATTATGCAGTTGAGATTCCCACATTTGGGGGAAATAGCAGGGTCAGCATATCTGGAGTGCAACGGATAAGCCTTGCCCTGGGAAAACCACCTTCATGATCATGGTATCGCCCCTGCCAGGTAAGTATAATATTTATGGTTTTGATGTGAGAAGTTTCGACACTGCCATAACAAAGAGTATCCAAAGCTTTCCATTATTGTCCTTGTGTGACTTCTAGGACTTTGTTTCACTTTAGCAGGTCTCCTGCTTTCAACTTATCCCCTATATGATTAATTTGTTTCGCAAAGGACTGATAGGGTAATCCCTCTAACTGGCACTAATCTGGTTACATTCTGTTCAAATGACTTAATTATGTGTTTGTTGCCAAATTATTCAGATATGCACACTTCCTTTTCACACGTCCTCACCAATTCATAGGGCTTGGGATTCTTAACTATAAAAGTCCTAGCAGAAATCTGGGGACATAAATGGCACACATTAAGTCTTAACTTGTCTTCCTTTCCTGAACTTCCTTGTCCAGTCATTCAGCACTCCCTCTATATCCTGTGAGTATGGACAGTTCCTTGTCTCCCCGAGCATAAAATAATTTTCATCTGACTCTATTTACTCCATGTGTCAATCTGAGTTTTCCTTAATGCACAGTTTAAATGGTAACTCATCTCTAACTCTTTGCTTAGTTTTCTCCTGTGAGGAACTGGTGTGGTTTTTATAGACATTTTCATCACTGTATCACTGTATCACTGTCTTCTCATTGTTCATCGATCTGCTCAAGTGGGCACTAGTAACATCTCCATTAGTCCTGTCACGAGCAAGTGCAATCCATGGGCATCTACTTGCTACAGGGACAGAAGGAGCCCGAAAATATTCTTCAGGTTATGGAACTGAGGTCCATAACAGTTACTAGTCTTTGGCATAAAAAGTAAATAAAACACAGTAGCTTGCCAGGCTTTACCATGTAGGTGGTATAGTCTCAGTAGAAGGCTCTCAACCCGAGCATTTACTGATGAAACTTAAAGGGGGAAGGTCAAGTTTTCTCTTGGATGGAGCTCTGAGGAACTATGGAGTCTGGATGTTGAGAATGACTAACTGCATGATGTGTGATTTGCTCTGGCTTCTTGCCAGGCTTACTGTTATCAGTTAAAATATGTCTATACCTGTTTACTATGTATAAATGTGAAAGAAATTGGGAAGAACCTTATGCAAAATTCAGTATCCTATAAAAATTTTGCGCTGCCACAAAGCGGCTGCGCACTAAGGGACATGTGGGTCTGGCGTGGGTGGATCTCTCTCTTCCTGGGCAACTGGCACGGAGGCGAAGAAAAGGGCAGGGCCCAAAACCACTCCGGAGTTTGGCCAGCATGGTCCCTCCCCGCTCATGAGAGCAAACCCATGGAGCTGACCTCCCGGTAAGGGGCTCTGCCATCCCCTGGCCGAGTCCAACATTGCTCCAAGGGTTTGCTCCAAGGGTTTCATCAAGTTGAGTTCTCAACGAGGTACACATAATTGCTGCATTCAGAGACGTTTGTTCCATTGAGAGTGAATGGAGCATCTGGAACTAGTTCATTTCTCATGAACATTGTTTTGTTGAGATTCAGCTGTAGACCTACCTTTCCACATTCATGGTCGAAGTCAGCCAGCATTTGTGCCATTTGGCTACTGTTTGGTGTTATTAGAACAATGTCATTCAGCGAAGAGGAGGTGGTGTAGTTGCCGACTGTCTATCTTCACTCCTATTCCTTCCCATTCTAATTGTCACTTGATGTTCTCGAGGGTGGGCTGAAGAGTTTCAGTGAAATGGTATCACCCTGTCGAACTCCTCTTTTTTACATCAATGATCACTTCCCTGTAGAAGTGATCACTTCCTTCCAGAATATAGATAATATGTTATATTATAATAATAGTCAAATGCCTAGCATAAAACTACAGGGTCAGAGAAATAATACAGCGCAAAGGACACTTGATTTGTAAGTGACTGACCCAGCTTCAATCTTCAGCACAACATATGGTGAGCCTGACAGGAATGATCCTTGAGCACAGAGCCAGGAATTAGCCCCAAGCACTGCTAAAACAAAACAAAAATAAATAAAATAAAAATTTATGCTAAGTAAAAGGAAAATCAAACTATTATTTAGTCTATTGTCAAAGCTATCCACTCTCTTGTGTCAATAAATTCAGGCTGTACTTAAGTTCATTGAATTTTGTAGGTGTGATATGCCTGTCAGTTAAGGAATTTTGATTCTGCTATGTTTGATGTCAAACTCACCTGATCCCATACTTTATTTATTTATTTATTTATTTATTTATTTATTTATTTATTTGCTTTTTGGGTCACACCCGGCAATGCTCAGGGGCTACTCCCTGGCTCTGCACTCAGGAATTACTCCTGGCGGCACTCGGGGGACCATATGGAATGCCGGGATCGAACCCAGGCCGGCATGAGCCGGCCGCGTGCAAGGCAAACGCCCTACCCACTGGTCTATCGCTCCGCCCACGTGATCCCATACTTTAAGAAGCTCTAATTTTTCCCCTCAAGAGTATGGATTATGGATCAGCTTTAAAAATGTAATAAAATCGCAAAGGAAATCATTTTGACTCAGTATAACATCGAGGTTTACTTAGAGAAAGAAAACTGAAAAAATAAAACAGTCCTTTGTCAACTAAGGTATCAGTTGCATTTCTATCATTAGTTTGGGCAGCTGTGAACTAGGTTATTTTGTATTTCAACCCATACAAATAACCGTGAACTAGGTTATTTTGTATTTCAACCCATTTCAACCCAAAAACCTACAGAACCAGAGTCGGAATCCAAATCTACACCTCCTGATTTCTAAGTTTTTCATATGCTAGATACATGAAGGGTCATAGCACATCACTAGAACATACAACAAGCACAATGGATGAAATTTTTCATTTCATCCATCCCAAGATAAGTCACAGCTCTTTAAATAACAACTCTATAAATCACCACTCTTTGAAATTTGCTTCTATAGAATGTTGTTTTTGTTTCTGAGTATAAGAAGGGACAGTAGACAATGACGTTTTCCCATGGTGAAGTTGCATATTGCTCATGCATTGGAATCCATTTGGATGCAAACTTCAAATGCAACCCTCTTCACGGTGCTTAAATAATAAGCAATCCTCTTCTTAGTGTCAAGATTTGAGTGCAGGCAGATGAAAACTGTGCCTGAGTGATATAAAAACCTTTTCATCCTGCATCTGGATGCTTTTGACATTTTGTATAGTCAACCAAAGTAAATTTCTGCAAGTCTTAGAAAATCAGAGTGGAGGAGGAGCACAGAACAAAACCCACATTTTCTAGGCCCTTCTTATATCATCACTTTATTTGTTAAAAATGATTCTATATTTCAACAATATCATATTTCTTCATCTGCGAGGTACTCTGACTTCCAATATTGTGAATTATACTTTTCATGCGTCCATACGGCCATTACCAACCCATCACCGGAGTGCTTGGTTCCTTCTGCCAGTGTCCCAAAGGACCACCCGTACCCACCCTGGCAACCCTTGAGAAAGCTCAGCTACAGCCGTAAACTGTAAGAAAGCTCAGTTTACAGCCGTCTAAAGCTCAGTGCTTTAGACAAAAATCTTCAGTTCTGATGCTTTTGGCCATTTGTTGTTTCCTGACGCTGTTTGCCTATATCTAACACAGGAGAGAGATTTTATAATTTATTTATTTTATTGTGAAGGTGCTGAAACCTAGTCACATATAGATGAATAAAACTAAGTTCCTGAGACCCACCGTTCCTTAATGTCTCTATATTTTTCTGAAAAACCATCGTTATCTTAGAAAATGTTCAGCATCCTAAAGTAAATGAATCATTTCACAGCCCATTGGTCAATAAATGAAATTATTTGTTTTTGAGACAAGGTTAGCAAGCATGTTAGACTAAAATTCTTTAGTGATGAATATTCCAGGATGCCATTTGCTACATAACCATATGCTTGTAAAAATGTTATATTAAATGATTGATGTTGATGCAGTTTTTAATGTATTAGCACTTTGAGTAGGTACAATTAATATATATATATATATATATATATATTTAAAAGCCTTAGTAGAGGAAGATTATTATATTTCAAGGAATTAGAAAAGTCAATATATTCTTTGGAAATAAAAAAAATCCCTCTTCATTAATAGTTTTTTGGGGAGGGATTGTCAAGTGCAGGTCAGGGATTAACAACAGACAATACTGGTAGTGGTTCAGTGGTAAGGCCCAAGGATGTGGTGGTGCTTGGTGGTTGCAGTGCCATAGACCACTAGAAGCACCAGAAAGTGCAAACCATGTTTGCAGGGCCATACCTGAGGATGTGGAGGTGTGTGGTAAGGAAAGGAAAAGGGCTATGTGCTTGGCCATGCTCGGGAGCCCAAGTGCAGGGAATTGAACCAAAGTTAGGTACAATCTGCATCCTAATCCCTGGGTTAAATCCCAGCCCTTTTTCCGAATGCTTTTTAATATTTGAATTTTTTTTTCTTTTTGGATCACACCTGGCAATGCTCAGGGGTTACTCCTGACTCTTCACTCAGAAATTTCTCCTGGCAGTGCTCTGGAGACCATATGTGATACTGGGGACAGAACCCAGGTCGACTGTGTGCAAGGCAAATGCCCTATCAGCTATACTATCACTAAGGCCCCATCCCCCAATGTTTTATAGGTCAAGATTAGGAGACTGAAGCAAAACAGTATCAAAATACACGGCATCAGACTTTCCATATCCCAGGATACATGTACATCAAATAAGGAGCAAAAGTTCCTTTAGAAGTGGCTGGACATTCTCTTGGTATTCAAATCCCAAATCAACTAGGTAAAATCTCTAGTTCTCCTGCCTTCACCCTAGACTGTGTGTAAGCAGCTGCCCTCTGTTGCTTGCAAGAAAAGCGCCCTTGGCAGACTTCATGATGCCTGTTCCATATTCATCTCCCTTTATTTTTCGCTTTAGAATCCCAAATGTAGCTGTGATGCCAGTGTTTACTGATTTAAAAGAAAGAAATCCAACCATGCCTGGAGGTGGGTGTGGCGAGTGATTGTAGCTGATGAATTGTTAGCAGGAGTCATTTTGTGTGGCTTCTCTGAAAGCTGGTTATTAGCCCTTGGCCCTTCCCTTTCATCCTGCTTGAAACAACAATGAGATGTTACAGGAGAAAAGTCATTTTTCACTCCTGGAGACATGCTTAACGAATCTCATCACAGACTCAGCTGAAAGATTATAAAACATATATGAAAAAGGAAAAGAAAGCCAGTGCCACCATGCAGCCACCAGTCTTGGCTGTCTTACCCCAAGTACTTATTCTTGGAATCAGACAAAACCAAAATAAACAAAAAACTACTAATTCGGTTACATCATACTTAGCTGAGCTCTTGTTTTGTTCAGGAACACATCTTTCTTTCTTTCTTTCTTTCTTTCTTTCTTTCTTTCTTTCTTTCTTTCTTTCTTTCTTTCTTTCTTTCTTTCTTTCTTTCTTTCTTTCTTTCTTTCTTTCTTTCTTTCTTTCTTTCTTTCTTTCTTTTCTTTCTTTTCTTTCTTTCTTTCTTTCTTTCTTTTCTTTCTTTCTCTCTCTTTCTCTCTTTCTTTCTTTCTCTCTCTCTTTCTCTCTCTCTTTTCTCTCTTTCTCTCTCTTTCTCTCTCTCTCTTTCTTTCTTTCTTTCTTTCTTTCTTTCTTTCTTTCTTTCTTTCTTTCTTTCTTTCTTTCTTTCTTTCTTTCTTTCTTTCTTTCTTTCTTTCTTTCTTTCTTTCTTTCTTTCTTTCTTTCTTTCTTTCTTTCTTTCTTTCTATCTTTCTTCCTTTCTTTCTTTTTCCTTCTTTCTTTCTTTCCTTCTTTCCTTCCTTCCTTCCTTCCTTCCTTCCTTCCTTCCTTCCTTCCTTCCTTCCTTCCTTCCTTCCTTCCTTCCTTCCTTCCTTCCTTCCTTCCTTCCTTCCTTCCTTCCTTCCTTCCTTCCTTCCTTTTTTTTTTTTTTGCTTTTTTTGGGTCACACCTGGCAATGCTCAGGGGTTGCTCCTGGCTCTGCACTCAGGAATTACTCCTGGCAGTGCTCAGGGGACCATATATGGGAGGCGGGGATAAAATTTGGGCGGCATGGGCCGCTGTGTGCAAGGCAAGCGCCCTACCCACTGGGCTTTTGCTCCGGCCCCCTGGAACACATCCCCCCAAAGGCAATCACATTTCCCCTCTGAACAGATTTTGAAAAGTAACGTTGCTTCATCTTTGGGGTCTCATTTTCAGGTAAGAAAAGACATAATATCATCAGCATGAGGGGCCGGAGCGATAGCCCAGCAGGTAGGGCGTTTGCCTTAAACGCGGCCGGCCCATGCCAGGCTGGGTTCGATCCCTGGCATCCCATATGGTCCCCCGAGCACTGCCAGGAGTAATTCCTGAGTGCAGAGCCAGGAGTAGCCCCTGAGTATTGCCGGGTATGACCCAAAAAAAGCAAAAAAAAATATCATCGGCATGGAGGTCTCTATATTGATAATTATGCCCTAGAAATGTCAAGGACCTAAATTATCCTGAAACTATTCACTGATGGCAGGTAGTCACAGAACTGGTTAAAGCAACAAAGGAATTTGGGAGGACGAGATGTCCTCATATGAATGCAGAGATCTCTCTTTACTATTTGTACTGTTATGACTTCAACTTCTGTGTCTCTGGTTTATGGCCCACAGCCCAGGAGCAGTTCATGGGTAGGTCCACCGGGCCTCCCAGACAGGACAGAGGTGGGGGAAAGGGACCAGAGACACAGATACACAGGGCCGAGGTGCTACCGGCTCTCCCCATTGCACGTAGCTGCTTCACATCAGTAAATGAAAAAACTGAGAGTGTCTGCATGGTGGAGCCTGGCAAGCTACCCATGTCATATTTGATATGCCAGCAACAATAACAATAATAGACCTCATTACCATGACCTGAACTAATAGTTTGAGGCTCTTCTAGTTCCTGGAGTAAGTAGAGGCGCTCACTCTATACTAGCACACAACAGGGCCGAATGGCGATGTTACTGGTTCCCACTTAAGCAAATAAATGAACAATGGGAAGACAAGTGATACAAGTGTCTTCAAATTCTACTACTTTATTACTACCACTGTTGCTA
Organism: Cryptotis parvus; assembly: GCA_021461705.1. Taxonomy (NCBI): domain Eukaryota; kingdom Metazoa; phylum Chordata; class Mammalia; order Eulipotyphla; family Soricidae; genus Cryptotis; species Cryptotis parvus. The sequence goes on along the minus strand of JAJIBD010001024.1, from coordinate 299,285 downwards.
CCACCATAACCACCACTATAACTTCTACTACCACCACCTTCACTATTATAGCTAATATTGGTACTACCACTGTTACTTTCTTCATTACATATCTTAGTTATGAAAAAAACACAAGAGTACATGAAATATTAAGAGTAAAAACTCTTCTTGTTTCAATAGTGCTAAAGTAATACTTTCAAACTAAACTTTGATGACAAATTTTTCATATGACATTTTGGGGGACCTGAGATATAGTATAGCAGGTAGGATACTTGCCTTCCACACTACTGACCCAAGTTTTATCCCTTGTGCCATATGGTCCCCCAGCTCTTTCAGAGTAATTCCTGAGCACCCAGCCAGGAGTGACTCCTGAGCATTGCTTAGTGTGGTCCAAAAGCAAAAAAAAATGCATTTTATTCTGTTTTTTTTTTGATGTATTATGGTTGATAATAGTCTGAAATTACTGCAACCAAATCCTTCCACCATCCACTGTAGCAGCGTCTCTATGCTATTACCCGTTGGCTCCTCCCTATTCATCTCCCACCCTTAGCCTCCTCCTCACTTCCCAGTTCTGTTGAACGAGTTCCAGGGTTTTTTTTACCCAGTCCCTTTCATTGTTTCTTTATATTTAATATATGAGGATGACACCCTTCAATCCATTCAAGTTGTGGCAAACAATTGTTTTTTCCCTAAAAGCGGAGTAGTGCTCCCATGGCACATAATACTGCAATTGCTCTATCCATGTTGTTAGGATGTTGACTTGCTTCTGATTCTGGGTTTTGTAAATAATTGCAAACCCTTTAAAATGACCTTGTAGAAAAGAGAAAGATAGAGAAATGGAAAGAAATAAAGAACCTGCCATGGAGGAGGGCTGGGGGGAGGGGGAGGGAACCGGGAGCGTTGGTGGTGGGAGATGGGCACTGGTGGCGGGATGGGTGCTGCTACACTGTATGACCAAAACCCAAATATGAACTTTTTAATTGTATATCTTTGTAATTGTAAAAATAAAAAATTAAAAAAAAATAAAAATAAAATGACCTTGTAAGTTCTTGACCAGTCCTTGTCATACACCCGTCCCCACTGCCCCACTCACCCCTTTACTCTAGATTCTGATTCTATAATTCACGACCAGGGCTTCTCATCATTTGATATCTTTCATTTCTTTGTCTTGTTACTCTATATACTACAAGTGACAGAACATTGATATTTTTCCTCACTCGGACTTACTTCACATCATCTGACACCCTCCAGTTTCTTGAGGTTGTGTTGTACTCTATGTGTATATACACTGCAGCCTTTTGACCCTTTCATCTGTCTCTGGATACTTAGGTTGTGTCCTGGTTGTTTTGTTAAGTGCATCAATGAATACAGATGTGCTTATGTCTTTTTGAATCAATTTGTGTGTGTACTTTGGGGATAGATGTGAAGAACATGGACTTGATGAGTCATATGTGAACTCTAATCTTACTTCTCTGACAAATCTTCATAGTGTTTTCCATAGGAGGTGCATTAGGCAACATTCTCACGAGGGTAAGTGGGAGCTCCTTCTATTTTTTTTACCAGAACTGGCTGCTCCCTGTTTTTTTTTATTTGTGACATTCTCACTGTTATGAAATGATACCTCATTGTCCTTTTAATATAGGTTTCCCTGAATGTAAGTGATGATGGACACTTTTATTTAGTTATCAGTCACATACATACGCATATGTACACATACATCTCTTTCATGTAAATTTCTATTCTATCCTCCATCCACTTTTTAAAATGAAAGTTTATTGAAAATAGAAAGGAATTGGAAATAAACTCTCCAGTCAGGGAGGAATTTAGTATAGGACTAAGCTTTTCTCTCCCCATTTTTATGCTGGGTTATTGATTTATTTTTTGATGATATTTGTGAGTATTTTATGTAATTGTCCTGGAAATTAGTCCTTTCTCTGTTTCCTTATGTACAAACATAGCCTCCCATACATCAGGGATTTTTCTTATCTTAACCCAAGTTTATTTGCTATGTAAAAACTTTAATTTTTTGTAGCTTCATTTTTGTATTTATTTCTGTTATCTTTGACAATTAAATCCCATCAATAAAAATATAGAGAACTCACCATTGAATATACAAAAAGAGACTCACATGATAAACCCTAAATGTCTGTAGGGCAAGCCACAATGTATAAAAGAAGAGAGAGACAGATACAAAGAGAGAGAGAAAGAGAGGAAAAGAAAAAGTGCTTGCTATAGAGGGAGGCTGGGGGTGGGTGGCAGGGAATGTGGGGACATTGATGGTGGGAATGGGGCACTGGTGGAGACATGGGTACTGGAACACTGTATTACTGAGACCCAATTATGAATATCTTTGTAACTGTATATCTCATGGTGGTCTAATAAATAAATAAATAAATAAATAGATAGACAAATAAATAAAATACTTTGGGATCCAGCTACGGAAACATACCTATATCTTTCTCAGGTTTTTGGTAATTTTGAAGTCCTTCATCCAATTTGAATGAAACTTCATTCATGGTGTGCGATGCAGAGCCTAGTTCACTTTTGTTTGCTTTTCATATATTGTTATACAGTTTTACCCAGACCATTTGTTGAAGAGGTTTTACTTTCTCCAGGTTATGCACAAGTTCCTTTGTCATAGACCAACTGTCCATAGAGCTTAAAGTTTATCTCTGGGCACTCAATTATAATCCATAAGTAAGAAACCCGTTATTATTCCATGATCAAACTCTCTGATTACTATAGCTTTATAGTACAATTTAAAGTTAGAAAAAGTGCCACTTCCCAACTTTCTTTATTCAGAATGATTTTGAATATTGGGCTGGAATGATAGTACAGCAGGTAAGGTATTTCCATACAAACAACCCAAGTTCCAGATCTGGCATTCTTTTTTTCTTTCAGATCTGGCATTCTTATGGTCCTCTGAGCCTGCCAGGAGTCATCCCTGAGTGCAGAGCCAGAAGTAAGCCTTGAGCATCACCAACCATGATACAAACCGCCTCCCAACTGCAAATTAGCTATTTAGAAAGTTTTGGCTATTTAGAAAGTTTTATGATACCATACTAATTTTATTAGGGTTTGTTCTAAGTCCTTTAAGAAGGTCACTGGAATTCGGATGATAATTTCATTGCATCTGTATAATAGTTTGTGTAGAATGATCATTTTGACAATGTTAATTCTTTCCATCCTTGAACATGTAATAGTTTTCCATTTCCTGGGGATTTGTGTTTTTTTTCATAAGTGATCTAAGTTTTCAAGAGTCTTTTATATATTTTAAGTCAGTTCCTAAGTTATTTATGTTTTGGACACTATTAAATGGACTAGTCTTTTTATATTTCTATGTAGAAATGCTAGGGTTTGCTCACACGTTCAGGGGGCCACGCTGGCTGGACTTGGAGCAGTCATTTGGGCTCCTTCTCCCATTCCTCCACCTCCATGTCGGCGGGTGTGGCTGCGAGGTCCCAACCACCACAGTCAGTATCACCAGAAGAGAGACACTCCAGACCCACAGCTGTGCCAGCAACACCAGAAGAGAGACACTCCAGACCCAACCACTCCAGTCCCACAGCTGCGCTGCTCAGCCCCACGTGGAGCAGCCCATGGAGTTCTAGAGGGTGATAAATGGCTCGGCCAGCCCCTGGTTGAGTCCAACATAGCTCCAAGGGTTTACCCACACATTCGGGGAGGGGTGGGGGGCACGCTGTCTGTACATGGAGCAAGGATTTGGGCTCCTCCTCCCATTCCTCTACCTCCATGTCGGCGGGTGTGGCTGCGAGGTCCCAACCACCACAGTCAGTATCACCAGAAGAGAGACACTCCAGACCCACAGCTGTGCCAGCAACACCAGAAGAGAGACACTCCAGACCCAACCACTCCAGTCCCACAGCTGCGCTGCTCAGCCCCACCTGGAGCAGCCCGTGGAGTTCTAGAGGGTGATAAATGGCTCGGCCAGCCCCTGGTTGAGTCCAACATAGCTCCTAGGGTTTACCCACACATTCGGGAGGGTGGGGGGCATGCTGTCTGTACATGGAGCAAGGATTTGGGCTCCTCCTCCCATTCCTCTACCTCCATGTTGGCGGGTGTGGCTGCAAGCTCCCAACCACCCAGCCAGCATCAATGGAAGAGAGATACTCCAGGCCACAGCCGCATCGACGCGCCTCGCGCAACAGTCTTAGATAATACTGGAAGTTAGGACCAGGTCCTCCCCAGGATCTTTTACATTTATACACTGTATACAGTTCTACGCAGGTTCTAGCCATGGCTCATCATCCCAGTGAGCCTAGCAAGAAGCCAGAGGAACCCCCACACCATGCAGTCAGTTATTCTCAACATCCGAACTCCACAGCTCCTCAGAGCTCCACCCAAGGGTGAAGCCAATCTCTCCCATTTGAGGTTATCAGTAAATGAATGAGATGAGGACCTACTACTGAGAGTGTACCACCTACATGGCAGAGTCTGGCCAAGCTACTCATGTTGTATTTTATATGCCAAAAACCAGTAACAATTTTAGACCTCATTCTGATGACCTGAATGAATGGTTTGAGGCTCTTCATGTTCTTAGAGCAGGCAGATGCCCTTGGCCACACTTGTTTGCTACAGGGTATGGAGATGTTACTGGTGCCCGCTTGAGCAAATCGATGAACAACGGGAAGACAAGTGATACAAGTGGTGTAGAAACACAACATAATTTTGTTTATTGATTTTATTTGTTGTACTGGTTTACTGTTTCTAAGAGCTTTCTCAATGGAGTCTTTAGGCTCTATATAATCATGTTGTCTGCAAGTAGTAATAATTTGACTTCAGTTCTTGTTTGGTCTCTCATTTTTTTTTCTTGACTGTTTGCTGTAGCAAAGACTTCAAAGACTTTGTTAAAAATAGTGAAGAAAGTGTACATGCTGGCCTAAAATCAGAGATTCGAAAGCATTAAAGTTTTCAATGCACTAAGATATTGGCTGGAGTTTGTTGTAGATGGTCATTAGTATTTTGAGGAACATTCATTTTATCCAATTTTTGTTGAGGGGTTTTAATACTAAATGAACTTCAAGCTTTTCCAATGCTTTCTGTACATCTGTTGAAAAAATCATTGCTGAAAAATGTTTATTAAGCTATCGTGAGCTATACAGTTATAAAGCAGTTCATGATTGGGTTTCAGGCATACAATGTTCTAACACCTGTCCCTTCACCAGTGCACATTTCAATACCAATGTCCCCAGTATTCGACCTTCCACCCCAGCCTACCTCTATGCTGTATGGCAGGCACATTCCTCTCTCTCTCTCTCACTCTTTCCTTTAGGGATTTATGACTGCAATACAGATACTGAAAGGCATTCATGTTTGCTTTTACCCACTTTCAGCTTTCATCTCCCATCCAGAGTCACTTCCAACCATTATTGTTGTAGTGGTCCCTTCTCTATCCCAACTTCCCTTTGCAGTCACTTGAGGCAGACTTATAAGCATAGTTAAGTGTATGTTGCTGATGTTATTTATTCTTTTGAAAATCCAGCTCCTGGTTTCATTGATATTTCATATTGTTTTCGTGATTTCTGTATCATTGATTTCCTTCCTTCTACTGACTTTGTTGTACTGGCGCAGATACACCAGGCAGAGCTGCTACCTGCTCTCCCCGATGCACTCCCTGTACTCCACGGACCATGAGAGGAAAGGTACGGAGAGCGACTTACAGCCTGACCCACCATCCTAATAGAGCCTCAGAAGAACCCAGAGGAACCCCCACAATGTGCTGGTAGTATTTTTCATCATCCAGACTCCACAGCTCATCAGAGCTTCACCCAAGAGAGTAAGCCAATCTCAAACCCAGCTTTTCAGAGACCCACTCTACAGAGGAGACTATTTCAAGCCCAGATATGCTTGAACCACAGACGCAGATACACCAGACAGAGCTGCTTCCAGCTCTCCTCATTTCACTCCTCATTGCGATTCATCTGTAAATTACCAAGAATATTCTACCCACCCCTCTCAGAGAGCCTGGCAAGCTACTGAGAGTATACTGCCAGTATGGCAGAGCCTGGAAAACTACCCATGTCATATTGGATATACCAAAACCAGTTAAAAAAATTGATTCCACCCTCCTGACCCTGAAAGAGCCCTAAATACAGCAGCGCTAAGAAGGACAAGGAAGAAGAAGTAATAAAATCTCAGGGCCAAACTAGGCTTCCAAAACAAAGAAGGATTAAAATGAATGTCTGTACTTTCAATGAACATATGCTGACATTGGAAGCATATATCGAGCCCAGATGGTGCAAGTGCAAAAGATCAAGTATGACATCATTGGTCTGACCAAGATGAGAAGGCGTCAATTGCATCACACCATTTTTGAAACCAGAGAACTGTTCCTCAGAACATATGACGAGAGAGGTGCTGATGGTGTAGGTGTCCTTGCCAACACAAACTTGGCCATGAGCATTGAACATTTGAGTGCTAACAAACCAGATAGGATGATTACACTTGAAGAGATGTGGCTCACTGCTGGCAGTTTCTATCTTCGTTGTCTTTGCGACAACATCAACATACAAGGAAGAAAATATTGAGAAATTCTACATGGAACTGGAGGAGTTCTATAAAGAAGATCACACCTTTTACAAGATCATAGACAGCAATTTTAAAGCCAAGATAGGGGCGAGAAGATGGGTCAAAGAGCTTCACTTTGGGACCCATGGCCTAGAATGGAACTAATAGAGTGAGAGATTATCTGAGTTCATCATGTCGACCAAGACCATTTATGGTAACTCACAGTTCCAGACAGCTGAATCTAAACATTAGACATGGGAAACTCCTGGTGGACAGTTCCAGAATGAAATTGACCACATCATATTCAATTGATGATTTTGCCTGACAGGTATCACTGTCATCCCAAAATTCCAAACAGGATCAGACCATCATCTCCTTCGAGCCTCAAACCATTCCATCAGGTCATGGGAATAAGGTCTATAATTATTACTGGGATTTGGCATAACAAATACAACACAGGTAGCTTGCCAGGCTCTGCTGTGAGGGTGGATACTCTTGTAGTCACCTCTAATCTCGAGCATTTATTGATGAAAGGCATGGCTGCTTTGTGGCCGCATGAGCTGGACTTGTGATCAGCTCATTTGCTGATTAATTAGTAATCTGCTGATTATTCTGGACTTCTCATTATGCATGAACACATAAAGACTTTTTCCTCCACTTATCAGAGGAGTCTTCCTTGTGTTCGCCACTCGGTTTATCCTGTCCTCTTCATTTTCTATCACTTGACAATACAAGGAATTATGTTATTTATTACCTGTCTATGTACTTAAAAGACCTAAGCTTGGAATATCACGTCTCACTAAATGACAGAAGGAATCCAGAGTTCCAACCTCCATCGACGATCAAGAGTCAGGGATGCTGTCTCATTTGCCTAGGCGTCGAAAATCAGATGGGCTTGAAATGTAATGATGTTTGGAGATGACTGCTGTACTCTAGCCTTTACCAACTGGATCACACGGGACGTCAAAAGATCACGTGGCCGCCCACCTACAAGATGATCAGACTTCTTCAAGACCCTGCATGAACAACTTGAGGCTCTTCGTATTCCTGGAGCAAGCAGATGCCATTGGGCTATACTGGCACATCATAGAGACAAATGGAAACATTACTGGTACCTGCTTGAGCAAATCGACGAATAACAGGATGTCAAGTGCTCAAATGATAAAGTGACTGACTTTGGGATTCTTCCATTGCCTATTTTCTGAATTCTCAAGTTGTGTGGTTAATATTTTGTTCTTTCTGGTTTAATTTGTGATATTTTTTTATTTCCTAATTTAAGATGGTATTGCTATGACTTTAGTATTTTTTTGTGTTTTGCTAATAATTCTAAGCTTTTCCTTTATTCTTATTCATTTTCAAGGCATATTCACTATCACTATCAGTATCTTCCCGTTCATCATCTATTTGCTAGAGCGGGCACCAGTAATATCTCCATATGTCCTGTCTCATGCTAGTAGAACCCAAAGGCATCTGCTTGCTCCAGGAACATAAAGAGCCTCAAACCATTATATTAGGTCATGGGAATGACCTAATATAAATGTTACTGGTATTTGGCATATGAAATACGACACAAGCAGCTTTCCAGGCTTGCCTTGCTGGTGGCTTACTCTTGTAGTCACCTCTAAATAAAGCATTTATTGATGAAACGTGCGGCCGCTAGCTGGGCTGTGATAGTCTGGTCCTCTGGGTGGAGTTGCGATGAGAGGGAAGTCCAGATGTGGAAGATGGCGGCCCCCATGAAGTCAAGGGCATCTGGCTTGTTGTGAGGCTCTGCTGGGGTGGCAGGCCAACGCTAGAACCCGCCATGCCTCCCAGGCACCTCATGAGTGGCTGGGCACAGGAGAGCAAGGAGCAGCTCTGCCCCATGTCTGAGAGTCTCTGGTTCAGCATACCTGGGCTGGATTAAAAAAAAAACTGCTGCAGGGTGGGTGTGGATGATCCAGGCTGTGATAGTCTGGTCTTCTGGGTGGAGTTTTGACGAGCTGGAAGTCTGGATGTGGAAGATGGCGGCCCCCATGGAGTCGGAGGGTCGTCTGGCTTGTTGTGAGCCTCTGCTGGGGTGGCAGGCCAAGGCTAGAACCCGTCATGCCTCCCGGGTGCCTCATGAGCGGCTGGGCACAGGGAGAGAAAGGAGAAGCTCTGGCCCATGTCTGTGAGTCTCTGGTTCAGCATACCTGGGCCAGATTGAAAAAAAGAAAAACTGCTGCAGGGTGGGTGTCGATGATCTGGGCTGTGATAGTCTGGTCTGCTGGGTGGAGTTGTGATGAGCAGGAAGTCCGCATGTGGAAGATGGCGGCCCCCATGGAGTCGGGGGTCATCTGGCTTGTTGTGAGGCTCTGCTGTGGTGGCAGGCCAAGGCTAGAAACTGCCATGCCTCCCAGGCACCATGAGCGGATGGGCACAGGGAGAGCAAGGAGCAGCTCTGCCCCATGTCTGAGAGTCTCTTGCCTCTCAAGGCATATTAGAAATTCTTTATTTGAGTTCCTCTTTGAGTCAGTCCCTATTTAGTGAGTCTTTCCCCCACTTTCTCTGGTTAATATATACTTTTATAGCATTATATTCTGATAATATTGTTGATCTTATTTCCATTTTTATAACTTTACAGTCCAGCATATGGTCATCCTGTAGAATGTACCATGTACTCTAGCGAGTAATGTGTATTCAGCTTTCTGAGGGTGAACGACTACATATGTGGCTTAATGCCAGTTATTCCAATTTCACTCTGGGGCTCTTCTTTCCTCACTGACATTCTGTCTGATTGATCTGTTCAGTGATGAAAGTTGAAGTCTCCCATGACAACTGTGTTACCACGTCTTAAGTCCATTAGGAATTTCTTTATAAACTTTGCTGCTTTCATTTGGCACATATCTATCTTAATAAAAGTAAGGTACTTTTGCTCTATTGATCCCTTAACTTGCATATAATGTCCAGTTCATACCTATCTCTGATTACTTCCTTTAGTTTGAATGCTATTTGATCTTGTACAAATATAGTTGTCCCTGTGACTTTTCAGTCCACCATTAGATAGGATCATTGTTTTCCATCTTTTTAATTGGGCCTGAGGCTATGTATATTGTATGAATTCAAATGTATTTCCCATAGGCAGAAGAGTTTGGCTTTGTTTCTTTATTCGCCCAGCCACTCTGTCTTTTGAAGCTCAGTCTATTGAAATTTTGAGAAAATATTGACACCGAATATTTTGTCACCATTTTTTAATGAAGATTTTAGTTGCTTTTGTTATTGACCACCTTTTTAAGGGAGGCCTGTAGAAATCGTTGTGAATTGATTTAGATGACACAAATGTACTCAGCTATTGTTATATCTCTGGCTCAAATATGAATGACAGCCTTCCAGGATAGAAGACTCTAAGATGAAAGTTTTTCTACTCAGTATTTCGAGTATATCATTCCATTCCCTTCTTCCCTGTAGAGTTTCATTTGAGAGCTCTAATGTGAATTTATTATATTTCTTATACTTGAAGCTTTGTTTTCCTCTCGCTGCTTTAACTAATTTGCTTTTATTATTAATATTTTATTAATTTTATTTATTATATCAATATTTGTTATTCATAAATATTATTTTTTATTTCACTTTAATTTTCAACTTCCCTATTTCTAATATTTTTGAGACCACACCCAGCTGTGCCAAGGCTTACTTGTGCTTGGGGATCACTCCTGGTTGTGCTTGGGGAACCATATCTGGTACTAGGAATTGAAACTGTTGGGCACATGCAAGACAAATGTCCTGCCTCCTGGACTATCAAACTGGTCTCAATTTCCATAATTTTTAACTGTATGAGTTAAGGTTCCAATTTTTCCTCTAAATACTATTTTAACTATTTTTCACTAGCTCTAATATATGCATATTTGTTTTAAAATTTAAATTTTTTATTTTACCTATGAATTATTTAAACATGAATTTGTTCAGACATATGCAGTTGTAAAATAAATTAGTGATCTCCAGATGAACTGCATTTTAATAAGAAAGCTTTCTTTAAATCATACTATTCTTTGGAATGTATTGCTACTTGCTTTGCATCTGAATATGTAGCCAATTAAATCAGCAAATATTACCTTTAGGAAATTCCAAATGCTCTGACAGTGCTAAGTTCTCCACACTAAAATGCTTAGATTTTAAGCCTGCTCTTAGATTTGTTCAGTCTATTGAAATTTTGAGTAAAATATTGACAGAGAAGAATTTATCACCATTTTTCCATGGCGATTTTCATTGCTTTTTGTCATTTGCTACCTTTATTAGGAGGTGATTTATTTAGTAATACTGTGAGTTGTTTTTTTTTTTTTTTTGCTTTTTGGGTCACACCCAGCGATGCTCAGGGGTTACTCCTGGCTCTGCACTCAGGAATTACTCCTGGCAGTGCTCGGGGACCATATGGGATGCTGGGGATCGAACCCAAGCCGGCACAGGCCGGCTGCATGCAAGGCAAACACCCTACCCGCTGGGCTATCGCTCCGGCCCCTGTGAGTTGGTTTAGATGAAGCAAATGTTTGCAGCTAGTCTTGCCACTTGTCACTTGTCTTCCTGTTGTTCGTCGATTTGCTTGAGTGGGCGCCAGTAACATTACCATTTGTCCCTGTCACGTGCTAGTATAGCCCAAGGGCCTCTGCTTGCTCCAGGAATATGAAGATCCTCAAACCATTCAGGTCATGGGAATGAAGTCTATCATTGTTACTGTTTTTGGCATATCAAATATGACATGGGTAGCTTGCCAGGCTCTGCCATGTGGGCGCTCTTAGTTTTTGCATTTACTGATGTACTGCATGACTGAGAAGCAGCCGTGTGCAATGGGGAACTCTGGTAGCAGCTCCATCTGTGTCTGTGAAATAGGTTGCTCTTTAGAGTGGGGTTCTGATGGGCTGGGCTTGAGATTGGCTTCTCTCTTCAGTGGAGCTCTAAGGAGCTGTGGAATCTGGACATTGAAAATAGTTGCCATCATGGTGCAGGGGGTTCCTCTGGCTCTATTGGGGCTAGTCTAAGAATGTTTTATCTAGTTTAAGAATGTTTTATCAGGGCTGGAGCGATAGCACAGTGGGTAGGGTATTTGCCTTGTATGTGGCCACCCTGGGTTCGATCCCTGGCATCCCATATGACCCCACGGGCACTGCCAGGAGTAATTCCTGAGTGACGAGCCAGGAATAACCCATGAACATTGCTGGATGTGATCCAAAAAGACAAAAAAAAAGAATGTTTTATTTCTAAGAATGCTTTATATCCATTTTCTTGTTTTCCTTTTTGTAATTAGACTTTTGCTTGCTTGCAATACTATTAATAATGTTTTTTCATGGTAATAATTGCAACTACCACATCCATCACCAGTCTGCTCAACTTTCAACTTTCTCCCACAAAGATCCAACCACTTCCTTCTCATTCCGACCCCTTTTTCCAACTCAGTAGAGTGGATCAGTTTCCCCATTATGTTGCCTTTGAATCTTTAGTGTTCTTGTTGTTTTTTTTGGGGGGGGATTCATCTGACAACTTTCTTTGTATGTGCTCTTTTTTATTTGGGACCTGCCTTTTTAAATATGACATCTATCTCTCATATGAAATTCCTTCCAGTGTGTCCTATACTCACTTCAGGACTTCCAAAAGTACTTCTGAAAGGTGAAAGTCTAATGTTTTTTCCAAAACCTATTGACTATCTAGAAGAATCAGGAATCTTTTACTTTTCCATTAACCACAGACTACTTTTATGGACATTAAGGGCAATGGAATTATGAGATATATTGTAACCATTTATTGGTCTGTCTATATCCTCCTTAAACTTACATACACTTATTTATGAAAGTATCCCATAACCTAACACACTCAATAAATACTGACATATAAAAGACATAATAAATAATGATTTATGAGTCTGGGGTGTCTATGAGATAGTTACTATAAAGAAGTTAAACCTGTAATTGAACAGATCATTAATATAAGAATTTGGGACTGGAGTAATTAATAGTACAGTGGGTAGGACATTTGCCTTTCATGCAGCCAACCTGGGTTCTATCCCCAGCATCCCATATGGTCCCCTGAGCACTGCTAGGAGTAGCTTCTGAGTATACAATCAGAAGTAAACCCTGAGCATTTCCGAGTGTGACCCAAAAAAAAAAAAAAAAAAAAAAAGAATTAATGGTGCAGCTAGCTATTTGCCTGAAATATTTACCAGGAAGGGGTCAAATTCAGAGAAGATTTTTTTCCTTCACTATTATTTATAAACAAAAGAGATGAAAGATGAAGAATATTTGAGAGAAAAGAAGGTTAAGGGTGAGGAGACACCAAAACAAAATTGGTTTATTGGCATACTGAATAAACTACTATAAAAATTTACATGAGTTAAACAAACCAAAAAAATAAATCAATACCCAAATGTGCCTAATTCATTAAGGAGTAGGAATACAAAAAGCATTTACTATGGATTAAATGTTTTAAAAATCTAAGCTGGCAACATATGGTTTTATACTTTTTTACTTTTGTGTACACATCTAAGGAAATAAAATTCAATTATACTCGGTGAAATATTACCACCTATGTTGTACTAATAAATTAACAACTGAGAGAAAATATGATTAAATCCAACTTTTCATTCAGTTTATTTAAGTTACATGCGAGGTTGAATTAATTTTTCACAGCTTCAGTTAAATAAATGCATTGATTCAATCTAGAAATGTTACCTTCTTGCTATTTTTAATGTTTTAAGTTACCTTAGCTGTTATCTCTCATCCTCTAATGTGCTCCAGCAGATGGCAGTACAAGCACCACCCATTCTTTTAAAAATAGAAACAGTCTGAATTTCATCAAATTTATCTTCAAAGAAGCTGTAGATTTACATTGTCATTGATGAGAGGGAAAAAAAACTGGAAAGAAGATTGATTTTCTATATGTTAAATTAAGGACAAGGCCTGAAGACAATGACGAAAACATTAAAAGAACTAAAGTAGAAAGTACAAATCATTGACTCTTTTAACCTGTAAATTGAGCTATTAAATTGGAAAAGGCAAAAATGGTCACATCTGAATTCATGTCAGTGAATTTTTACCCATTTTGTATTTCTTAAGTGTCTTTCAATTACAACGTCTCTGAAAAAAAATTCACCTGTGTTAATTTTATTTCTATTTCTCCAAAATCCTTCAAGTAGAGAACAGGAATTACTGAATTTTCTAAAAGTGCAAGTAACCAATATTGATTAAAATATATAAGTAGAATTCAACCTCAATCTACTTGGTTATAACAGAAAATAGATGAGCTTTCATTTGATTAAGGTTCACTAGGTTAAGAGATTACAGGATCGTCAAAATGAATGAGCCATGTCATAGATTGCTTTAACAAAAGAGCATCAGAATGAAGACAGAAAGTAGGTTCTGTTTTAAATCTCGCTCAAGACATTAAGAGGTGAACCTCTGTCTTGAAAGAAAGCTAGAAAGTTAAGAATATGAACAACACAGAACAGAACCTGCACACCAAATCTAAGACAAGAAAATGCAATGGCATAACACCTGCAATGTACGAAGGCTTACTTTGAAAAGACATAAGACAGTTCTAGTATTGTCAGATAATAGCTGAAAGACCAAATAGTAAAAATTGTCATGAGAAACATGAAAAAGAAATGAGTTTCTGAGCCAGAAATGAAGAAAATAATGCAAACTCAAATTGGATTTGGTTGGAAGGATAAGGAGAACTATTGCAAACTCAGGTCATGTTTCTAAGGATCAGAGACTAGCACAGAGACAATGGTGACATTTAAGATCTTTGGTTCCATCCAGGATATCGTGGGGATCCCACAACCCCTGTGCTTGAAACTGACGCCTGGGCAGTTGTACAGTCAATACATCAGGGAGAAGCTTGTCTCAGTGTATGGGACTTCTAGAGTCCAGGCTGCCAGGTTTTCCATGGAAAGACAGACTTCTCCCTCAGCTGCTATTCACTGTATCACTGTTTTCCAGTTCATCATCGATTTGCTCAGCGGGCACCAGTAACATCTCCATCTGACCTGTCTCATGCAAGTAGAGCCCAGGGGCACCTGCTTGCTCCAGGAACATAAAGAGCCTCAAACCATTCCATCAGGTCATGGGAATGAGGTCTATAATTGTTACTGGTATCTGGCATATCAAATACGACACGGGTAGCTTGCCAGGCTCTGTCGTGCGGGTAGCATACTATTAATAGCAGCTGCTATTATTCACCAGAAAGTTAGTTTGCTTCTGCAGGAACTGCCAAGCTCCCACCCCTTTAAACTTAGAAAAATCAGCGAAACTGATTATGGTTGCGTCCTAAAATCTTAGTAAGCACCTGGCAAAAGGGTTCCTTAGGTGAGATCCCTGAGATGGGTTCATAAGTACACGTTTTAAACTTTTGTTAAATGATACATGCCAGGATGTGCAGAAGTTTTTCCAATTCTGTGGACTCACTATCAATGCCAGTTTCAAATCCTAACTTCTAAAGGAAGGAAAACAAGCCTTGAGCCAACTCTCATGCCACCTTGGATGGTTTGGAGGTGCAGACGTTGCTGTGGGAAACACGAGGGGCTACCTGGCTCTTAGGAAGCCCTCCTGCTTTTAACTAAGATCACCCTGAAGTGATGTTAAACTATGGCTCCTCTTCAGTTATTGTTAATTTACCATACTTTCGAAAATAGCAGTGGCTCCAAGCTATTTTGTAAAAACTTTGTGTGCATGCCAAGAAACTGTGGGATCTGTCCCTCATATAAAGAGTCTGACAGGCTCTTCTCAGTGTGCCCAGAGAAAACTTCTTCCAATAAATGTCACTTCAACCTGCAGGACTCAAGTCAGTGGAGGATTTGGAGGGCTCAGAAGTGGATACACGTGATAACCTCTAAATGTATGCATTGCAATCCACAATATGTAAGAGAAGGAAGAGAGAAAGACCGAGAGAGAAAGAGAAAGAGGGAAAAGAGATAAAGAACTTGTCATAGAGGCATGCTAGGGAGGGGGAGGGAATCAGGGACTTTGGTGGTAGGAAATGGGCACTGGTGGAGGGATGGGTGCTGAAACACTGTATGACCAAAACCCAAACATGAACATCTTTGTAATTGTATATCTCATGGTGGTATAATAAAATATTTTTTTAAAAAAAGGAGTGGCTACCATGATTTGATACAGAAGTAGGGTTTTTATGGGGGAGTTGAGGGTTGATGGGGGAAGCTCGGGCCATCCAAGCAGTGCTCACAAGTTATTCCTGGTTCTCTGTTCAAGAGCGACCCCTAGCCATATTATGGGATACTGAGGATATAACTAGAGCTGACTTCATGAAGGCAAGTGCCATCCTCCTGGTAGTATCCCACCAGTCCTCAGAGCATGGAAAATTCTAGAAGCTGGGAAGTCTGTGTCTTTGTGTTGAGCTCCGTGGAGCTCGCTTCACCATATCCAGCCAAGTCCATGCCAGTTCTGGGGCTGGCCATAAAGTCCATGTCATGCTTGTGGGACTCCTGGTCCTTCTTGAGTATTTCTGGGTCTCCAGTCAAAGGAGATCAGCATGAGGGAGGAATCGTACTCTATTGGAATTGTGCACACTTTCTGCTCCCCACACAGTCTGTGTCAGAAACTCCTCAGAGGCACACACTGGAGCAATAGTACATGGTAGGCTCTTGCTCCTGGGTCAACTGACACATATAGCCCCCGGCACCACATACAGTTCCCAAGCAAGGCACCTAGAAGAGACACCTGAGTGCAGACAGGAGTAAGCCCTGAGTACCTTCAGGGTTCCCTTCAGCTGCCCACTGTCGGAGTCGATTGGAGGTCCCCAAGAGTATCAGGGAACGAGTTCCCTTTTACCTCAAGGGCTGGTGACAGATGCACAAAACTGCTAATTCAGCACAGTTCCAAAAGGCTTTTGCTTATCACCAATAATTAGAAAAACTCCTCTACTACAATCCAAGATGAGGGGATCTCCAGACCTATGGCTGCTGATGTATGCTCTGACCATGTGCTCAGGCCTAGATCTCTCCACCCAAAATGGATGCTTCTTCCCCAAAATGCCGCTTTTTTTCTCTCAGATGGTGCCAGAAGCCAAAGTTGGTCCCGCTTGTTGGCTAGGCTTTGCAAAGTCAAAGACCAGCACTCATATGCAGATCTCCAGGTAACCACACCTAGCCCAGGTCTAATCAAGTGCTAAGTGACAGGGCTTCAGTTCCTTCTACCCAATAGGTTTTTTATGCAAAACACTGTGGAGAGGGGGTTGACACAGGAATCACACACAAGAAAAAAAGCATCTCAAGGTGTATATACATTGGGAAATAACATTACAACTTCATACTATGAAATCCATGCAACCAGATGGCTATCACCAAATATCCACAAGGTCCTTGTTCATTCTGTTCTGCTCCAGGCTAATTTTAGTGCTCTGCTCTAAGTTTTACTGAAAGGGTCATGTTCACCTGCCTGAGACAAGTCAGCATGACCCATCCTTTAATCTTAACAGAGCTTATTCCTAAGAGTGGTCCTAACAGAGCCAGGGTGGTTTCCTCCTGGTAAATAATAATTGTTCCATGCTGAAACTTATGGGGGATAAGAGAAAAATGTCCTAACTAGATAGCACTGGATTCATAAAGAAGTTATAACAGTATCCCAAGAGTTATTAAAATCAAACTGTCTTATTTGTTTCTGCCTCCAATCTCCTATTATTATTTGCACAAGAAGGACCTCTTTAGCATGAGGCCCTGACCTTAAGGAAATACAAATGACTTTAAGCTGCAAAGACCCAGAGCCATAAGGCATAAGGCAATAACCCACCAAAAAATTTCTGAAACTGTTCTGTGTTGTCTTTCTTTGGTAGAAGTGGCCTTGGCAGTGAGCTACCCTGCTGTTAAGATTATGGGGTGCGGGGATCCTATGGCTTTCAGAGCCGCCAACATACTGCTCTCTCCCTCCTTCCCTTTATACCTCCCTCCCTCCCTCTCTCTCTCCTGCCCTCAAGCCAAAGGCCTAAGTGTACCAATAAGGAGGAAAGTAGGAAAAAACAATCTAATACTACTTTCTGTCTTTTGTCCTTTTCTTAATCAAAAAGACAACCACTGTTCTCTCTTTCTATGACTAGAAGGCCATACTTCAGGTAGATGATGCTAGCATATACTTGTTTATCTGTGAATATGTTCCCTCTGTGAGAGACTCACAGACATGGGGCAGAGCTGCTTCTGGCTCTCCCTGTGCCCAGCTGCTCATGAGGCACCTGCTCATGGTGGGTTCTAGCCCTGGCCCACCACTCCAGCAGAGCCTCACAAGAAGTTAGACGACCCCCCACTCCATGAGGGCCTCCATTTTCCACATCCGGACTTCCCGCCTCGTCAGAACTCCACCCAGCAGACCAGCCAATCGCAGCCTGGCTCGCGGCCACAAGCAGCCACACAGTTCATCAATATATGCTGGATTTAGAGATGACTACAAGAGTATGCTACCCGCACAGCAGAGCTTGACAAGTTACCCGTCTCTTATTTGATATGCCAAATACCAGTAACAATTATAGACCTCATTCCCATAACCTGATGGAATGGTTTGAGGCTCTTTATGTTCCTGGAGCAAGCAGCTGCCCTTGGGCTCTACTTGCATGAGACAGGACATATGGGGATGTTACTGGTGCCTGCTCGAGCAAATCGATTATGAGCGGGAAGACAGTGATACAGTGACGTGATATGTTTCCTCTATCTGAAAAATCTCATTCTTTTATTTTTATTTTATTTTATTTTATTCATTTATTTTGCTTTTTGGGTCACACCCGGCAATGCTCAGGGGTTTTCTCCTGGCTCTGAACTCAGGAATTACTCCTGGTGGTGCTCGGGGGTCCATATGGGATGCCGAGGATCGAATCTGGGCGGCATAGGCCGGCCGCATGCAAGGCAAACACCCTACCTACTGGGCTATCGCTCCGGCACCCTTTTATTTTTATTTTAAAGACAAAGTCATCCCCTCCTTGTCACATGAAGTATCTCCCATGTCACTCCTTTAAGCCCCAGATCTTGACCACAGAACAGGTGCCAGGTTTCTTTTGAATTCGCTTTCCCTTCAATTACCCATAGGTGTGTTATTACATTGACTTTCCCTTGGATATTCTAAAAGCTGCTGTTCTGATTACTCATTCCAGCTTGAGAAGAACCCAGAAAAGGTGAATTTTCCTGTCTCCCCCATAAAACAGGCTGCTAGGTATTTTTTTTTTTTGTTTATTTATTTTTTTTTTTTTTTTTTTTTTTATTTTTTATTATACCACAGTGAAACATACAATTACAAAGGTGATCATAATTGGTTCTTGGTAATACAGTATACCAGCACCCATCCCTCCACCAGTGCCCCATTTCCACCACCAATGTACCCCACCCCCTCCTGCCCACCCCCATGCTGCCTTAATAGCAGGTACCCCAGTTTCCTCTCTTTCTCTCTCTGTCTCTCTCTCTGTCTCTGCATCTCTCTGCCTCTTATTTTACACATTGTGGCTAGCCCTGCAGGTATTTAGAGTTTATCACTTAAGTCTCTTTGTGTATATTCAATGGTGAGTCTTAATCTGCCATTACCATTTCCCACATTTAGTAAAACACTGGTATCTATTTATGTCATATTAATGAATGCAGTCATTCTATATCTGTCCTTTTCCTTCTGACTAATTTCACTCAGCATGATAGTCTCCATGTCCCTCCATTTGCAGGTAAATTTCATAATTTCATCTTTTCTGACAGCTGCATAGTATTCCATAGTGTAGATGAACCACAGTTTCTTTAGCCAGTCCTCTGTTCTCGGGCATTTAGGTTGTTTCCAGATTCTAGCTATAGTGAATAGCGCAGAGATGAATAAAGAAGTACAGATAGTGTTTCTGCTATGTGTTTTTCGGTCTCTAGGGTATATTCCCAGGAGTGCTATTGCTGGATCAAATGGGAGCTCAATATCTAGTTTTCGGAGGAATGCCCATATTGTTTTCCAAAAGGGCTGGACCAGTCGGGACTCCCACCAATAGTGGATCAGAGTCCCTTTTTTCCCCACATCCACGCCAGCACTGGTTGTTCTTGCTGTTTTGGATGTGTGCCAGTCTCTGTGGTGTGAGATGGTACCTCACTGTTGTTTTGATTTGCATCTCCCTGATGATTAAAGATGAAGAACACTTTTTCATATGCCTTTTGGCCATTCGAATTTCTTCTTTTTGGAAGCTTCTGTTCATTTCTTCTCCCCATTTTTTTGATAGGGTTGGCTGTTTTTTTCTTGTGGAGTGCTAGAGGCTAGGTATTTTATATCATACTTGTTTTGTTTGTCATTAGACAACATGATGAAGAAGGTTCCATGAAGAAGTTTAAGTTGATAGACACGGAAGCAACTTTTGAAAGATATGCAAGCCACATAACAGTTAAGAAGTGAAAAAGACTCTGACTTCTAACCCTACTCAGCGGATCACTGCATTTTTTTAATAAAGGTCCTGGCATATGGTGGTCATGGGAATGTCGTGCTAATAATAGCAAAACAATATAGACAGCTGGAAGCTTGAGAGAGGCAGATTCTAAGTTTGAAACTGGCTCAGGTAGATTAGTGACTCCTTCCCTTAGTGATTCTACTACACAGCTATTTTTCATGCTATCATAAGTAAGGGAAATTCATATTTTCCATCTTGAGTTGCTATGGAGTAGCTGTCTTCTTTTAATCTGAGATATTTTTAATTATTTGAAATTATTAAGGACCCTTAAAGACAGAGAAGATGGTAATCCAAAATGAGTCAGTAAAACTCAACAGTGAAGAGAGAAAAGAAAGAAGGAAATAGAACAAGAAAGCAATGTGTATTTAAAGAAGTTTTGAAACATGACATAAACCTGCAGTTTAAACCTTAAAATTAGAAAATGAAAAACTATTATTGAACATCAAAGATCATCTAGTCTTTTAAGAAACTACCTTAATTTGATTTAATCCGGGATTTCTTCAACATAGATTGTCTGGAACTTCTTTTCTGGGGAAACATTTATAAGTTCCTTGGTTCTTAAGCAAGTTTTTAAGTCAAAATATTTAGAGTCATGTTAGCAACTACTCTCAGGCTCTGCTGGCTTCTGCCATTTCCATTTTGTAAATTTCAGAGCCTATCTTCTCTGAAGTCACCTTTTTGTCCCTATCCAATATCTGAAGGATATTCTCAAGAATCTATTAGTCTGGTAATAGCATGCCACACTCTCTTCTTATTTGTTTTTTGTGCCCTACCCTGTGATGCTCAGTATTTACTCCTGATTCTGCACTCAGGAATCACTCCAAACTGAGCTCAGAGGACATATGGGGAATTGAATCCAGGCTGACGGTATGAAATGCATGCACATTATCTTTATACCATCATGTCCACCCCAATATGCCACTCTATTCTTGCTTTCCATTCTACCCTAAACTCATTGTAAAGTAGATTGTAAACTGTGTAACTCTTTCTCATATTAGAGAAATGATTTAAAGTCTATATTTCAGAGTTGCTATTAAAATCTTGAAAAGTCTAAGTGGAGGTGATAGGCCAGAAATTTAATTTTACCCCCATAAGGAACAGTGCTAAGAAAAAAGAAAATTTGCACTAGTTGTTCTTTTTTTGTGAGGGATGGGGGTTGCTTTAATGTCATTATTGTGGGCTAGCAACTAGTATATTTGTGAAGGCCCTATCCCATCTTGAAAAGCAATGCCTCATAAAATACAAGTCATCCCTTCCTTGCCACAGTAAAATAGCATCTGACAGAACATATTTCAAAGTTATCTTCAAAAATATTCTTGTATAGTGGGTAGAGAGATACTAATGTACTTTTGCCTTGGGTGGTAATCCTTGTTCCAGGAAGCACAAGTGATGACTCCATCCTCACCCAGGTCAGAGCAGAGAGTAGCCCTCAGAACCCTTGGGTTTGACTTAAACCTCTCCTACAGAAAAAAAGCAAAGGATTTGTGTTCAAATTGAGCTTGGTCATCCGATTCTCAAAGTCTAGTCTTTAAGGAGATTACATCATTCTTCATAGAACATTTACTCTGGGTAAATTAGTGAAATAGAATCTCCAGCAGCTTTAATGTCATTAGTGTGGTCTAGCAAAGGATGGAAGCAATGATACAACAATAGGATTGTTTCATGTTTCAAAGGCAGATTCACGGAGGACCCCTGAGGAGGGCAAAATTACGTGTCCCACTGAAACAGATTTCCACACAAAATCACTGTATCACTGTATCACTCTCTTCCCATTGTTCATTGACTTGCTCGAGTGGGCACTAGTAACATCTCCATTAGTCCTATCACAAGCAAGTGTAACCCAAGGTCATCTACTTGCTCCAGGGACAGGAGGAGCCCAAAACCATTCTTCAGGTCATGGAATTGAGGTCCATAATTGTTACTAGCTTTTGGCATAACTGGTAATTAAAACACGGGCAGCTTGCCAGGCTTTACGGTGTAGGTGATATAGTCTCAGTAGAAGGCTCTCAACTCAAGCATTTACTGATGAAACCAAGGGGGAAGATCAGGTTTTCTCTTGGATGGAGCTCTGAGGAACTATGGAGTCTGGATGGTGAGAATGACTGACTGCATGATGTGTGGTTTGCTCTGGCTTCTTGCTAGGCTTACTGGTATCAGTTAAAACCTGTCTAGAGCTGTTTACTTTGTATAAATGTGAAAGAACTTGGGAAGAACCTTATGCTAAAATCAGCATTATCTAAAAATATCAAGTGACTGCGCGCCAAGGGTCCTGTGGGTCTGGTGTGGGTGGCTCCCTCTTTTCTGGGGCAACTGGCATGGAGGCGGAGGAAAGGGCAGGGCCAAATTTCAGTAGTTTAGTCACTTGACTAATTTATTGAAAGGTATTATTGGAGCCCCACATGCACAGGTTTCTGTGTAGAAAAACATAAAGTATTTAAATTGTCTATATAAGAAAATAATGTTAAATGTTTGCTAGTAGATTAGCTAGAGATTATATGTGACTACAAGAGTATCCCACCCGCACGGCATGCCAAATAGAAGTAACAACTATAGACCTCATTCCCATGACTTGATGGAATGGTTTGAATCTCTTTATGTTCCTAGAGCGAGCAGATGACCTTGGGTCTACACTAGCATGTGACAGGACATATGGAGATGCTACTGGTGCCCGCTCGAGCAAATCTATGATCAACGGGAAGACAAGTAATATAAGTGAAGTGATAGTAGATTAGCTATTGCATAGCAGGAATGAATTGATAAAAATTAATTTATTTCTGGATCATATTACTGCATATGACAATGTGGATAGGTTATTTGCTATAAAATTATAAATATTATAAATAGCTATTAGTGTAAAAGTAAAAATCAGGATATGCAATTTTGATATGCTTTATACATTATTTGTGAATGATTTATTGATTGATTAGATTTTTATAAGGTGAGTTTTTCAGATCAAGCAATTTTAAGGGAAATAAAAGTAATACTACTGTAATAAACCTAGTTGTGCTTCTTTATTCAAAGCTGAACATTTTATGGTTCATCTTAGTTTTTGGCAAATCATCACCCTTAGTGATTAGTTGGCTAAGCTGACTTATAAATGAATGATTTTTTGAAGTAAATTTATTCAGTAAATAAAGGGAGGGAAGGACAGAGGTAGATATAGATATGTGTCAGGGAGCCATCATCCAACAGATATATACTTGAGAGATAACACAGAATTCTCCAGTGTAGAAAAAAAGTAAAGTGCGTAACCTAAGCATGGACACACAGGTTGTTTATTTCCCCAGCAGCAGAAAATGGACCCTAAAGTAAGAAGGTTCACTTCTCTGGCTGATGTGAGCCAAAGCTTACATCTCTGGCTGTGCACATCTCAAGAGGAGTTGCAAGCAAGTATGACTCACTAATAAAGTTTGGAAGGGGAAATATTGATAAGATTAGACTAAGCAAGGAGGAAAATTTTGGAGTTCAACATCAAATTGCTGGAGAAAAAAACATGGCTTCTTTTCTCAGAAAGTGATGCTTGCCCTTGTTTATGAAAATTCCTGGATCATGGTACTTTGAGGTAGTGGTGGAATGTAGTGAATTTGTGATTCAATACTCCAAACTCTAACACTATTTATTAATCATATTACGTGAACTATTGTGAGACAATTTTAATACCTGGGTAACTGTGCGGTTAATTTTCAGTCAAGTAACGTAGAAAGAAAGTACCAAAATGTGACCAGCAAAAGTTGAATGCCATAAAGAAGAAAACGATGAAATACCAACAATTATAATAGTTTGAACTTCTAGCTGCTTGGGATACGGAGCTTGATACATGCCCTAGAATGACTTGAACAAGACTCGACAGCAAAGTTCCTTGACTGAGGACACAGTAAAATATAGCAAAAACATCTTGTTGAATAAACTGATGGGTGAATGGGCATGCAAATATAAGGGTGAATGGCTGTGCAAATATAAAGTTTAAAAATAATAAAAGTATGGACATGATAACTAGCCAAACAAATTCAAAAAGTTTGTTAATAGAACGTAAAATTAAAGGCAAATAATTTAAAACCTAAACCAGCATGTCTCAGGATTATAAAATTAAGGGGGTTTGGGGAGAGAGAGAGAGCAAGAGCGAGAGAGAGAGAGAGAGAAAGAGAGAGAATAATATTTTTACAGTAAAATTTTCTTTATTAAAATTTTCTATTTTAAAAAATACTCTCAGAGAAAGAGAGGAAACTGGGGTACCTGCTATTAAGGCCGGGTGGGGGACGGGAGGGGAGGGGTACATTGGTGGTGGAAATGGGGCACTGGTGGAGGGATGGGTGCTGGAATACTGTATTACCAAGAACCAATTATGAACACCTTTGTAATTGTATGTTTCACGGTGGTATAATAAAAAAATTTAAAAAAAATACTCTCAGAAAATAATTCCAGAAATTATGAATTCACATCATTTAACAAGTATTATTTTAAAACTAATGCTACCAACATAGAGAGAGAGAACATGGGCTTGTCCAGAGTGAAGAGGGAGCACAAGTCCACACCGCTGTGGTAGACAGGAGAGTACCCATCTTAAGGAGATGTGGGTGACACATGTGCCCGATGTGCCTAGCATCATATGTGCTCACCACCAACACCTGGACATAGGCAGCACATAGGTTTAGGCAGCATATATGCCAGTTATAAGATTTTCTAAGAAAAAAACTTCTTCAGTATGAAAGGAAAGAGAAAAGAATAATTCCTTAGTTTTCAAACCATTTGAAAAGGTAGTTCAAAATTATCTTTCTTTTCAACTAAGTCATCTTTTGAGACACTAATTTTATAACTATTTCAGTAAAATTTTCTTTAATAAGTTTTCTTTTCAATATATTTTAAGAAAATAATTCCAGAAATTATAAATTCACATCATTTAATAAGCATTATTTAAAAACTAATCCTACCAACATAAAATCAGATAAAATACTTCCCAAAATAACATTTTTAAAAAGCTGAAATTTTAATAATAAGAAATATGTCACATCTAGCTTTTTCTAAATTGTCTATTCTAAATAATCAGCATGTTTATATTGTGTGTATATACATTATATATATAGGTCAAGCAATTAATAAGTATAATGGAAGCTTTTTATAGACTATGTACTTTTTCATTTCAACATTGTGTAATGTCAATGTTAAAAGTAAGCCAGATCATTCTGGAAGATAGTTTAGACATGAGACACTTGGGTACTTTAGGTACCCCAGTACCTAAAGTATCTGAATGGATTTGGAAACATTCGGAAATAGTTACCTGCTTTTAGTAATTACCTAAGCTAGTCTAACTAAAAATGCAATGACTCAAAAACATTTTTAACAGTCAGATATTAAAATACCATATGAGAAGTATAGCTCATCTCCTTATTAGACTAACTCAGTGTCTCAGCTAACATCCTAGAGTCAGCTGACCAGGTAGGCTGATGAGAATCCTGCTCATTTTCCATGCCTACCAACTAAAATAAACAATTTAAAATAAACAATTTAGAACAAACTTGTACTCCACCCTATCCACAATAATCTGCAAATATAAGTTCTTTTTATTTTTATTACATGGTGCCATTTTTTCTTTAAATTCTATTTGCTTTGGAAAATATATCTGTTTTCAAAACTTACTATGTGAAGGCAATGTGTTAAATTAAATTTGTGCCTACTTGGCGCTTCCCCTCAGCACTGGTTATAAGTTATCATTCCTTTTTACAGAGGAAATTGAGACCATATAAGATTGTGATTGCCAACAGCTATTTTTCAACTAAAATGGGCTTTGGGGATTGGTTTGGATCCTAGATACTGTTCGTGAATGAGGGTTCAAGATCTTTAAGATGAATATTTGTAATCTGATTCTGAATGTCACAGGATATTTCTCACTAGAGAAAAAGAGATTCCAATATTTCTGTCATCTCACAAAATCACAAATGTATCTAGAAGATCACAGTACAGACACAGAAGTCAGAGAAGCAACAGAAAGAAAAATAATTTCTCTTTTTTGAGGGGAGGTAGGGGGCTAAGGGAAATAGCCTTGTAGAAGTCCATTGTGGTCTTTGGTTCATGTTGCAAAAGAACCTTGCATTCTGAGTTTATTCTTCCTTCTTAATTGGTGACATTTCATATTAATTCTGTGTTCTTGCACATTGAGTTTAAGAACACCATGCTCTCGTGCCACTGTTCCAGACACAGGGAGCGGAGTCTGAGACATTTGGTTCTATGACCAATTCTGTGGGAGGGGAGTACATGAGTAGGTTCCAATAATGCCTACTGTCCCATAATTACTACACATTTCACTATCTAAGGCTTCTTCCAAGCTTTATGATAATGATACTTTATCACTTGTTATTTGTCACTTGTCTTCCCATCGTTCATTGATTTGCTTGAGTGGGTGCCAGTAACATCTCCATTTGTTGGGAATGAGGTCCATTATTGTTACTGTTTTTGGCATAGCGAATACACCATGGATAGCTTGCCAGGCTCTGCTGTGGCACTGGGTTCATCCCAGGGGACCCAGTCTTTTCGATGTCTGACTATCAACCATCTAGGGACCCTGAGGCAGAGCCCTGGGTATAAATAAGCCTGTCCTCTGTCTGCCACCTGCTGATGCAGCCGGGCACCATAGCCACACCTGAAACACCTTGAGGGGCAGAATTGGAAAAACAGTTGAGGAGTCAGTTGAGACTAGGTTCTCAGACTGGCAGGCATGAGTGAGAAACAGAGAGCCCGACAAGATAAAGATTTAGAGAAGCTGAGAGAAGGGTTAGCTGAGCTTACTTAAGGGCAGAGCAAGGACATAGTTTTGAATAAAGACTTAAAAGGAAAAAAAAAAAGACTTAAAAAGGAGTTTAGAGTCTCTTCACTGGTTCTATACCTGATACTGTCAGTTGGTTTGCCACACAGTTGTACACTGACACACTGACAGTAAGGGAGCAGCAAAGTAATCAGAACTGAAGATTTTATCTACAAACTGAGCTTACATTAGAGGCAGGGATGGGTGGGAAGGGCCCTTGGGACACTGGTGGAGGCCAACAGGCCTGATTATGGGTTTGGTGTTGGAATGATGTATCCATAAAGAGCATAATTAACAGTATTTTAAATCTTGGTACCTTAAAACAGACAGAAATTAGATCACATAGATGCTTTGGTAGTAGGTTAACACATTTTGGTTTTGGAATATTTGTTGGATTATAAACCATATCTCATCATTTCCATAATTCTGTGGATTGCATATTGTTATACTATTGTTTAATTGAAGAAACTGAAATTTAGAATGACTAAGAATGCCAAGATTACTCAACTACTCTGTTCCATTAGATGACCCATATTCTTCTAAATCAATTTCCTTTAACCATTTGTTTTTTAGAACCACCACAAACTATTGTACTTGCTGCAATTTGGAATCCAGAGTGAAAAAGAAAAGTCATGAATTTTGTCTCTAGACTATATGAAGGCAGAAATTTGACTGCACCCAATAATCATGGAAGGATGCCAATGAACAATGTTGGTTTTCAAAGGAGACTCTAAAATAAGTTTTGCACAGTGGTATACAACTACTACTACGAAATTATGAACTGATTTTCAACAGTCTAAATGATGACAGTGCTTCTTTTCCCTGCTAAGATCCCTAAGGGGATAGTAGAAACTGGCAAATTAAAAACTGTGATATTTACAATGTATTTTTTAGACCCTTCAGATTTTATCACAGTAAGCAAGGTGCAGAGAATCAGAGAATCTAAACAGGGTCAACCAGACAATAGCGATGTTGACAGCTAACAGTAGGAAAACAACTTGCACACACAGCAAAGCAACTGGATGATACTGAATCAAATCACCGCACCACGCCTCGTCACTGGAAACACAAACAAGCTCAGCAGACGTACACATTTAATAGGCTTTATCCTGTAAATGGCTTTATTTAAAAATAACAGCACTCTTTCCTATGAACATTTCTTTATGAGCTAGAAAATTTAAAGGAAAAAAGGTCTTCAATGGAATTGTCTTCTCTGATCATACAGAATGATTGAAAACAATTGTAAAAGTCCATGTAAAATACTCTCAAGGAAAGCTAAAATAAGCTAAAAAAGCTGCAGACACAATGTTGATATGAACTCAGATAAAAATCTCTGATATCAGATATGAATATCAGATATGAATGCAGAATCTACACTCTTTCCTTGTTGTTTTCGGTTCTGGAGTTTGGCCTACTAAGGCTCTGGGGATCAAATGGGATTGGCCTCATGCAAGACAAATGTCCAGCCCACTGTACTATCTCTCCAGACCGTCTGTCCTCACTCTGACCAGTTTTATATTCTCCAAGAAGAGTCAGAATGACTATGAACCACGTTTAGACAACTCAAGAAAGGCCGTAAAATACCTTCATTTATACCGAATTGATCACAAGGAAGAAAAGATCCCACGTCCCCTCCCCCACAAGGCTCATAGATGAAATAATCACCTCCAGTGACCTATAATTACCTTGTTTCGATTGAGTTTGCTCTGTTTATGTACTGCCAAATGGATTTAACTGAAATTGAGATTTTCTAAAAATAAAGCAACTAATGACAGAGCAAGTAACAGACCCTGGATGATTCATCATAGAGACTAAACTTAGCCAGATCACCACATCTGCTTGCCAGAACCATGACTGTTTTGTTTTCATGAACATGATATTTCAAATTCTGCTAAAATGCTTGAAAATCAGCAACTCTACTCAAAGCCTCAAGTATCTGGGTGACTCTAAAGGGGCTTTTTGAATAGAAATATGGGGCCCTGTAGCCAGAGGCTAGTGCCATGACTATGGCAGAACAGCAACAGATGCAACCATTCAACCACACAGCACAGATAAAGAAAAGCTCTGTGGCACTAACGCATCAAATTCTAATGCCCATCAGAAAGATGACAGCAGCCACTAGCTTACCACTATGTGAAAACACTGAAGTAAACTGAAAGAGGAGGATCACTACTGAAAACTCAGTTCTTACTCTGAGAAGGCCCTAATGTTGTTAAAGAGACAAAAACAATGGCAGAAGCAGGTTGGGCTGTGAGAATTACATGGAAGTGCTATTCTAATTGCCTGCTAGGTGAATTAAGATAATCAGCAAAAAGGGAAAAATAGAATAATTGCTTGATTTTAAAGTAAAATGCTCTTTTGTTAGTAAAAACAAATAAAAAGCACTGTACAAGTATTAGTTTCTGCTTATCACGAAGGATGACACATGTGTTTACTGATGCATAAATTCTCTTGTATTTGAATTCCTCTTTACTTCCTTCTTCAGTTCTCTTTGCTCTTCCAGGAAACTCAACAGAGTATAATTAGTAAAATAATGTTCAATCTAGGGCTGGGTGATAGAAGCCTTTAAGACAGCAGTAATTTAAATCACTGTCGCTAACAACTGTGTTCTTCAAAATTACATATTGTCATTCTTTGGTGAATGGTCCCTCCTGTTAAGTTCCCAAATTGAGGAGAAATGAACAGATTTGATGAACAGGTGCTTGTACCAGAGAGGAGAGAAAGATCTGTTTGGTACAGTGCCATTCTCTTAATTGAACACAAAACACCCTCCCTTCTCTCGTTGACCCAGATCCTTCCCTCTAAGGAGGGCCATCGCCCACAAAATATTCTGTTCGGGCTGATGAATCAGTGCTGAAACTAGGTAGTCATATGACTGTCACAAGAAATGAATTGAGGGCTACCAAACTGGTGGTGTGAATGGAGGAGAATCTTACAGATATTTATGAGGTGATGGCATGAAAACTGGGGAGAATTAGATATTTTCTGTAATTGTTCTTAAATAACCCAGAATACAAATATTTTATCATTCTATTG
Organism: Cryptotis parvus; assembly: GCA_021461705.1. Taxonomy (NCBI): domain Eukaryota; kingdom Metazoa; phylum Chordata; class Mammalia; order Eulipotyphla; family Soricidae; genus Cryptotis; species Cryptotis parvus. The sequence continues at coordinate 269,542 of JAJIBD010001024.1, read as the reverse complement.
TCAATTCTCACATGCAAAGGATGAAATGAAACAAACATTTCAAAATTGTATTAAAATGTTTCCAATAAGAGACCATACTTTCTATTTGGCTGGGGTTGATAATGTCTAGGAACGATGAGTTTCGATGAAAGGGAAATTCTTTTTTCTTTGTTCCTTTGCTTTGAATACCCTGTATAATCAGCCTTTCACAAATTAACATTTTGAATATGGTTAGTTAGGAGGTAATCTAGCAGTGGGAAAGCAGAAAATCATGTTGCATTTTCAGCTTTGTGAGTTACTGCATGGCAGATATTTATTGAATACAAATAACTATGAAATGAAAGCATGAATGATGTTGAGCAAGACAACTAATCCGCCAGTGAGACTCAGTTGCCACCTGTATAAGAATGAGGTATTATTATTGGCCTTCTAAATTTACCCCTCAAGGTTGTTGTGAAGATAAAGAGGAGCTGTGAGATCCCAGTGTGCTTCAGAGTAAATGTTCCAGGGATTTTTATGTTCTTTGTTGAATTATACTGACCAGCGTGCTGTCTATCTCTGCTAAAGGGGGCACCTCAGACCTTACCATTATGAGTCTCTCCATGTGATGTTTTTCTAATAATTGGGAATGTTGTTACAAAATACTAAATTCTTCTTTGATAACCATGAATAATAAACCACAAGCTATATGACCTTTCAGCCCTTATATTAGCACTAAGAAAGGTCACTTTATAAGGCAGAGAAAACAAAGTGTCATGAGTAATGATAGAATCCAATAATGTTTTATTTTTAATGTCACTACATGCTCTACTTTTGCACCCACCACTCATCACTCTAACAGAGTAAGTGAATTATTCCCCTAAATAGAACTTCATGCTGATGTTGCCAGGAGTTTACACAAAAGGGGGGGTGGGTATAGAGTAACATTCTGCCATCTGAGCTGCTATGCCAACATGATTTACTATAAGAGTAATTTCACCATCTCCTTGACAGTAACCAGAATGCAGAGTAATGCGTCAGACCTGTATTGTTCCCTATTCTATTTGAAAATACCCGTCCCAGTGCTGGGACATAGCAGTTGGTAAATTAAAACTCACTGATACTGAATCTAATGTCACACATGCATGTGTGTGTGCACACACACAACATAAACACATAAACACAAACCATTGATCTTCATGAGTTGATTTATTTTTTGCTCATTCAGAGAAATTTTCACACTGTGAAAATCTCGAGAGAATTGACTCTGCCCAAAAGACCTGAACTGTATGAACTGAGCACAGATACTGTGTTATGGACAGGAAAATTGCAAAACAGATGATCTAACAACACTATGCTATGCTCCAACAACCCATGGAGGTTGAACTCTTCAAAAAACAAACAAAAAAGTCAAAGAGAACTGGGGTCAGATAGTACAATGGGCAGGGCACTTGCCTTGCATATGACCATTTATGTTTAATCTACAACAACCCAGATGGTCTCCCTATCACTGCCAGTGGTAACCTTGAGCTCAGAAAGAGAAATTAGTCCCGAACAGTTCAAGTTGTGGTCCAAATACAAAACTAAAAAGAACAGGTGTGAAATTGTGTTGCTTGAATCCTTGTCAGAAGGCACAGTCCCTGAACAACTCAATCCTGAGTGATGCTACTGGGACTATCCTCAACAGAGGCAGAAGTCCCACTGGCTGGATGTTAAGACTCTATGTCATCTTTAAGGATATTTTATCTAACAGATTCCCAGATCTTTTATTTAGTCTAAAGCATTAAAATACATACCTCGATTCTATTTAGAGCTTTTTTGATATTTAGCTTTATTTTTAAAATCAAGTACATTCTCTTAAATGGATGTTTTAGGAAATGTTCCTCCATGTTTATAATATTGCTTTCTTTGCTAATAGCACATAATGTTTATTATTTTGAGATACTGAGAGACATCAAAAGTAGAACTTCATAGGAAATTTCATGATAACACCAGGTTTTTTATCTTATTGTAAACAGAAGAGGGGAGATTTCCCCCCAAACTCAGGAGACAGGATATATGAGAAAACTATCCTAGACTTGAAATAAAGTACTGGAAATGCAGATAAACCACAGTGAGGATGTGTTTGCAATGCTCCATGGACCATCTCTGACTAGGGTTAAAATTTATACAGGTGTCAATCCAGATTAATAAAAATCACTGCAAAAATAAGAAATGAAACTTACTCTTTGCCTAAATGAGACAGTGGTTAATATTAGTGCTTCTTGTGGCCGCCTTATTATAAGCAGAGGCATCCAACTGTGGTTCAAAAAGAATCAACCACCTGTGGCGGTTACAACCCGAATATTCTAACGAACCACTATTCAAGTTCCACAGAGTAGAGAAGGAGATTCTGCCTTCCTGTCAGTGTCCTGACACCATGAATTTCATTCTGTCTACAATTTGACTTTGAGAAGCATTAGAAAAAAGTTAGAGTTCCAGGGCTGGAGCGATAGTCTGATGAATATGATACTTGCCTTGCATGTGGCTGACCAAGGTGGATCCCAAGCACCACAAATGGTCCCCCATGCTCCACCAGAAGAAATCTCTGAAGACAGAGCCAGGAGTAAGTCCTGAGCACTCCTTAGTGTGACTGCAAAAACCAAAGAAAGGGAAAGGAAAAAAAAATGTCATCCCAAGAACAGGGGAATGACACAGAGTAACTGGGAACACTTCGCATTTTTAACAGACGGTTCTAACCTGTTCTCCGAGCTCCACCTTTCCTTTCAACTCCTGCCATTTTTTCCCTGTTGTCTTCCCTGCTCATGCTACTGCAACTGCTCTTTAGTAACCTCCTTTGTAGTTCCATGTCCCTTTTACCAGATGTTTACTGAACATTCACTCTGTGTTTGGCACTGCAGTAAATTCTGGGGCATAAACAATGAAATAGGATTAAGTTTCCTGTTCTCCTGGAGATACAATCCAGGGTAAAGGATTTCTCCTTTAATTCTCACTAAGCCTGTGGCATGTGTTATTTTCTCATTCACAAATGGAGAAATCAGAGGTCAGAAAAGCTGGACCAGGTGCCCAAATGAACACCAGCAGGCGAGGCACTCAGGAGAGTAAAGCAGGATTAGCTTATCATTCTAACAGCTCCCAACATTCTTCTCTGGCCCTTATTCTTCCTGACATACTTCCCTCATCCCCCTTCTAGTCCAACTCCTACTCCTTTCCCTTCATTTTCTCCTTAGAGGAGGCAATTATTTTTAGTTGATAAAACTCTATTACTTTGCAAGCCAGTTACTGAAATCACTGTGAAACAAGAAGACTTGGTGTTGATCCAGACTTCCAAGAAACATTAAAACCAGACTTCAAAGGAATTTAGACAACACTGAGCCCATTTCTTAAAGGAAAACTTTCTAATTTCCTCTTCCCCTTAATTTTTTTAGTTTGAAATGAGACTCTGATTCCAAACACACTTTTAGCCACCTGTACCTTTGATGGCCAGCTAGTGAGAACTGAAATGTTTTCTTTAAACAGAACTGGCATTAAATCAACCAGAAAAATAAGAAGAGACAGACAGAGAGAAAAAGAGAAAAATTTTCCCATATTCCTATTGAATCTTCATATATTTTGTCAATACTTAAGTTAAAATCCATAGTACCAAAGCCCTTACAGGGCAGATATGTTAAACATATCTGGGAAGTCTAACCTCCCTAAGTTTGGCAATAAGGGTGAAATACCTTCATTGATGTATACTATGAATATACAGTTAATGAATAACTATTCACTAACCCTCTTCAGCGCCACCCTTGAGAACATCATGCAACAATTAGAATGGGAAGGAATGGGAGTGAAGATAGATGGTCGGCAACTACACCACCTCCCGCTTCGCTGATGACATCGTTCTAATAACACCAAACATTAGCAAAGCGGCATAAATGCTGGCTGACTTCGACTGAGAATGTGGAAAGGTAGGTCTACAGCTGAATCTAAAGAAAACAATGTTTATGAGGAATGACTAGTTCCATAGGCCCCATTCACTCTCAATGGAACAAACATCTCTGAATGCAGCAGTTATGTGTACCTAGGTCGAGAAATCAACATGATGAACGACCTAAAACCTGAGCTGCACAGGAGGAAGAAAGCGGCATGGAATGCCTTCAAAGGCATCGAAGAAATAGCTAAAAGGACAAAGAACCTCCAGCTCCCTGCACATCTCTTTGACTCCACCATTCTCCCTGCATTAACATATGCCTCAGAGACCTGGGCCCTACAAAAGCAGGATGAGAATGATATTTGGGTCTCCCAGAGAGGAATAGAAAGAGCTATGCTTGGAATATCACACCTCACTCAAGTGAGAGAAGGAATCTGGAGTTCTGACCTCCGTCGCTATTCCAGAATCAAGGATGCTGTCTCATTTGCCAAGGCATCCAAAATCAGATGGGCTGGACATGTAATGCGATTTGGAGACAACCGCTGGACTAGAGCCATTACGGACTGGATCCCACGGGATGTCAAAAGATCATGTGCCCGCCCACCTACAAGATGGTTAGACTTCCTTGTCAAGACCCTGAAGGAACGGTTTGAGGCTCTTCATATTCCTGAATCAACCCGATGCCATTGGGCTACATTGGCACGTGATAGGGTCCAATGGAAATGTTACTGGTGCCTGCTAGAGCAAATCGATGAATAACGGGATTCAAGTGATCAAGTGATTCATTAACCAACCACAGGGCATCACCATTATAATTAGCATTTACAAGAAAACAAGGTTGGTTGGGTCAGAGAGATAAATCAATTGGCTAGAGTACATGCTCTGCTTTCAGGAGATCTGGGTCTGTTCCCCAGCATTGCATGGGTCTCTGAGCACTGCACAGGGAGTAACTCTTAGTATCGCAAGATGTGGGTCAAGAACCAAAAAAGAAAAAACAAGAGACAAAAGTAAGTTAGGGTGGGAAGGGAGTATGCAGACTAAATTCTTTGCCACTAAGCTAATAAAGCAACTAAATACGTATGGCTAATAAAATGCAACCATGATACAACTTGAAGGAAGAAGGAAATCAATCTCTCTGAAACAGTATAAGGGAAAACAGTCCATTAGAAACAAATCACTTGTGAAACAAGACAAGAGGAAAGGAAAGAAAGAAGCAAAGTTTATAAAGTAAAGCAATTCCTCCCTTAAAAGAGTCATAGTTTCTTGGAAACTGCAACATTAAGTGAATCAATACATAGCAAAATTAATTTTATCCTAGGCAAATTGATAAAAATAAGTGTTAACTTTCTATGGGATAGTTTGGTCACATAAACATTGCCGTGTTAGGGATATAGCTCAATAGCTCAATGGTAAAGTACATGCCTGACATATAAAGGTTTGGGTTCCATTTGCCGCCGCAGCTAAAGCAACAGTGATAGCAACAACAAAACCTGCCAAATTTCTCAATATATATTCCAAAAGTTAATATACAGCAATCACTTGTATTCATTCATTCATTTTCTAACTTCCTTGTTACAGTACTGTGAGGCAGGGGACCAAACCCTTTGTTATAAACTGGAAAAAGAGACTCTGGTTATGTGGATAGAAAAAGCCATGTCTAAAATAGAGCATCACAAAGGTGGGGAGGGACTCTTTGAGGCTAGAGACCCCTGGAGATACAGAAGTGCCAGGCCCAGAGCATCAGCTGAACCTGCTGAGAGGGGAGGCTTCTACTGCAAACACAGTGATAAGAACATGAAAAAGACCACCAGAAATATAAACTTTTCACCTTGAAAATCCCCCATTAATTCCCACTATGCAGAGAATTCCAGGTCAAGGTCTCTTTAGAGAACCCTCCCTAAAGTCATCCAAGTCTCCGTCCTTTCTGGATAAGCCCACAATCTTCTCAACATATTCCTCCCTCTCAGTCCCTCTATATTTCCCAAATAAATTTATGTTCACTCTTCATATCTTTCCTGAAATTCTTCCTTACTGTGCAGGAGATGAGCTTAGTAACTTCACTGGTGTCTTTCCAGGAAAGAACAAATTCTTTGTCTCATCCTAAGTTCTATGACTCTAAGTTCTATGACTCAGATGGTGGGAGCTTGTCCCTGAACCATGTTGATCAGGTGGAATTTAGGGAAGTCTGATTATTGCCTAGCACAGAAGTGGTGAGACACAAGTGTCTGCATCCTGTAGGTGCTCATGGGCAACTTGGTCAATCTTGTTCCTCCAGGCACCTCCTCTGCTCACTGAGGTAGATACACAGAAATGCAGATGACTCCTCTCTTGAGTCTATTATGTTTCCTCCCCCACTTCACATACAGCACCTGCAATGCCCTTGCAGGATGCCTCATATCCATGCTCACTCAGTCTGAGACATTGAGACACTAAAGAACTTAGCATGTACAACTTTGGGGCGTGTGAAGAAACCTACCCAGATTTTGAGAAAAAGTGCAAAGTAATCTTGGTCAAGAACTGATTTTTTGGTGTCAATGCTGTAATGAAACAATCTTCAATGAAATAATAGTATTAGAGGACCTGCAGTAATGAAACAAGTGTAGGGTTAACATTTACCTAATCAATACCTAACACTTCAGATTAATGAGTCCTTGACAAGAGTCTACCTTTTTCATATTAGCAAAGTCCAATTGGGAAAGATGTGACTATCAATTGAAACAATATAACAATGGAAAGAGATTTCATGTGTATCTCAATATTAAATAAAGGCAGATTACAGAAAGTGATGGTGTTTGCCCACTCATTTATTAAGTAAGAAAGCAGTGAAAGGAATAAATAAGAGCTCATGGGCTGGAGCATTAGCACAGAGGGTAGGATGTTTGCCTTGCATGCAGCCTATTGGGGTACAATTCCCAGCATCCCATATGGTACCCTGAGCTCCACTAGGAGTAATTCCTGAATGCAGAGCAGGAGTACCACTGAGCATTGCCAAGAGTGGCCCAAAAAAGCAAAATAAAACATTTTAAAAATGAAAGTTCACTCATGTAAATCTTCCATCAACAATTACCACACACACTGTAAGGTTTTCTACCAGGACATAAAACTAGAAGTGAATTAAATACAAATAAAAACAATAAAGTCTTGTCTCTGGTTCCACCTACAACTAAATAATTGCTAGGAGTAGAATGTTTTAAATAGTAGATTCCAAATTCCCCAAGCCCCCACATGCATAGCTTTTTTAAAAATCATCTGACATGCACTCTAATCTGATTATATTTATTTTACTTTACTACTATTTGTATGGACCATAATTGCAATTATAAACAAATACAAATCAATCTACTTCATAAGCATAAATAACCAGACTAAGACTTTCAGAATGTTTAATAATTATGGTTCTAAAATATGTTTTTAGTTAATAGAATTTCCAATAAATTACATGTAGAGGAGAAGAAAGTAATTTTTCTCCATCAAATAATAGAGGCACATCCATTTGTCATTTTTTAAATGGTGACAGCAAAATCAATTGTAAGGAATAAGGGGGAGCAAAGTGAGATTCTTTGTTTCTCTCTATACCTTCTAGTTCCCCTTGACATGCTAATTATACTCCCACATTTTCTTATGTCTCGCTGGAAGTTTGCCTAGAAGAAAGAGGCAAGTGGTGAAGCAGAAGAGAAACAGGAACTACTGAAAAGGACAATGGGGAAGTGACAATATGTCTGAACGGAATTATTAGCAACATGCTGTTTTCAGGACTCCTGTAGTCTAGCCTTTTCAATTGTTTGTAGAAATCCCTATGGCAAATTACAGACTGTTTATAGCTCTATCCTTGATAGGTTGATATTTGTGTAAAAGACAATGAGTTATTTCTTTATCTGTTACATCTCAAGACCATTTTCATTCTTCTTTCAGAAGAGACTAACTATAAAGCAGAGTTTACCACCTCAAGTCAGGGAGTTCAGAAGAAATTCCTTAGGTTTTGAGACCAAGTGTCTAAATAGCTTTAAAGAACTATTTGTCTTGCACAGTTTGTGGACAAAATTTGATGTCTTAAAAGCAATATATTAGAGATGAAATGAAAATAACTTCGTAACGTAATGGCCTGCCCCTTGAGGTATTACAGGTGTGGCTGCGGTGCCCAGCTACATCAGTAGGTGGCAGACAGGAGGTAGGCTTGTCTACACCCAGAGCTCTGTCCCATGGGCTCTGGGTGGTGGCTGGTTGATGGTCTGACATAGAAAAAAGTCTGGGTCTTCTAGTATGAACCCAGAGCCACGGCAGAGCCTTTGTATTAAATATGCCAAAAACAGTCACAGTAATGGACCTCATTCCCAACAAATGGAGATGCTGCTGGCACGCGCTCAAGCAAATCAATGAACTACAGGAAGACAAGTGGCAAGTGACAATGTAATATAGTTTACCAAAGGGTGAGTATTTAAGTTTTTTATGGTGCAATGATACAATCACATGACCACCATTTGCCAATCTGAGCACATGTTACTGAAGTCAATCACAGCATAAAATTAGAATTGGGATTCCACTAGAAACAATGTGAACATTAGAATTTCAAACCCAGTTTAAATTAGAATAGAAGGCCAGAGATTGCACACATATGATGTGTCAGCAAGCTACAGCATTCAACATACTCTGCATCATCTAAGATGAATAATGCTTCTTACCACTAAGGGATATCTGAGGAAAGGTGCTCCAGAAGTGCATTAGGGGAGTTAGACTTGGTTTTTAAAAGTGTATAGAAGAAATGGTTCAGCTTCAGGACTGATCTTATGGAGCAACTAAATTATCACATGAACGCCCAGCCATTACCAGGCCAAGATATCTGGATTCTTGGTAGAATGGGGTAGACCGAGTACCCACCTTGTCAAAGCCTAGAACTCCAACTATCTATCCAACTTCCTTCTCCGCCAGAGAAATGATCCAGCTTCACAGTTGATCTCAGGTGTATGCCAAGAGATACATTGCCAGTTGGTCATCCTTGAATGTACTTTCCAATCTTCCCTTACCTATATTGCTGTTTCTGAATAATCCATTTGCTGTTGAAATAAATCACTGCTTTGTTTGAGGTTAGTATATTGGGTGGTCCATGCAGGACTCAGATACCCATCTCTTCACCATACTGGGACTCAAAGAATTTATGTGGCCACAAAGACAATTGACTTTTTGGTATCTTGCCCCATTTAGAAATTTAGGATAAGTTTCGTCCTAGATCTAAGATTCTCCCAAATTTGATGTTGATCTCCTTAGGAGATTATTTGGAAATTTTATGATTGAGGTGTATTTTTTATTCTGGTGAGAACAAAATTATACACAGCTACTTCTTTAAGGTTTTGGACTATTCCATTGAAACTGTCAATGTCAATGTTAGGGAGACATTTTCAATTAAAGAGATTTTTTATTAGTAGCAGGTCTGGGAATTAACTCAAGTGCTAGAAGACATACCAAGCAAGTGTAAGGTTCTGAGTTCAATTCCTGGCATCACAGAATCTTCACTTTTATGTAAAACAAACAAAAAAGCAAAACTCTTAGTAGAGAGGTAGTGATTCTAGTCCTAGCCATTAGGTGTAAGTTCTTCACGTCAGGATTATAATGTATTGAATTACTTACTATACTTGCTAGCCCTGTTGTTGGATCACACCTTACTGCTAGTCCTAGGCTTTTGTTTTGCCAATGAGGGATTGATTTTCTTCTTCCTATAAGTCTTTTGCACATGCTTATGCTAAGGGATTTGTTTCTGTATAAGCACAAAAAGATAGTTGGGCTGTGCAGTTGTGAGTTAATTAACTCTGAATTTTTTACTCCTATTTATTCAATCATATTTCCCAACTATAATTCTCAGTGGCCTTTGGACTGATTCAAATTCTTTTACCCCAAAATAAGTGTGCCTATGAGGAACTGGACAAACCAGGAAAACGACATCACCCTGGCTTCGAAATAGGAGAACTTTAGAGTAAGCCCTGCTCTAATTCAAAGTTTAGAACAAGGTCAGAATATTTCTGTTTTGACCTACCTATGATAAGCTGTGGAACTCAGCAGAGTGCTAAGGACTGTTGCCTTGCTTTCTGAAGGTTTTGGTGATAGAACTCTGAGGGGAATTGGATATGATCAATCTGGCAAGGGGAACATAGTCTGGACCATATGACATGATCTCCTGAAGAAAGATCACCCTATAGGTTCAATTTCTGATGTAGATATATTCCTGTCTCTCTTACTGTGTTTATACAAAATGACTAGAAATATTATTAAATGATTGTTCACTAGTCAAGGAGAGAGAAAGCAATGCTCTGCCATATAGTGCCTTGGGGAACAGGGCGTGGTCCTTAGGTGATTTTGCACCATAAGAAGCCGATTTTTACCTCATTATTACCTTTGGCTATGCCCTTTCTCAGACTCTGCATAAGAATGACTCCAGCAGTTTGGAGGTGAGAGTGTTTGTGGCGGATGGTGTGCAGTGGAGTTGGAAAAAGCACACCCTTGGATTTTCTAGACTATGCTTGCAGTTCTTTGTTCATTGACTGGAGGGGATGGTGGCCAACCCCAAATGTGACCAGGGAGCCCAACAAACTCCAATACTGTTGAGGACCCCCAAAACCCCAATAATTATGCCAGGTGCAAATATCAATTTGAGATGGAATTTAGCTCCACAATTATGAAAAAAAAAGAACTATACCTATAGAATAGTACAGACTCACCCTTCATTCTGATCATTCTTGAAACAGGCTTTTCTGTTAGAAAATAGTGCTTATGTAGAGAAATTTGTACTTTGGCCTCACCTCAATTTCCACCTGGAGATAGGGATTGTCTATGAAAGAACAAGTCCTTGGGCAAATTCCTAATAATAGTAGTAATCATCGAACTAAAGAGATTATGACTACAGTCTCAGGATGTTCCCTCTTTACAAAGCCCTGCCATACCAAAGCTTTAGTATATGGTCCTCCAAATGTTCATTTTAACCAAATAGATTGAGTTCACAAAAAAGTAATTAGAACTTTAATGATCATTTCAAGGAACTTTTGAACTTCCCAAGTGTGTGTGGCTCAGTGGTAGAGGGCATACTTGACATCACTAGTTCGATTCCTTTTTACCACTTTCTAGTGAATTCCTGCTTCTGATAATGTGACCATCAACTTTCCAACCATGTGTACATGCATCACAATCAAATATTCCCCAGGTACACTGACACTCCAACCATCCCTCCACCACCCCTGCCATGTCCCTTAGCTTTTTCCTCCCTTTTTTACCTTTATATCTCCCTTCCACAACCTCAGCTGACATTATTTACCTCTTATACTGAATTGAAAAGTATGCTGAGTTATTTTTCGAACATTACTTATCTGAAATTTTAAAGTAAATCTTCTGAGGACCAGTCAACTCCAAGTTTTCTTACCATCCTTTAAATAGGCTGAATTTCAGGGCATCATTAAATTTTCTTAAAGTAATTGAGGAATTTCCTAATTTTGCTGAATATTTCAACACCACAGTGCAAATCTACCAATCTGTTTATTTTCATCAGTATCAATAAATACACATGTTTATCGCTGATCATCAACTCAAACATTAAATTAAAATTTCCAGACAGGAAAAAGATTTAAAGAATCAACCCCCTAACACTTGGCAAGAGCCAAGAAGTTTGCTGATAGACTTTATTAAGTCATTTCCACAGTATTTCCTCGGGTTATTGATTGGAATGAAATCCAACTTATACACAAGAGATTTATGAGCTTGTTCATGGTCATTATAAATGGCTTCAAATTATTTAGAAAAAAATTAGGTTTACCTATTGATGTTAGATCAACAAATATGGTCTTCAGTTCTGTTTATCAATGGCCTGAGCTGGGGTGTGCTTCTTTCAGTAACTAAATTAATTTAACATTATAAATATTAAACTGGAATAGAATAGAAGTCTATTGATCCAGTTTTTTGGCAAAACAACCCTCTCTACTTTTTATATTAGCCACCCAAACAAAAGATTGTGAATATATTGATCTTCAAGCATACTAAATGAAGATACCCCCATATTAAATGTAAAATGTAGTTTTGCTACTTCTACAAAAAACCCAGCAAATAACCAGAATTGCATATTCTAACATCATCTCCCTGTCCCTTGAGGTGTTGTAGGTGTGACTGCTGTGCCCGGCTGCATTGGCAGGTGGCAGACAGGAGACAGGTTTGTCTACACCCAGGGCTCTGCCCCGTGGGCCCTGGATGGTTGATAATCTGACATAGAAAAAGACTGGGTCCCCTGGGATGAACCCAGAACCACGTCAGAGTCTGGCAAGCTTCGTGTGGTCTATTCGATATGCCAAAAACAGTAACAAAAATGGACCTCATTTCCAATGAATGGAAACGTTACTGGCACCTGCTGGAGCAAACAGATGAACAACAGGAAGACAAGTGACAAGTGACAAGTAACATCATCTCATTTTTTTCTAAGAAGGCATTTTACCTGTTAATAGTAAAGATGGAGAGAGGCAATCTGGGGAGTTAAATGAATGTTGAATATAACTTTATCATCCTGTCTTCATTGATACCAAAGTAGGCTAAGACTCTAATCAGATTTTTTTTGTCCTAATTTGAACAAACATCTTTCTCCTTCTGGTAAATTCTCTTACTGCTATCATCAAAAATCACAGTTTCCCCTTACATTAAGATACAAATTTGAAACTTATAACCTTTTCCAGAATTAGTCAGTGCTGTATGAGTAATAGCCTTTACGACTTTAAATGAGAGTTTAATAAACTATGCCTTTGGATATCCAATGATTAGATTTCCTTCTCTTGTTCTTGATATACAAAGAGAAAGAAGATACTGCTGGGGTTCCCACTCCAAACATCAAACTAATAAGGCAATGCTAGCGTTTATAGTGGACCCTAGGGCAAAAAAGACACCCTCATTTCTTTGGAATGATTGCTGATACACAATTTTTTTTAAAATTAAACATTTTATTATACCACCGTGAGATATACACTTACAACGTTGTTCATGTTTGGAGGTTTTGATCACATAGTGTTCCAGCACCCCGCCCTCCACCAGTGCCCATTTCCCACCACCAATGTTCCCAATTCCCTCCCCCCCCCATAGCCTGCCTAAATGGCAGGTTCTTTATCTCTTTTCTCTCTCCCTGTCTCTCTTTTCCTTCTCTTGCACATTGTGGGTTGCACTATATACACTTAGAAGTCATCATGTGCATTTTTTGGCCTGTATTTAATGCTCAGTTCTATGTTGGTATCAGCCCTTTCGACATTTATTCATACATGTTCCCTTCTCTGTCTTACCTAACCTCTGACTCCCTCACGTTTGCGGTAATTTCCACTTTTGGTAAGACCACCTGATATATTACTATCACTATCTATCACTATCTTCCCGTTCATCATTGATTTGCTCGAGTAGGCACCAGTAACATCTCCATATGTCCTGTCTCATGCAAGTAGAGCCCAAGAGCACCTGCTTGCTCCAGAAACATAAAGAGCCTCAAACCATTCAATCAGGTTATGGGAATGAGGTCAATAATTGTTACTGGTATCTGGCATATCAAATACAACATGGGAAATGTAGTCATTCTATGTCTCTCTCTTTCCTTCTGACTAATTTCACTCAACATGATCCTTTCCATGTCCATCCATCTATAGGCAAATTTCATAACTTCATTTTTCCTAACAGCTGCATAGTATTCCATTGTGTAGATATACCACAGTTTCTTTATCCAGTCATCAGTTCTCGGGCATACTGGTTGTTTCCAGGTTCTGGTTATTGTGAATAGTGCTGCTATGAAAATAAAAGTGCGGATTGTGTTTCCGCTGTGTGTTTTGGCTTCCCGGGGTATATTCCCAGGAGTGGTATGGCTGGGTCAAAAGGGAGCTCAATTTCTAGTCTTTGGAGGAATGTCCATATTGTTTTCCAGAAAGTTTGTAAAAGTCGACATTCCACCAACAATGTATGAAAGTCCCCTTTTGTTGCTTCAGGTCACCGAGAAAAATCCCAGTGGATCTATCTTAATCAATTTTGATATTTCATGCAATAAAAGTATATCAGAGTTATTATTCAATACTTCCATCTGCTACTTTTCCTCCTAGAAAAAAGTTTTGCTAGCTGCTTCCCCTAAACTATTTTACATTGCATAACCTTATCTAGCAATTCTCCCACAGCTGCTATGGATCATCACTGCTTGGCACATATGGATTATCTGTTGATCCTTCATGATGATGTGCAATAACTTCTTTTAAGTAGTACTAGTATGTGATTTTACATTGATGATTCATCACATAAGTAAAAATGATATGTATTATGATGATATACAATAACAAAACCATGTAATAAAACAGAAACAGCAAATTTGCCTTTAGTTATGTCAGCCCAACAAGTCAAATTATATATTGGCTCTCCTGGGCCTGTACCCTAGCCAACAACAAAAATGCCAGCGTCTACATTTGAGTAGATATGCTTTCAAAGTAGTTCATGATTTGGGTTTTTTAGGAGAAACGACATTCTTACTCTCAGCAGAGAAAATATTTTAATTGGTCCTTATGTTCAAAAATTGCTGGATGCTACATTTACTGATAACCTTAGTATTATTAAGATTACAAAGCATTCTGAAGTTATGTCTCTATAACATGTTTGCCAATATTTTGTGATGATTAATACTTTTAAAGGAACCAGGCACAACCAACAACTGCCATACATGGCCCCTATTTTTCTTTAATAATTTAAAACTGGTTATGAATAGCCCATAATTAACCCCCCAATTTTTTTAAAAAGAATTGTATGTTAAATAATTGCTGGCATGACCAAAAAATGATCTGATTTGTACCAAATAACAAACTAGGCTGTAGGGAACTCTAAAATGTCCTCTCTGGAGTCACTTGTTGATGTATTAAGTTATTGTTCTACATATTAAATGATAGGATTTATGAAACAATATAGTTTGAGAAATATTAATAAGATTACAACAACTTTTAACATAACTTGCCCCATCTATTCAAAATAAAATCTAGGAAAATCTGTCCTAAGGTAATTTCTCCAATTACCCATTAAAGTCTGGTATTTGGATTTTGTACCGTAACCTCTGTCTCTCATAGATATTGATATGTTTTTGTCTGTATATGTTGTGGTGGACTAAGACTTTATTAGCAGATTTCTACATGTTCTATGACCAAAGTCCTTTTGGAAAAGATGATACCCAGTTAGGGAACTCCACCGAATT
This sequence comes from Cryptotis parvus, assembly GCA_021461705.1. Classification (NCBI taxonomy): domain Eukaryota; kingdom Metazoa; phylum Chordata; class Mammalia; order Eulipotyphla; family Soricidae; genus Cryptotis; species Cryptotis parvus. The sequence goes on along the minus strand of JAJIBD010001024.1, from coordinate 254,453 downwards.
CTATTATGATCATATAAAAATAACACTTTCTACTCACATGGTCTAAAAATTATAGAAGTTATACAACAATTTCCTCTGTGCTTACCATCCTTTCACCTGGTATTTCTGAATACATATGCAGTAACATTAAAATACAATTGTCCAAGTTGTACAGGCCCTTTTGATACTCTGGTCAAAAGTGACTTTAATCTTCTAAATTCTAGATGCAACCTCAGGAACTCACACTCACTTTTTGAGATAGTTATGGCACACACAGAGCAAATAGTCATGACATCTTTTTTTCCAGTTTATTAAAGGAATGCATATTTCTTTTTTTTTAAAAGGCAAGGTGTCATAGTTTAATAGCCTTTCAATGTCTTATTTTAAGCATTGTAATAAAACACAAATCTGAATTTTAGCCATCATTTGTACACTTCTTTCTTCTATAGGTCATTTTTTGTCTTACATAGGAATAATAGTCATGTTATTGACCCTTATAAACACAGAAGTAAAATCTCAGGGGTCAGTCAGTTGTAGAATGCACATTTACAACCAGAGAGGGGAGAACTCAGGGTCAGTCAGTAATCTGAAAGTGCCATAGGAAAAAAGCAGCATAAAGAAGATGAGAGAAACTCATTAGAGGACATAATTTCTTTCTTCTTTTTATTTTTTTTGGGGTTTTTTTTTAATTTTTTATTTTTACAATTACAAAGATATACAATTAAAAAGTTCATATTTGGGTTTTGGTCAAACAGTGTTGTAGCACCCATCCCGCCACCAGTGCCCATCTCCCACCACCAATGTCCCCGGTTCCCTCCCCCCTCCCCAGCCCTGCTCCATGGCAGGTTCTTTATTTCTTTCCATTTCTCTCTCTTTCTCTTTTCCTTCCCTCCAGACTATGGATTACAGAACATACATTAAAGGGTTGTCATGTGTATCTTTTTGCCTCTATTTAATGCTCAGTTCTAGGTTGGCATTAGCACCCTCAACAATTGTTAGCACACTGTTCCATTTTCTGTCTTACCTAGCCTCTGAATCCCACACGTTTGTGATAATTTCCACCTTTGACAGGACCTCCTGATATATGTTTCACTTGACCTTGGATACTGGTATCATAATATGTACCTATATATTTATGTTATGCAGATAAATGCAGTCATTCTGAATCTGTCTCTCTCCTTCTGGCTAATTTCGCTCAACATAATCTCCATGTCCATCCATTTATAGGCAAATTTTATGACTTCATTTTTCCTAACAGCTGCATAGTATTCCATTGTGTAGATGTACCAAAGCTTCTTTATCCAGTCATCGATTTTCGGGCACTCTGGTTGCTTCCAGATTCTGGCTATTGTGAATAATGCTGCTATGAACATAAAAGTAGGGATGGTGTTTCCGCTGCGTATTTTTGGTTTCCCAGAGAAGATTCCCAGGAGTGGTATGGCTGGGTCAAATGGGAGTTCAATTTCTAGTCTTTGGAGGAATGTCCATATTGTTTTCCAGAAAGGCTGTACCAGCCGGCATTCCCACCAACAATGGATGAGTGTCCCCTTTTCCCCACACCCACGGTAGCACTTGCTGTTCTTGTTCTTTTGAATATGTGCCAGTCTCTGTGGTGTAAAGTGGTATCTCATTGTTGTTTTGATTTGCATCTCTCTGATGATTAGTGATGATGAGCATATTTTCATATGTTTTTTTGCCATTCGAAATTCTTCCTTGCTGAAGTTTCTGTTCATTTCTTCTCCCCATTTTTTGATGGGGTTGTTTGTTTTCTTCTTGTAAAGTTCTACCAGTGCCTGATATATCCTGGATATTAACCCCTTATCAGATGGGTATTGGGTGAATATTCTTTCCCATTCTGTGGACTGCTTTTGTATCTTAGTCACTGTTTCTTTTGAGGTGCAGAAGCTTTTTAGTTTCATGTAGTCCCATATGTTTGTCTTTTCTTCTAGTTGCTTTGTTAGTGATGTTTTATCTTTGAAGATGCCTTTAGCTTCAATGTCATGGAGGGTTTTTCCTATATTTTCTTCAATGTACTTTATGGATTCAAGTCTGATATTGAGATCTTTAATCCACTTTGATCTGATTTTTGTGCATGGTGTTAGACACAGGTCCAAATCATTCTTTTACATGTCGCTGCCCAGTTTTCCCAACACCATTTATTGAAGAGGCTTTCCTTACTCCATTTTAGACTCGTTGCACCTTTATCAAAGATTAAATGTTCATGTGTTTGAGGTTGGGTGTCAGGATACTCAATTCTATTCCATAGGTCCACGGGTCTGTTTTTATTCCAATACCATGCTGTTTTAATTACTACTGCCTTGTAATACAGTTTGAAGTTGGGTAAGGTGATGCCTCCCATCTTCTTTTTCCCCCAGGATTGCTTTAGCTATCCTTGGGGGTTTATCGTTCCATACAAATTTCAGGATTGTTTGGTCAATTTCTTTGAAGAATGTCATGGGTATCCTTATAGGGATTGCATTGAATCTGTGCAGAGCTCTAGGGAGTATTACCATTTTGACAATGTTGATTCTCCCATCCATGAGCAGGGAATATGTTTCCATTTCATTGTGTCCTCTTTTATCTCTTGGAGCAGTGTCTTGTAGTTTTCTTTGTACAGGTCCTTTACACACTTGGGTAAGTTGATTCCTAGGTATTTGATTTTCTGTGGCACAATTGTGAATAAAATTGTTTCCTTAATATCCCTTTCTTCTCTTTCATTATTTGTATATAGGAAAGCCACCGACTTTTGGGTGTTGATTTTGTATCCTGCCACTCTACTATATGCGTCTATTGTTTCTAGGAGTTTTTTGGTAGAGAGTTTAGGGTTCTCTAGGTATAATATCATGTCCTCTGCAAATAATGATAGCTTGACTTCTTCCTTGCCTATCTGGATGCCCTTGATGTCCTTTTCTTCTCTGATTGCTATGGCAAGTACTTCCAGTACTATATTGAATAAAAGAGGTGAGAGTGGGCAACCTTGTCTTGTCCCTGATCTCAGGGGAAGGCTTTCAACTTTTCCCCATTGAGAATGATGCTCGCTGTGGGCTTTTGGTAGATGGCTGTAACTATCTTGAGGAAAGTCCCTTCAATTCCCATTTTCTGGAGGGTTTTAATCATGAATGGGTGCTGGATCTTGTCAAATGCTTTCTCTGCGTCTATTGATAGGATCATATGGTTTTTATTTTTTCTCTTATTGATATGATGTATTATGTTGTTTGACTTGCGAATGTTGAACCATCCTTGCATACCTGGGATGAATCCTACTTGGTCATGATGTATAATCTTCTTGATGAGTCTTTGGATTCTGTTGGCTAGTATTTTGTTGAAGATCTTAGCATCCGTGTTCATCAGGGATATTGGTCTGTAGTTTTCTTTCTTTGTGTTGTCTCTCCCTGCTTTGGGTATCAGGGTGATATGTGCCTCGTAAAAGCTGTTTGGGAGTGTTTCTGTTTCTTCTATTTCCTGGAAGAGCTTGAACAGGACAGGCAGCAGGTCCTCCTTAAAGGTTTGGTAGAATTCACTAGGGAATTCGTCTGGACCTGGGCTTTTGTGTTTGGGAAGACTTTTAATTACTGTTTCTATTTCCTCGATGGTGATAGGCTTATTCAGGTATTGGAGGTCTTCTTGTTTCAGCCGCGGGAGGTTATAGGACTTCAGGAATTGATCCATTTCTTCTAGATTCTCATGTTTCACGGCATACAGGCTCTCAAAGTAATCTCTGATGATCTTTTGGATTTCTGTGGTTTCTGTTGTGATGTCACCCTATTTATTTCTGATTCTGTTTATTTGGGTTCTCTCTTTCCCTGTCCTTACAAGTCTTGCCAATGGTTTGTCAATCTTGTTTATTTTTTCAAAAACCCAGCTCTTGGTTTCATTAATCTTTTGGATTGTTTTTTTGGTTTCCAACTCATTGATTTCCTCTCTAAGTTTTATTATTTCCTTTTTTTCTGCCTGGGTTGGGCTCCTTTTGTTGGTCTTTCTAGGAATGCATATTTCTATATTGTAAAAGCCTACTTGTTTTGATGAGATATAAATAACCATGTACTCTTGGAACAATTATCTCGCAAAAATTCTGGAGAAAACTTAAGCTGTCACCCATACAAACTGGAGGTTTCTATAATCGGAAAATTCTACAGAAGATAAATTATCCTCTGATAAGGACCTCTCAGGAAACCCCTTATCAAAAGCTATTGGTAAAACCATGTGCAGCCAAACTGCATGAAATAATCTACTGGCTTTGCATAACACTTACAGAATTAAAACTGAAGACTTCCAGATAACAGACCAGCAACCTCCGAGAATAAGGTTCCCTCAATGTGGCCAAATCAGGCATTTCCCCCTAGTGTGTTTCCTTGTGACATGTTTGCCTCATTCCTTTCTATGAATGAACAAAGCTCTTGAACCTATATCCCTAGCTAGTAACAAAGGGGGAACCTTCCTAAATGAATATTTCATACAAGATTTCACTAAATTCCATGGTCAATTAATTTTTTAGGTTAACAACATGAACTAAAATGATGTGTTTCCTTTTAGCCCTAGATCATCAATTTGCTATACAAAGAAATTTCTATTTGTGTGCTAGAAATGTCGAATATTGGCATACTCCTGAGGTACTTGAATAGATGCCTCTGAAAAGTTGGAAATTTAATTACATAAAACTATGAATCAAGGATATCTCACATGAGTCAGCAAACCATAAGGGTCAAGATGTTCTGTCTCCCATAAGAAATAGTTGTGAACCTGTGTAGAGGAACTAAGCAGGAGTTTATTCAAAGATTATCTGGGGTAGTTGTATGCTTTGGACTTGGAGAAGATCACGTGGATCCCTAATGTACTCTATAATCTATTTTATCTTCTATTGTGCTGGTTCTGAGTAAACCTTGTTTGGTAATGATGAGATGCTTTTGTTTTAAGTCAGAAGTAGCAAAACATATGACTAAATTCAGTGTCATTAATAATTGGTAAATTACTAAAACCTAAGAAACATCTCTGTCGATTATAGTATTTCAGGTACATGTCCAGACTATTGTAATTTTTAACATACTGTATCTGGAGGGGAAATAAAAAAGTGTTTAAAAGAAATTAAAAAAGTGAAGTGTCTTTTAGCACTTAATTTTTTATCTTTAGCTACATATTCTGCATTGATTTAAGAGATAATCTATTTTTCACTATAGTGTGATATAGGCTGATTTGGGCATGCTAGAATTCTGAGCTACAAATGGAATTAGTATTAGCTAGGATATCATTTTAAGTTTAAGGTGGAAGCATTGCATTGACATAGAAGATCTAAATACATAGAACAATATAGTTCATTAATATAGAAATGAGTGTGGGGTTAATATCTATATACGTCTAAATGTTTCTGATCTAGAGATAAATTCATCTCTAGAAATTATTATTTAATTTTCTACACAGACAGACAGACAGACAGATACATACACACACACACACACACACACACACACACACACACTTGAAGCCACAAAGCACTTGTTTAACCATGGGAAAGTAGTTTCCTAGAAGCAGTCCCTTACCTTTTGCTACCAGTCAAACAAATAGGATGAGCTTGAGAATCCAAAAATCTCCTCTGAAACATGTACCCAGGGATAGCTCTGCCCACTTCATGGAGCTTCTTTTGGCCCAGCCTCTGTCACTTTGTAATATTGTATTTGAGTATTAATTTATTCCAAGGTTGGTAGATGAATCAAGCTAAAGCTTGAACCTTAACCAATAACAAACAAGCTAAACTCATAATATTTTAAACCGTGGTAAGCTAAAAAAAGAATTTAAAAAACTCTGAACTTTCACAGACACCAAAAGTTGCTAAATTCCTTTTGCAGATTCCTTACAAACTTCTATTAATGGGATTAATGGTCACTATATCTTTTTCTGTACGTGTTTTCTGTCATAAATTTCAGAATCATTCTTTCCATACTTACATTTTATGAGAAATGATGAGAATGTAAACTGTTTGTCATATCTAAGAAGCTGTTTACTAACATTAATGCCAGCTGGAGATGTCAATTCAGCAGTTCAGCTGAAGCAGCCAAGGCCATCAGATTATTTCATAGTTCAGGAAAAAAGGTTCATAAAAATGTCTGTTGAATACCCACATGGACTAATTATTATGAATACATGGATTTCATTCTGTCATGCTGAATAAAGCAACTAGTTGCAGTAGTCAGGGACTTTGGTGTTTAGTTTGCATTTCCTCGGTTAAAGAAATAAATTTCGATTGTGTTTTACCATCAAAATCGACCCCTGAGTTCTGCCTCAAGCATTTCATCATTTCTGGAACAACCTTGTTTCAAAACTGAAGTAGACAATCCAATGTGAAAAAATATTTTCATCTAGTTTAATTTGTTTTAATTCACTCTTTGTTTTTCTTTTTGAGCCTTGATTAGCTTTTAATTCATGTGATCTCTTTATCAGGAAAAGGTATATTGAACAAGCACAAAACTTCTAAGCAATATGCAAGATCTTATCTCAATATTTTCTTTCTTCAGTCACTGAATAGCACCAGCAGAGCAAAATATTGGCTAAGCTTTATGTTTTGACGTGCTCTCAAGCAAATAAAATAAAGCCAGACCTTTTATTTTCCTACTTGTCGTTATAAATTGGGAGGCAGTACTATGAGTGATACGTGCAAATTTTAAGACAACTATACTTTAAATATCCAGATACCCACTTAGTAATATTCAGAGGATTTCAAATCAAAGCAATGGAGGACATCATACAAAGTGCTCTGGGAAAGAAGGGAAATATTTGTCCCCAAACCAGATTGTAAGGAGGTTTATTACATTATCTGAATGTCTATATTAGTTTTCTGCAATTTTCTACCATTGTTATCCCCAAGCAGCAATTTGGGTCATGGATGTTAAAAGTAAAGAATATTCCAAGTTCTCATTTTTTTCGACAAGCTTTGTTTAACTTCCTTTTCAAAATACTATCCGAGTTTCCTTAGAAAAATATCACCTCCTATATAGTTTGAGATGTCCCACTCCAGCTCTTGAGGTGGGTTGATTTAATGAGTGACCTTATATTCTGCCACTTGCCCTAGGTTGCTTGATATGGTGTGTGCCCTGGACCATGAAGGTGGCTTCTCTTTCAAGAGTACAGGCAACTGAAATTGACACAAAGATCCTCTCCTTAACCAAACTCAATTCAGACTCTTCTGAGCCAGGATAGTTTCTGTTCAGAACCAAGTTTTAACAAAACTCTTGCTAATCAGTTTATTGAGAATTTTCAATTATTTGAGAATTTTCTATCTTTAATAGTAGATCTAAATTATAATCTACCAATATGGGATTCCCATCAGTGGTTAAACACCTCTGCCTATAAGATCTCTAGCATAGAATTTGGGTTTTAACATAGACATATAGTAAATGTGAAATTATTTTCTTCGTCTTGTAAGTCTTGAAACTAAATGTCCATTTAAACATTTTCTGCATTTTTGAGATACTGGCCAAGCTTGAGTACCTTATGTAATTCAAGAAACATCATGTTTTCTCTGACTCCTAACTGGAATATAAGTCTAGTAGCTCATTGCACTTAGGAAATGTAATGCAGAGCATCTTCAGTCCTTTGTTCTTTCTCACTACTTTACTGCTTCAGTCCTAGTCATACTGAAGGACAACACATGTTCAGAAGTCGCTGCTTTACAACAGGATCATATTATTCTGCTTTCCTGGGTCTTCACAAGTGGTCTTTGATTTTCACAAACAGTGTATTTAATATGTGAAATGGTACATTCCTGGGCAAAGAAAACTTTACTGCAGAAAATATCCAAGGTCTTATAAGTTTGAATGTCAAAACAACATACTATTATTTGCGGCTCATTTCATTATGAAAAACACATTTTTCAAAGAGATGGTCTAGCAAGTAGTGGTATGTATTGACCATAAGAGGGATGTATCATCATTTTGAAGTTCTAGAGGTTGCTCGGTTTCCCCTACACAAAGGTAAAGAGAGTTAAATCTTCATATTTTCCCTTTCTTCACAGTAAGGGTTTTTCTCACTCATAAGGAAGAGAGGAACTTTTTCCTCCTACTGTTCTAGAGAATTACTAATTAATCAAATAAACATTATAGGATAAATAAACCTAGTGTAATTGTGTGTATGCAGGAAATCAAGAATAGACGTATGAATTCCAAGGACAGGAATTCCTGAGCTAGGAATGTGCTGCGAGTCAAGGATTTCAAGAGGAGTCACATAAGGAAAGGCAGACTTATGGGCAGTTGGGCTTTGTGTGTATTTTTTTGGGCCAAACCTGGCAGAACTCAGGGGACACTGAGGTACCTGGTACCCAGCTGTTGAGCACCCTCCCTGGTTGCATGATGGGCAAAAGAAGGCAGGCTCTCTCTCTTTTTTTTATTTTTGGGTCACACTCGGCAATGCTCAGGGGTTTCTCCTGGCTCTGCACTCAGGAATTACTCCTGGCAGTGCTCAGGGAACCATATGGGATCCCGGGATCAAACCCTGGCCGGCATGGGACGGCCGCGTGCAAGGCAAATGCCCTACCCGCTGGGCTATCGCTCTGGCCCCAGAGAAGGCAGACTCTCTTAACAAAGAAATTTATATATTCTACAATTTGATCTTTGCCCTACCAAGGGGATAGGTATCTCTTATACAAGGGCAATTTCTAACTAAAAAATCCTAATTCTAGGATATAGTCAGAAATTTCATTGTTCTAGACGTTAAGGAAGTAATTCAGACTTCTAATGAGTCTGCAGTATCTGAAGCACTTCAGCTTGAATTGAATGTGTTACTGTTTGGGAAGGATTATTCTGAACATCCTAAGGAGGGCTATCCTTTTATCATCATTTTGTGAGCAATATAAAGAATTCCCTAGTGCCTCCGTTCTCTGGTGTTTCTGCCTTTTTGATATTTCTCATTAGTTCCACTTTATATAGTTCTGTGGCCTTTAGTCCACCTCTTTTCAAGTATAACCTTCAAAAGAAAATTTAATGTCTCAGCACAGGTAAGTTCAGAGGAAAAGTCAGCATCAATACTTTGCGTAATCCCAAGAGTCCTGTTTCACTTTGGTTTTCTTTCTGCAGAATCCTTCCTTTAAAAGTATGTTTAATTTTTTTTCTCAAAGTGTATTTTCTCCAGAACTTACTTGTTTTCACCAGAAGTGTCACTCAAGATATCTAATTTATTATAATTATGGGGGGAAAAAGCAACCCGAAGGCACAAGAAGCTTTAAAATTGTTCTAGGATTCTGGCTTTCTTTCCCCCACCATGGGTAAATTCTATATACTCTGTCTTGTAAGATACAATATAATAATTGATGGGTGTTATACTTTAGTTTTCTTGTCTGAGATAGCATATGTAAACTTATGCTTGGTAAATCAAAGCACCTAAATAAAGTGAAATATAGTCAACCTGTTAGAAACGTATCTAGGAACTGAAAAGAATGGTCTCCTGGATTCTTTATCTGTCATATTACATCTAGAACTGATTCTAAGTGTGCCAGACTTCTTATTACCCAAAAAATAAGATATGAATTGCTATTTCAATGAATGTCACAAAATGATCTGAAATAGCTTCATGGAAGGAAAATTGAAAGTCAGATGATACTGAAAAGAAAGATCAGAACTATATGCCCATTTATGTGAATTTTAATACTCAGACTTTAGAGCACTTTTGGGGGTCATTGATTTACTTTATTTATTTTATTATTTTACTTTATCATTATGGTTTAGAAAGTTGTTTATTGCACAGTCGTTACTGGTTTTGATGGTCCTACACTAATCCAACCACCCTTGAGTGGCCTTTCCTCCACCATTGTTCTCATTTTCCCAACCACCCCCCCAAACCTGTGCATTAAGCATGCACACAGAAGTTGTTTTGTATAGCAACTTGTTATAACAAAATGGCTAAGTATTGAAAAATACTGCAACCACTTCCAAATCTATTAAATAATTTTTTATTGCTTGATAGAACATAATGGCTAAGTAATCAAAAATACTTTAGTAACAGAGAATTTGTTAAAATTGTTTTATTGCCCCATGGGCGATAAACAAATGGATGGAGGCTCTTCATGTTCCCGGAACCAGCAAATGCCCTTGGGCTACACTAGCAAGAGATAGTACATATGGAGATGTTACTGGTGCCTGCTCAAGCAAATCGATGAACAACAGGAAGACAAATGATACAAGTGATATATATATATGTATATATATATATATATACACACATATTAAAATCACGATCACAATCTTCCTGTTGATCATCTATTTGCTAGAGCGGGCACTAGTAATATCTCCATATGTCCTGTCTCATGCCAGTAGAGCCGTGGAGTGAGGGGGCGTTCTGGCTTGTTGTGAGGCTCTGCCAAGGTGGTGGGCCAGGGCTAGAACCCGCCATGCCTCCCGACTGCCTCATGAACGGCTGTGCACAGGGAGAGCAAGGAACAGCTCTGCTGTTCCACAACAATTTCCACAACATTTTCCACAACAAGCCAGAACGCCCCCCCTCACTCCACGGGTACCGCCATTTTCCACTTTTGGACTTCCCTCAAATCAGAACTCCACCCAGCAGACCAGCCCATCACAGCCCGGATCATCGACACCCACCCTGCAGCAGCTTTTTCCTCAATCCGGCCCAGGTATGCTGGTCCAGAGACTCTCAAACATGGGGCAGAGCTGTTCCTTGCTCTCCCTGTGCCCAGCCGTTCATGAGGCAGTCGGGAGGCATGGCGGGTTCTAGCCCTGGCCCACCACCTCGGCAGAGCCTCACAACAAGCCAGAACGCCCCCCTCACTCCACGGGCGCCGCCATTTTCCACACTCGGACTTCCCTCTCATCAGAACTCCACCCAGCAGACCAGCCCATCACAGCCCGGATCATCGACACCCACCCTGCAGCAGCTTTTTCCTCAATCCGCACAGGTATGCTGGTCCAGAGACTCTCAAACATATTAAAATATATATATTAAATATGCATATTTAATATATATATATATATATATATTTCATCAATAAATGCTCAAGTTTTGAGGTGACTACAGGAATATCCCACCCGCACAGCAGAGCCTGGCAAGCTACCCATGTCATATTTGACATGCCAAATACCAATAACAATTATAGACCTCATTCCCATGACTTGATGGAATGGTTTGAGGCTCTTTATGTTCCTGGAGTGGGCAGATACCCTTGGGCTATATTGCATGTGACAGGACATATTGAGATGTTACTGGTGCCCGCTCGAGAAATCGATGATCTACGGGAAGTCAAGTGATCAAGTGATCAAGGGGATGATAAGTCCTTGTCAGAGGATTTACCAAGCATTCTTTATCATTGATTTTGTTTGTGGAACTTAATTGATATGACCTTCCCATTTAGCTTGATGTTCTCCTACTGGAATTCTAGTACTGTGGAATTTCGAGGTGTTTCAGTCCAGAAACGTCAGGATCTGCATAACTGGAAGGAGCCTGCAAAGATTGTTAGCAAAACTATGGAGTTGTGTCATTGGTGTAGTGCCAGCAGTAGGGTGTGAATGTGGATGTGGGTGTGACTTCTGGGCTTTGGAAGAGAGCTTGACCTGCCCACCTCCTGAGAATGCCCAGAGTTTTCAACTGGGGATTTCTCAGGGGAATCTCTCGATATATTCATGAATTTCAGCTGCTTGTCTTGCATCTCCTGGGAATTTTAATTAGTGATTCTGAAGAGCAGGGCCAGTGGGTGACTTGGCATGGCGTGGCTGTGGGAGGTGGGTGCCTTGGGCATATTTTTAGTCTCTACTGCACTGTGCTGTCAGGGTATTCTCCAAATTGAATGTCATCGCTGACATGTATTTTTCCCTACGTCTTAGGGCAAACAAGTAATGCTAATCAATTGCCCAACCTCTAAATTAATTATTCATCATAGAGGCATTATTTTGAGCTGAACATTTTAATTTAGCTGTCAAAAACCAATAATTTATCACTGGATTTTCCTAGGATTCATTTAGAGAAATTGATGTCTATTAATTATCGGTTCAAGTAATTTAACAAACTAAATACAAATCAAAAATACTCTTCCTATTGTGTAATCCTGGGAAATAAATACTTTGTTTGATTTTCTTCATTTATAAATTGAATCTTAAATCAATAACTAAATTATAATTCCCAATTAGAATTTTTCTTTCTCTATAATCTTAGGAATCATAAAAAAAATTTTAATAAATCTATCCATTGGCAAAAATTAGTCTCTACTGCACTGTGCTGTCAGGGTATTCTCCAAATTGAATGTCATCACTGACATGTATTTTTCCCTACGTCTTAGGGCAAACAAGTAATGCCAATCAATTGCCCAACCTCTAAATTAATTATTCATCATAGAGGCATTATTTTGAGCTGAACATTAATGTGTAATGTGTAATTCATTACACAATGAATAATTTTACAATCTGAAAAAAGGATAATTTGATAATACATAAACAAATCATAAGCATTTAAAAATTAATCTAGCAATCTATTTATAGGAATATATCTCAAAGAAAAAGAGGGAAATATAACATACAATATAGTACATGATACACAACAGGACTTACGGAGATGTTACTGGTGCCTGCTCAAGCAAATCGATGAGCAATGGGAAGACAAGTGATACAAGTTATAGGATATTTTCCCAACATTCATTTGACAAAGGGTTAATATCCAAGATCTATAAAGCATTGACAAAACTTAAGAAGACAAAACAACCAAAGCGATCAAAATATGGGAAGAAGTATTGAACACAAACTTCCTCAAGGAATCCATAAAAGAGAACATAAAGGACTGGGAGATAGTACAACAGGCAAGACACATGCCTTCATATGGCCAACCCAGATTTGATCCATGGATCCAATATGGCCCCTGAGCACTTCTAGGAAGGATCCTTCAAAATATAATAATTTTGTATATTTACATTTGAAAGAGGACAGAGCAGGAGTAAGCCATCAGCACCACTGGGTGGTAACCAAAAAAGGAAATAAAACAAAGTTGGCTAATAGGTACATTAAGAAAATGCGCTACAATATTGCTCTCTTTTTATTTTTTGGGGGGGGGTCGACACAGCAGTGATCAAGGGTTTCTACTGACTCTTCACTCAGGAATCACTACTGGTAAGCTTGGGGGCCATTGTTGGATACCAGGGATTTAACCCAGAACAGATGATGAGTTCAAGGCAAGCATCCTGCTCTCTGTCCGATATTCCCAGATACTCTGCATCACTTTCATCCAGGAAATGCAAATCAAAACAACAATGATATATAATCTCACACCAGTGAGACTGCCACATATCAGAAAGAGCAAAAAATAACCAGTGTTGGAGAGAATGTGAGGAAGGAACCCTCATCTACTGCCAGTGGGACTGTCAACTGGTTCAATCCTTTTTAAAAAAAAAGATGGACAAACCTCTAAAATCTAATGTTTTAGATTACATATGATACAGTTTTTCCACTTCTGGGCATCGATGGCCCCAAAACTCTATTCATAAAAAACATTTGTACTCCTATTTTCATTGTAGCACTACTCACAATAGCCAAAATCTATAAACAATCTAAGGGTCAAGGAACTGATGACTGGATTAAGAAATTATGCTATATACACACACTGGAATGCTACTAAATAATAGTAGCAATAACAATAAAGTAAAGTAATAAAAAATAAAAGATTATTGTATTATAAATAAATATAATATAAATAAAAGATAATTGTAAACCGTACCCTGAAGGAACGGTTTGAGGCTCTTCTATTCCTGAATCAACCAGATGCCATTGGGCTACATTGGCACATGATAGGGTACAATGGAAATGTTACTGGCGCCCGCTCGAGCAAATCTATGAATAACGGGATTCAAGTGATCAAGTGAAGTGATCAACAATAAAAGATAAAATCATGCTATTTGCTTCTGCATGGATGGAACTGGAATGCATTATGCTAAGCAAAGTTAATCAGAGGAAGAATGTCAAATACCAAATGATCTCTTACATATGTGCCACATAAAGAAGTATAATATGGGAATAACAAGTGGTCAAATGCAACAGAATCTGAGATCTCCTCTATGGAACCACATTTACCACTGCAGGATGATTAGGGAGATGGGAGCAAAGGGATTCAAAGAGAGTCCCTGATGGCACGGTAGAGGAAAGAGACCACTGCACGGTATATGGTATTTGAAAATTCTAATCATGAAAAATTTATTGTTAACAGTATTGTAGATAACAGCGACTAAAATTTTAAAAATTAATGAAAATTAAAAACTGACATGACCAACTGTGAGCCTGAGAGATAGTATGAGAGGTAAGGTGTTTACCTTCATGCAGTCTACCTGGGATTTATCCAGCACTTAGTTCTCTGAGACCACCAGGGGAGATCCCTGAGTTCAGAGTTAGATGTAAGTCCTGAGCACAACTGGTGTGCCAGACCCTGAAAAAATAAGGCAAATTTTATAAGACAAATTGTATAAAATTTATTGTATGACATCCTCCCTTCCTCATCCACTTCCACAAAAAATTGTTTAGGAATCAAAGTCTTTGTAAGAAAGAAAAGACATACATAGAAAGATACATATGACTTTAATATTTTATTTGTTCAGTATAAATATTGGTATAAAAATAAATATGATATTTCTATGCTAGTAAGCACTTCCACATAAAAATTGCAGCATATAGAATGACTGCATTCATTAATAGGATATAGATACCAGTGTTTTAAGAAATATGGGAAATTGTAATGGCAGATTAAAACTCACCACTGAATATACACAAAGAGACTTAAGTGACTAACTCTAACTATCTGCAGGGCTAGCCACAATGTGTAAAATAAGAGGGAGAGAGATGCAGAGACAGAGAGAGAGATAGAGAGAGAAAGAGAGGAAACTGGGGTACCTGCTATTAAGGCGGGTGGGGGATGGGAGGGGAGGGGTACATTGGTGGTGGAAATGGGGCACTGGTGGAGGGATGGGTGCTGGAATACTGTATTACCAAGAACCAATTATGAACACCTTTGTAATTGTATGTTTCACGGTGGTATAATAAAAAATTTAAAAAAAAAAATTGCAGCCTCCTTTCCTTATAAGTTAGAAAATTGTTACAAATTTCCTGTGTTTTTAACCTAACACTATAGTGTAGAGACGTCTAGAAGGCATATATGTTGCGAAGCAGGAACTAGGAGATGACCAGCATGTAAAAAGTCTTTCTGATTTTTTTTTCTTTTTGGGTCATACCAGGCAATGCCCAGAGGTTACTCCTGGCTCGGCACCCAGGAATTAGTACTGGTGGTGGTCCGAGAACCATATGGGGTACCGGCAATTGAACCCAGGTTGGCTACGTGCAAGACAAATAACTTATCCTCTACACTGTCCCTCAAGCCCTCTTTTCCGAGATCAGACGAGATAGGTTGCGTTCAGGGTGGTATGGACGTAGACGTCAAGCCCTCTTTTTATAGTTGTTTATCACTCCCTTGCATGGATATGAAGAAATATTTTTTAAACCAGACTTCTTCGACTGAATTATTTGAACATTTAATATATTTCTTTTTTTACTTAATTTATTCTTGTTCACTTGATCACTTGACATCCCGCTATTCATTGATTTGCTTGAGCAGATGCCAGTAATGTTTCCATTTGTTCCTTTCACGTGCCAGTGTAGCCCAATGGCATCCACTTGCTCCAGAAATATGAAGAGCCTCAAACTGTTTATTTAGGGTCTTGATGAACTCTGACCATTTTGTAGGTGGACGGCCATGTGATCTTTTGACATCCCATGGGATCCAATAGATAAAGGCTCCAGCCGTTGTCTCCAAGTCGCATTACATGTCCAGCCCATCTGATTTTCGATGCCTTGGCAAACAAGACAGCATCCCTGACTCTCCCTCATTGACAGAGGTCAGAACCCCAGATTCCTTTTCTCACTTGAGTAGGCATGATATTCCAAGCATAGATCTTTCGATTCCTCTCTGGGAAACCGAATAGCATTCTCATCCTGCTTTGGTAGGGCCCAGGTCTGGGGCATATATTAATTCAGAGAGAATGGTGGAGTTGAAGAGATGTGCCAGAGCCGGAGGTTCTTTGTCTTTTTAGTTATTTCTTTGATGCTCTTGAAAGCATTCCATACCACTTTCTTCCTCCTGTGCAGCTCAGGTGCTCAGTTGTTGGTCATGTAGAATTCCTGACCTAGGTACACATAACTGATGCATTCAGAGATGTTTGTTCCGCTGAGAGTGAATGGAGCATCTGGAGCATCTGAAACATATGAAAACGAAAAAAAATGTTCGTTTTTCATGAACTTTTTTTGTTGAGATTCAGCTGCAGACCTACCTTTCAACATTCCCGGTAGAAGTCAGCCACCATTTGTGCCACTTGGCTAATGTTTGGTGTTATTAGAATGATGTCATCAGCAAAGTGGAGGTGGTGTAGTTGCCGAACGTCTATCTGCACTCCCATTCACTCCCATGCTAATGGCTCATGACGTTCTCGAGGGTGGCTCTGAAGAGTTTCGGTGTAATGGTATCACCCTTCTGAACCCCTTTTTATATCAATGATCATTTCCTTGTAGAATGGTGAGATTCTGGTGGTGAATCCACAATACAGCTCATGTAGGATCTTGATGTATTGAATTTGAATGTTCTGTTTGGCTAGGGCTTCAATGACCCCTTCGGTCTCAACAGAATCAAAGGCTTTTTTTAAATCAATGAACTTTAGAAGAGTGGCATCTTGACTCCCTACAAACCTCAAAGAGCTTGGTTACAGCGTGGATTTGGTCGATTGTGCTGAATCCTTCTCGGAAGCCATATTGCTCACATAGTTGTCCTTCATCTAATTTTCTGCAGATCCTATTCAGGATGTCTCGAGTGAACAGTTGGTAATTTATTACTTAATTTAATACTATTATCAATATTTTTGTTTTAGGACCATGACTGGTGGTGCTCAGGGATTATTCCTGGCTGTGTGTTCAGGGATAACTTCTTGTGGACTTAGGAGACAATATGGAGTACCAGGGATTTAACCCTGCTCAGCCATGTGCAGTGTAAGCATGCTGCTTGTTGTACTTCTCATATCCCCTATATTTTATTACTAAAGTTATGCTCTTCAATTTTCTATAGTTTGTGGGTATTTCTTTGTAACTTGGGTGGGGTGTTTTCATTTTACAACCTTACAGTTGTTTTGGACTTTTGATGTTTGAACACAGTCCCACCATCAGAGTGATCTTCCTTCCACCATAATCATCTTTTACCAAACCACCCTCCAAGCCTTCTTTAACAGGTACAGAATAATTTATTTTATATTGCTTGTTGCAACTAAATGACTAAAAGAATTATCAAAGCTACTTCAGTAAAAAGATAGGACGTGAAAATGTTATAACTCTCCACAGGGTTGTTAAGTCCATGACTAAGGATTTACTAAGCCGTTTCTTGCTACTTGAGCTTACAGTGTTAATTGTTTTTGTTGTTGGGTTTAGTTGGCTTCTAGATACTTTCCTATGTAATTTATGTGCTCTGAGTGTAATTTCAGTATTGATAAATTTGGAGATGGCTGCATATATGGCTGCATGATGAAAACACTCTAGGATCTATAGTCTAGGCTAATGAGTTTAAAGACCCCAGAGTTCTCTGCTTGAACATCAGGAGTACCTGAAATTTTTTCACAAATTGATGACTGCAGAGAGTACTAGTGAAGTTGTGTAGGTGAGCCTTTGGCCTAGCTGCAAGGGTGAGTTGTGAGTGCAATTACAGGGCTTCTGCAGGGTGGGGCTTGGCCAACCACTTCATGAGGACATCCCAAAATTAGCAACTGACAGGACAGGCTTGTCCATGAGTTTTAGAAGCATGACTTGCATCTCACTGAGATTTAGTCTTGATTGGAAGAGCAAGAGCACTAGGTAATCAATGTGACAGGGGTTGTGAGATATGGGTGGGATTTTTACAGTTTTTCTTGCAAAGAGAAGCCTCAATCATCATGCAATAACAGATGAGTTATATTATCAATGTTAATTTTAAGCAATACTATGAAACTAGAAAAGGAATTCAAATAGTTCTGTATACTGGTCATCTTCAGGTCATGTAGTTAAGTAAAACATGGACTGATGGAACAGTATTGAGAGTTTTCCCACTTTTGTGCAATAAAAAATATTAATTAATATGAGAATTTGCTTACTATTTTGCAATGGTTTAATGCAAGGATAAACAAAATACTAATAACATCACTAATGTGAATCAATGATCAATGATCATTGATCTCAAAAAGAGGGGTTCATCAGGGTGATACCATTTCACCATACTCTTCAGTGCCACACTCGAGAACATCATGTGACAATTAGAATGGGAAGGAATGGGAATGAAGATAGATGGTCAACAACTACACCACCTCTGCTTCACTGATGACATCATTCTAATAACACCAAACATTAGCCAAGCGGCACAAATGCTGGATGACTTTGACCAAGAATGTGGATAGATAGGTCTACAGTTGAATCGCAACAAAACTATGTTCATGAAAAACAAACTAGTTCCAGAGGCCCCATTTACTCTCAACAGAACAAACATCTCTGAATGCAGAAGTTATGTGTACCTAGGACGAGAAGTCAACATGATGAACCACCTAAAACGTGAGCGGCACAGGAGGAAGAGAGCGGCATGGAATGCCTTCAAAAGCATCAAAGAAATAGCTAAAAGGACAAAGAACCTCTGGCTTCAGGCACATCTCTTCAACTCCACCATTCTCCCTGCATTAACATACACCTCAGAGACCTGGGCCCTACGAAAGCAGGATGAGAATACTATTTGTGTCTCCCAAAGAGGAATCGAAAAAGCTATGCTTGGAATATCACACCTCACTCAAGTGAGAGAAGGAATCTGGAGTTCTGACCTCCATTGCTGTTCCAGAGTCAGGGATGCTATCTTGTTTGCCAAGGCATCGAAAATCAGATGGGCTGGACTTGAAATGTGATTTGGAAACGACCACTGGACTAGAACTGTTACCAACTGGATCCATGGGGCATCAAAAGATTATGTGGCCTCCCTACAAGATGGTCAGACTTCTTCATCAAGACACTGAACTACGGTTTGAGGCTCTTCGTATTCCTGAAGCAACCAGATGCCATTGGGCTACAATGGCATGTGATAGGGTCAAATGGAAATGTTACTGGTGCCCGCTCAATGAAATCTATGAATAACGGGATGTCAAGTGATCAAATGAATGAGAATAAATATGGAAGAATAATGGTCAGTATGGAAAAATAGGGTATATATTGGAGAAATATGACAGAAGCAAATTTATATTGTTATTATTTCTACTTGAAAACACATACACTTTTTATGTAATTAAACATTAGTTAAACTTCATTTCAGATAAGAGGAACAACTCCTACAAATAAACTGGACCAAAACAAATGAATTCTCTATAACAATGCAACAGAATAAGCAAAAAGTTAAAGAACTTCTTCATGAATCTTGAAAATACAGTACTTTAACAGAAGATCCCCCATGGAATACATTCAAAGAAACATAGCAACTACAAGAACATTAGGGACAATTTTGTGAAATTGTTGTTAAAAGAAGCTGGAATTGCTATTTTCAAATCTTTATTGGTAGTTATAGGATGAAGCAAATAAGTAATTATGACCGTGACATTAGAAAGAAAGTGATAAACATTCTAGTTAATTACAGAAGATTTAATTAATTTAGGATGATAGAAAGGCAATACAGGTATAAAATTATAGAAGCTGAGAAAAATAATTTTATATATAAATTAGAAATATTTGCATAACTTATTTTTTAATTTCTGAAGAAAGAATAACTTTTAGTCCTTTCTATTTAAAGGCCAGAAAAATTACCCCCTGTATAAATGACAGCTCTTACAGACAGCATAACTAATTTTAAGTACAATTTCTCTCTGTAAAAATAAAAATTCAGAGCTCATTTTCAAAATGTCCCTCCTAAATCTAAAAAAGGGAGACACATACCATATCTTATCATGCTGGAAAGCAACAAAGCTAATCCAAAAATGATTTTACAACAAAGAGACACAGAACCCCACTTTATGGAGGCTATTATAGTTTAATCTGCACCAACATGAACCACTATAAAGGTAATCATTATGATAAAATGATGACCAAATTTTAAAAACTCACTTATTATCATTGTTGATTTTTAAGACATCAATAATTTACTCTAAAAAAACCATACAGAAGAGAACAAATAAAATGCCTGTTGTGTGAATTATATTGATGTAAAGTGAATCAGTGAAAGAGGATAATTTTTTCAGAAGAATTGCAAGTAAATAAAGATAAAATTACATAATTAGGGGGGCCAGAGCAATAGTACAGTGGGTAGGGCATTTGCCTTGAATGTGGTCAACCTGAGTTCAATCCCGGCATCCCATATGGTCCCCCGAGCACCGCCAGGATTAATTCCTGAGTGCAGAGCAAGGAGTTACCCTTGAGCATTGCCAGGTGTGACCCAGAAAGCAAAAAATAAAATAAAAATTACATAATTATAACACCACTGTTTTTAATGAAATAGTACATCTCAACAAACACTTTTCAAAGGGAGAGATAGTATATGGGTTAAGATGCTTGCCTTGCAACCAACTTTGGTTCGATTTGATTTTCAGTAGAGCAATGACAGGAGTATCTCTGAGTACCAAGACAGAAGGACCCCCTGAGCACTGCCATATATAGCCCAAATTCCCTCATAAGAAAAATATATTTAATAAAAGTTGCTAAAATTGTTACAGTGATGGGGCATTGAATAGATAGATTGACATAAACAGAACTCAATGAACAATGCTAATATGAGATCAGTTATTAGATACTTAATTAAATGATTCAGTAAAAATACATAGCACCACCTGGGCATAATATATTCTTTATTATTTTTTTTTTCTTTTTGGGCCGCACCCGGCAATGCTCAGGGGCTACTCCTGGCTCTGCACTGAGGAATTACTCCTGGCGGTGCTTGGGGACCATATGGGATGCCGGGATCGAACCCAGGCCGGCATGAGCCAGCTGTGTGCAAGGCACATGCCCTACCCACTGGGCTATCGCTCCGGCCCCAATATTCTTTATTAAGAATAATTGAATTTAAGTCTAATTAAGTCTCTAGACTTAATTGTAATTGTTGGGTTGGATTGGGTATCTATGAAAAAAGATCATCAAAGTATTGATAATTCTAGCGAAATGATGGCAACATCATAATCAATTAATTATTCTCTTCTGTGTATGCAATGCATTTTCCAATAAAAGAGTATTTTTTAAAAAATACATTACAAAGGCTTATGACTGGAAACATATCTAAGTCTATAGCACAGACAGATGTGAAAAAATAGAAAAAAGAAGAGTTCAGAAAATGAGGGCCAAAAGAAAAGAAAGAACAACCAGCGAAAAAATGCAGAAAAAACAATATAGTGTGAAGATAAAAGGGGTCAACCAGGTAACAAGAGAGTTTTGAGAAATAGGGTTGGGGAGAGTGGAGGTGGGGAAGAGGAATGACGGGGATTGCATCTTACACTCTACCTGTAGGCAGAATGGGTATGGGCCAACTGGTATGAAAGGAAAGAAAACAATGTTAAAACTTGAGGAGGGGATAAAGGATAAAGGTCATATCCAAACTGAGCAATTAAAGGTAAAAATGAAAGGTAAAAAGAGCTTATGTCAGAAGAACTCAGACCTCCAGTCAGTAAGGATCAGAACCACCTCTGAGATTGGTGCTCCCTAGGTCACTTGTTCTAATTCATTCAACAAAAATCATTTGCCCTTTGTCTGAAACGATTACTGTGAAACTGATTAGCTCCTAAGCAGGTGCTTGAATTTTGTATGTAAAGTAAGGGTACAAAAATACCGATGCTTATGAATTTAAAGTTTCTTTATTGCATAGTGTAAGTAGATATTCTAGGTCCCTCCCTGATGCTTCACTCTTTGCTTCCTATGCATGATGTCACTGGCCCTTTTCCCAAACTTACCTTTCCTGTGTACCAAGCCACTTGTATGTCCCTTTAGGGCCCTTGTTCTGTAGCTTATCACTCAGCTTCCATGGCCTGCTCTCAAGCACCATTGCCCACTGCTCTTTGACTCTTCCACTTTCCTTTATCCTCAGACTACACAGATGAAAAGTTTTGCTTTCTTGCTGTTGACCAGGTGCAGGTGAGGAGTCCTTGCGACAACTATATGTGTTTGTTATTTCTACCC
The DNA here is from genome assembly GCA_021461705.1 of Cryptotis parvus. NCBI lineage: Eukaryota > Metazoa > Chordata > Mammalia > Eulipotyphla > Soricidae > Cryptotis > Cryptotis parvus. The sequence goes on along the minus strand of JAJIBD010001024.1, from coordinate 232,323 downwards.
CTCGGCCATTTCCAGAATCTATCTGACTGACTACCCTGTTAGGTGACAACACACCCATGAGCCCTGGATTTTTTGTATTGCTGAGGAGGGGTTGTTCTCTTTCCTACAAGCCATTTGCATATCCTTAGGCCAAAAAGATTTTTTCTTATATAAACACAAAAGGACTGGGGGGGGGGACAGGTACTTGTGAGTCAGTTTGGCTCTGAATTGATGGCTTCTGGATATTCTGTCATATTTTCTAACTATAAGCCCCAGATATAAATCTAAATGGGTAATTCATTATTTTTCTCTCTTTTGTGTGTATGTAATACATTTTCTAATAAGAATACGTTTTAAAATACATAATAAAAGCTATGACTGGAAACATATCTAAGTCTATAATAAGACAGATGTGAGAAGATAAAGTAGAGTTCAGAAAATGAGGGACAGAAGAAAAAGAAAGACAATCAGGTGGAAAGTTGCAGACAAAAATAAAGGACGATTTAACTATAAGATCTATTTAGATTGGATCTAATTCCTCACACCCCCAGTCTTCTACGGTGGACTGGATGGTACCAGCAAGAGAGGCACCCTGGCTAGAAATGGGACCCTTGGTGTAGACCCTGCTCTGAACCAGCAAAGCCAGACCTGCCAAGCTGTGAATGGCTTTGCAGTAGAAAGAGCACTTTAAAAAAAAGCCCTGGAGCAAATCAAAGACCGTTTATAACCATAGACAGGACCTTGAGGGGGCTTGAAAGAGATAATCAATCTGATATGGGGGAACATAGCTTGGATTATATGATGTGATCTCCCCATGAAAATATATCCCATATTTTATCTCAGGTGTAGTTATTATACATCTTGCTCTCTTTTGCTGTGTTTACATAAGAAAACTAGATATAATATTATTGGTTTGTCAACCTGGGAGGAGAGATGCTCTACATTAGCATTTCTTTAACTTGAGCCAGGGGCGTGGTTCCCTGGGTATTTGCACTGTAAAGAGCTGGTTTTGACTTGGTCAGTCCCTGCCCCCCAGGGAGTCAGAGGTTTTGGTTCTGGTTGGTGGGAAGACAAAGCACATGATCAAGAGGCACACAGGTGTGTGGGTGAACTCTTGGTCAGCACACATGGTCAGAGCACTTGGTCGGCAGCACTTGGTCACAGCAGGTCTGTGTGAGTCTGTCGGCTGGTGTGGTGATGGCAGGGTGTGCTTAACTGTTGGAGTGGAGTGAAGTTGGTAGAAGTAAACGTCTTTAAATTATCTATACAGGACTTGTGGCTTATTGTTTATTGGCTGTCAGCCCCGAGTGCGACCAAGGAACCCAATGCACCCCAATTTTTGGGGGGACCCACATTACCCCAGCTCTACCACTCAAGATGGTGATATGTGTGATGCCCCGCCTCACTCCTTCATGGTAACAAAACCAAGAAATAAGCAGTTTTATTGGCATTGATACCTGGTTTGAAATGTTGGGAAGAAAGTAAAACTTAGTTGTCTTTACCTGGCATCTCATTAGCATAGAAATCCCCCTAACAGAGTTTTTAATCTCCAATAATAATGCCCATAAACTTAAAAAAAATCCCAGAAGAGATTTTGGTTGATAGGTTAAAATTATTCTAAAAGAGAATATGATATCTTGCACTGATAACATACCATTTTAACTTATTTTTCTGCTATGTGGTCTCCAATTTGTACTCACCAAACTCCTAATTCTGAGTCATAGCATGTATTGAATTCAATGTCTTTCTTTGAGTAACTCCTAGGTATAGGCAAGAGATAGGAAAGGTGGAATTAACTAATAAACATTTTTTTCTTGTATTTGATTCAGCTAATTTCTATCAGAGATTATTTTTCCCCAAAACATTCCTCTTAGACAATATTCCTTAACCAAACTCATAATAAATCTCAGGTTTCTTATAAGAAAAATTAATTCCCAATGTATAAAATAAATTTGAGAAAGCTACTCTGGCTTTAGTGAAACTTTGGCAGGAGTTTTACTGCCACATCCTTAGTGCTTGCCAATGAGGAGAACATGTGAATTAATAATTAGGGGAATCTCACATGGGATGACATCATCTACACATGTGGTGAAGTGTATGCCTCTATAAAATAAACCCAAACATTTTCCTGGCAGAAATCTCACTCATTAAGAATTATAAATCATGTTTCCTGAAGCCTGAAAAAAATTCAAAAAGTTGGCATAGTTAACTTTGTTAGTTCACAGATCTTTCAACTCTCTTGGGATGGTGTGCAGCATGAAGATATTTTGATATGCTACTAGGGAATCTGAAGGTCCAGGGAAGAGAATTTCCTCAATTGGGAAGAGATTAGTAGACGAAGTTTGAGGATATTTGTCACAAAGTAAATATGAAGAAAATCCTTACCCATAATAAACTCAAAATAATGACTCTTCAAAAGTTATTAAAGAGAACCAAGTTAGTGTCAAAATGAAGTGTTTGAACATTAACACTTTTACAAAATGTGAGTCATATACCAAGCATAGGGTGCCACTCCCTTTCAAGCCAAGAGAAAAATGGCATAATTCAGGTTACACTCCCTTTCAAGCCAAGAGAAAAATAGCATGATTCTGGTTTTGTAAGGCCTTGATGACAACTGAATTTGTCTAGCGTACAACTTAACCAGCAAGCTCCTGAAATGCTTACACCCCAACAAGAAGTGAAGAAAAGCATGTGGACAAGACTGGAATTGCAAAGTATACTTCTTAGCTCTATCATTTACTACTTATACAACCTTGAGCAAATTAATGAGCTTCAAATTACCTTTATAAAATGTAAAACAACATCACGCTATGAAATTAGTGAATGTGCATAAATTTTTCTTTCTATTCCAGACACTCTGAGACATTGGATGTGGAGAGAGTGGACCACACTCTGGTTTTCTCAGGTTGTTCCTGGTTTTATGCTTAGCAGTGACCCCTGGTGGTAGTTAGGAGACCTTATGATTGACATTTTAAATAGTCATATTTTATACTCCAGAGTCTGTAATGTGAGAATGACTTTTAAACTATTAATTTTTATATTGGTCTATCAAAAATTAATTAATTTTATAGGCTATGTGCATTAAAATTACTTCACTTTATTACAATGTTTCTTTTTTACGGGGTAGTAAACCACTAAGTTTATTTCATGATGCCCCTGATGCTGGTCTGAATTGTGACCACATAAAATTTATAAATTAAATTTATAAGTCCTCAAAACCAAGAATATGTCCGTACTTGTAGATAGAGTTTTAGTGAGATAACTAAGGCAGATAAAATAGTAGGGGTAGCCCATAGCATTTAATATAATATTAAAGGAAAAGGTAAAGGAAATTAGGACACAGGACAGTCTTAACAGGAATAGTATATGGATATTCCCAAGGAAAATGGTCAACCATAAATCAAGAAGAAAACTTTCCTAAGAAAACAGCCCATTGAAATCGTGACCTAAGTTTCCTAGCTTCAGAACTATAAGAAAATAACCCCTGTGGCTTATGTCTCTAAGCCGTAAAGTGTCCAATTTTTGGAGGGGTAAGTTGTGTTTGGGGGCTATATCTAGAGGTGTTCACTGGCTACTCCCAGTTCCATACTTGTATGTCATTTCCAGGAAAGCTCCAGGAACCTCTGGTGACCTGGATTGACCACAACAGTTGGTCATCACTTGTCACTTGTCACTTGTCTTCCCATTGTTCATTGATTTGCTCGAGTGTGTGCTAGTAACATCTCCATTCATTGGGATGTTACATTCATTATTGTTACTGTTTTTGGCATATCAAATATACCATGGCTAGCTTTCCAGGCTCTGCCATGGTTCTGGGTTCATTGCAGGGGCCCAGTCTTTTTCTATGTCAGACCATCAACCATCCAGGACCCATGGGGCAGAGCCCTGGATGTAGAAAAGCCTGTTTCTTGTCAGCCACCTGCCGATGCAACTGGGCACCGCAGCCACACCTGAAACATTTTGTATACAAGGCAAATACCTGAAACACTGGCCCTAAGTCTGTGTACTTTTTAAGGCAGCACCAGAAAGTTACTGCAGTGCTTTAAGGGACCTGAGATTGACAGTTCATAGATCACTATTCTGAGTCTTTCCTCAACTGTTCAGCCTATTTTAGTCTGTTTTGTAGCATTTACTTTCTCTATCTTTTAGGCAAAATTATAAATACTTTGCCTTGATAATAGATATTTAAATAGCATTGATCTCATTATAATAACTAGGTAATATTATATGTATGCCATATCCCCCACCCATATATCTACTATGAGTTTACTGATAGTATCATCTGTTTAATTTCTTACACTATCTAGTACATTCCTAAATAAATATTAGATAAGATACTTTTCTTAATAAATGATATTATTGACGTTATTCTTATATGACCCCCACTCCATGAGGGCCGCCATTTTCCACGTCCAGACTTCCCTCTCATCAGAATTCCAACAGCAGAAGAGCCTCTCACAGCCCAACTCACATGGCCACTTGCGGCAGCACGGTTCATCAATAAATGATGGATTTAGAGCAAATAGATGATAAATGGGAAGACAGTGATACAGTGATACAAGAGTATGCCACCCACACAGCAGAACCTGGCAAGTTACCCGTGTCATATTTGATATGCCAAATACCAGTAACAATTATAGACCTCATTCCCATGACCTAGGAATGGTTAGAGGCTCTTTATGTTCCTGGAGCAAGCAGATGCCCTTGGGCTCTACTAGCATGAGACAGGACATATGGAGATGTTACTGGTGCCCGCTCGAGCAAATCGATGATCAATGGGAAGACAGTGATACAGTGATTCTTATATGAAGTTTCTCTCTAAGCTGGTAGTTTCTTTCTCTTTGACTTTTCAATAATATTTCTTTTATTAACTTTAAAAATATATGTTGAAAGGCAAAGAACAAATTATAACCACTAAAGACTACCTTCTCTGTTTAAAAGTAAGTTTTTGCTTGCTTTATTTATTTTTAAAACTTTTATTATATCACCATGAGATCACTTGATCACTTGAATCCCGTTATACATCAATTTGCTCGAGTGGGCGCCAGTAATATTTCCATTGGACCTTATCACGTGCTAATGTAGCCCAATGGCATCTGGTTGATTCAGGAATATGAAGAGCCACAAACCGTTCCTTCAGAGTCTTGACAAGGAAGTCTGACTATCTTGTAGGTGGGCGGCCATGTGATCTTTTGACATCCCATGGGATCCAGTCAGTAACAGCTATAGTCCAGCGGTTGTCTCCAAATCACATTAAATGTCCAGCCCATCTGATTTTTTGATGGCTTGGCAAACAAGACAGCATCCCTGATTCTGGAATAGCTACGGAGGTCAGAACTCCGATTCCTTCTCTCACTTGAGTGAGGCATGATATTCCAGGCATAGCTCTTTCGATTCCTGGGAGACCCGAATAGCATTCTCATCCTGCTTTCGTAGGACCCAGAGAACGGTGGAGTCAAAGAGATGTGCCCAGAGCCTGAGGTTCTTTGTCCTTTTAGCTATTTCTTCGATGCCTTTGAAGGCATTCCATGCCGCTCTCTTCCTCCTGTGCAGCTCAGGTTTTATCATTCATCATGTTGATTTCTCGACCTAGGTACACATAACTGCTGCATTCAGAGATGTTTGTTCCATTGAGAGTGAATGGGGCCTCAGGAACTAGTTCAATTTTCATGAACATGTTTTCTTCAGATTCAGCTGTAGACCTATTTTTCCACATTCTCAGTCAAAGTCAGCAGCATTTGTGCCACTTGGCTAATGTTTGATGTTATTAGAACGATGTCATCAGCGAAGTGGAGGTGGTGTAGTTGCTGACCATCTATCTTCACTCCCATTCCTTCCCATTCTAATTGTTGCATGATGTTCTCAAGGGTGGTGCTGAAGAGTTTTAGTGAAATGGTATCACCCTGTCGAACCCCTCTTTTGACATCAATGATCACTTTGTAGAATGGTGAGATCCTGGTGGTGAATCCGTAATACAGCTCACGAAGGATCTTGATGTATTGGATTTGAACACCCTGTTTGGCTAGGGCTTCGATGACTGCTTCAGTCTCCACAGAATCAAAGACTTTCTATAATTCAATGAACGTGAGACAGAGCGGCATCTTGTACTCCCTACAAACCTCAATGAGCTTGGTTACTGTGTGGGTATGGTCAATTGTGCTGAATCCTTTCCGAACCTTGCTTGCTCACATGATTGTCCTTCATCTAGTGTTCTGCCAATCCTGTTCAGGATGACTCGTGTAAACAGCTTATAGATGATGGACAACAGGCAGATGGGGCGATAGTTGCCGATGTCATGAATGTCTCCCTTCTTGAACAGTAGAACTGTCCTGCTGGTTTTCCAATGGGAGGGCACCTTGCATTCGGACAGGTAGCGTGTGAAGAGCCGAGCTAGTGTATTGATGAGTACCGACGGCAGATTTTTCAGGTGTTCGGGTCTGACTTTGTCTGGGCCTGGTGCTGTTCCCTTCTTTACCAACGAGATGGCATGTCAGATTTCAGAAGGGAGAACATTGGGAATGACATATCCATCCTGTGGAATTTGGTATGTGGGCAAGTGAATGTGGCTATCAAAGAGATTTGAGTAGAAGTCCTGGATAATCTTCTCCATTGCCTTTCTGGAAGATGTGATAGATCCATCAGGGCATCATAGGGCAGTCATCTTGGTCTTATAGTTGGCGAAGGACAGGCAGGTGGTGGGAATGCTTTTCCCGGCTTCTGTTGCATCTTCCAGTATTTCTGCTCTTCTGTCTTTGGGGTCTGCTTTTATCGCTTCTCTGCACTGCTTAGCAAGCTTGGACGTTAGCATTTGGTCTCCTGAGGCTCGCTCCTTGCCACGTTGGCGAATGAGCTCAAGAGTTTCTGAAGACAAGCCGTCCTTTTGTGTCTTTCTCTCTCTCAGCATTCTTCGCACAATCATGGAGGTGCTGAACCAGTCGATTGTATTCTTCATCGATGTCTTCAATGATGGTATCTTCCTATGTTGCTGCAATGGTGCCAAAGAGTTCCCAGTTGGTGGTCGGTCTGGGAGTTCTCTTCTTAAACTTTGCAGCCTTTTCTCCCCACTGTGGGAAGTAGAATTTTGCACGAAGGAGACGGTGGTCTGATCCTGTTTGGAATTTGGGGGACGACAGTAACATCGATCAGACAAAACCATCGATTGAAGATGATGTGGTCAATTTCACTGTGAAACTGTCCTCCAGGAGATTCCCATGTCCTACGTTTCACTTCAGCCTTCTGGAACTGTGAGTTCCCATGAATGGTCTTGGTGGACATGATGAACTCAGATAGTTTCTCACCCTGTTGTTCCATTCTAGGCCATCCATGGGTCCCTATGTGGAGTTCTTCAGCTGATCTTCTCGGTCCTATCTTGGCATTAAAATCACCGACTATGATCTTGTAGAAGGTGTGATCTTTTTTTATAGAACTCCTCCAATTCCATGTGGAATTTCTCAATTTCATCTCCTTTGTATGTGGATGTTGGTGCGTAGACAATGAAGTTAGAAATTGCTGGCAGTGGGCCACATCTCTTCAAGTGTAATCGTTCTATCCAGTTTGTTAGGCATTCAAATAAATCAATGTTTACGGCCATGTTCGTGTTGACAAGGACACTAATGCCACCGGTGCCTCTCTCATCGCATGTTCCAAGGAACAATTCTTCTCCGGTGTCAAATACAGCATGATGCAACTGACTCCTCCTCATCTCAGTCAGACCAATGATGTTGTACTTGATCTTTTGTGCTTGCACCATCAGATCCTCAGTATATGCTTCCGTTGCCAGCGCGCGTGCATTGAAAGTACAGACAGTCATTTTAGTCCTTCTTCGTTTTGGCAGCCTAGGATGGCCATGAAATTTTATCAGGCACTTCTTGTTTGCCTTTCTTACTGCTGCCGTATTAAGGGCTCTTTCAGGGTCAGGAAAATAAACATTTCTGTTACTGGTTTTGGCATATCGAACACGCATCGGACAGCTTGCCAGGCTCTGCCATGCGGGCACTATATTCTCATTACTTTGTGGGGCTCTCTCAGAGGGGTGGGTAGAATATTCACGGTAATTTGGAGGTAAATTGTGTGGCCGCTGGGCGCTGAGTGCAACAGGGACAGCTGGTTTCTGCTCTGCCAGGTGTATCATGTGTGGGACCATGAGATACACAATTATAAAGCTGTTCATAATTGGGTTTCGGTCACACAGTGTTCCAGCACCCATCCCTCCACTAGTGCACAATTCCCAACACCAAGGTCTTCAGATTCCCTCCTCCCCACCCCTAGCCTGCCTCTATGGGAGGTACTTTTCTTCTCTCTCTCTCTCTCTCTCTCTCTCTCTCTCTCTCTCTCTCTCCCTCCCTCCCTCTTTCTCTCTTCTTTTGCTCACTGTGACTTGCAATACATATATTTAGGAGTTATCATGTATATTCTTTTGCCTGTGATTAATGCTCAGTTATAGTCTGGGTTACTGTTGGAGGACAGGTTTAGCTATTCGGGGAGTTTTGTTGCTTTGTCCACTCCCAGCTTAAACTATTTAAGCCAAGGTTCATTCTAATGAAACCTCTCTTCTATATAAACACTGCTAGATGGTGTGGCAGTTACAGAAGTCACCTTGATTGAATAACTTCTGACTTATGCATCTACTAAGACGTCTATGTTTTCTAGATTGGGCACAGCTCCTCTTTATACCCACTGCACCCAGTGTGGGACAGTTAGAATTTACCAGGAGACTACCACCCTGGCTATGTTGAGACTATAGGAAGACTATAGGAAGGATCATACTAGTTTACTCTAAGCAGGCGAGTGTGACCCTTTCAGTACACGAGAACAAGATACTCAGAATCGCCCTGATGCAGGTAATAATAAGAAGGACCTTATGGGTACCATCTAGATTACATGAAGCTCATGAAATTAAGATGTGTTACTTTATATCAGCCCCCTCTCTCTCCAGTGTTTTACATAATAGATAATCTCGGTATTAGTACTTGGCATAATTTTTGTTTATACCTGCTATAGGGAGTGGCACTACACTCTGTTTAGAGTTCTTTGTTGACATGACCCTCCAGGTTGGATTACTTTGGTGTATATAAGGGAATGCCTTGAGGCCCCTTCACTTTGGGCCTTTTAGCTTTCGGCTTTTGGCTCCTGTGGCTTTTGGCTCCTCGGCCTTTTGCTTTTGGCTTTTGGCCTTTTGCTCTTTGGCCTTTTGCTCCTTCTTCTGGGTAGGACTCAGCTAGGGTGAGATCCTCTCTCTTTGGTGGGAGACTTAGGCTCTTTTGTATGGTCTAGTTTGGACCAGAGCTAGATTTTGTTCATTATATTAGATTGCTGTGGAAGAGCTTTTTTACTATTAAAAGCCTTTTTGCAACTGCCCTGGACTCATGAGTTTTCGTCTGTTTCCCTGGCATCCTCGGAGGTAGAAGAGAACTTCTATCCTGACACTGTTGGCGACCCTGGCGGCATTCCCCGACAGGTTACCATATCCAACAATTATTAACAATTATTAGCCCACTGGTCCCATTCTATATCTCTATCTAGCCTAACTAACCTCTATCCCCTAACGCCTGTGGTAGATTCCAACTAATGACAAGTCCTCCTGATCGCTGTTTTGCTGGCATTGGATATTAGTCTCATACTAGTTATTAACTTTATATCCTACAAATGAGTGCAGTTATTCTATATCTGTCCTTTTCCTTCTGACTTATTTCACTCACCATGATGCTCTTCATGTATATCCATTTATGATTTTGCCTGCTTTACAACATTTCAGTTGAAGTAAAAGAGAGCAATGCATTGCCAAACACAGCCTCTCAGTCTTCCCTGGCAAAATGTTCTAAGCCATCTCTCCCTGTGCAACTATGATGCTACTTGTGGCCCAAACCAAGAAACCGACATCAGAGCTAGAATAAATGGAGAAGATGCCAACGATCTTATCTTTATAAATAATTTCATTTTAGTGATTATTTTCTTTAAAAAAATTCCTGTACACACCATGCCCTCAATTTCAGTCCTCCCATAGTCAAACTGCCTGAAAACTCAATGCATAAACATTCCATCTTTGCTTGCTTACCTCCCATTGTTTCATCAACTCTCATCAATCACAAATTCATAAAATAAAAACTAATGAGTCTATACAATTAGTTCAATATTTTATATTTCATTAAACTATATCTTGCTCTGTTTTATTATTTTAAATATGTTTTGGGGTCATACCTGGTAATTCTCGGGAGTTGCACTCAGGAATCACTCAGGAATCAGGGTGGTGTTCAGTGGACCATATTCTAATATTGTCTGGGATTGAACTTCACTTGGCCATATACAAGGAAAGCACTGTTCCCAGCTACATTATTTCTCCATCCTGTTTACTTTATTTTTTAATATTGTTCTTAATTCACTAGTTGATGCGATTACACTAATGGACTCTGATTCATGGTTCTAAAAACACTTCTTTCCCATAATTTAAAGTTTGTTTTATGTGCTGAATTTTTTTTGAGGGGTGGTTTAAAGCATATCCAGCAATACTCAGGGGTTAGTCCTGCCTCTGCACTCAGGAATTGCTCTTGGTGGTGCTCAGGGGACCAAATGAGATGCCAGGGAATAAACCCAGGCTGGTTGCATCATGCAAGGCAAGTGTCCCACCTGCTGTACTATCTTTCTATTCTTAAAAAAATATCAAATTTATCTTTCCTCTTACTTCCATGTTTATAAGTACACCTACGTATTTGCAATCTTATAAGAAATCATATAAGCCTTATGAAAACCAAGGTCTTTATTTTTCTCACAGATCTTTGTTTTTCGATGACACTAAGTTGAAATCTGTTTTAACTGTCTAAAAACTTGGGATTTTCCTGGGTTTCCCTCCCCCACTCAAAGGATCAATTATGATCAGATAAATCTTCTCAATTCTAAATAGGGTCTGAGAGAACATTCAGAATCATTGAGAAAATTAAGTTCTGATGTCAAACTAACTAAATTTTTACCTGAATTATTCAAGAAGATCATCATTTCACTTTTAATTGACTATTGTTTAGTATTAGACCTGTCATGACAGATTCCTGCATCAGGAGTTGACAACTTCCTCCCCATATGAACCAAAATCTGGTTCTGCTATAGCTCAGGATGAATGAGTGAAACTCAGGGTGAATGAAGAAGCTGAAGTGAGACCAGTACTGATGTACAATTCTGCAAGTCTGTGCATTTTACCATACCTTCCTTCAGGGTTCCAAAGTTGACCTTTACAGCTATTTGAGAAATTAAGGCTACAGTGATCTCAGAAAACTACCTCCCCAACCTGCAGCCAGTAAGAATTCACCAAGGGACAAACTAAATGATCACTTGATCACTTGAATCCCATTATTCATCGATTTGCTCGAGCGGGCACCAGTAACATTTCCAAACTAAATGATCAATTCTAAAAAAATCAATTCTGAATTTGACTAATTCTGCTAAAAGATTATTTCACTAAGAGATCAATTCTTCTAATGGTTGGATTTACACATTTACAATTTATCAAAAAGATCATTTTGATTATTTTTAATGTGTTTGACACTTAACAGTAGATGAAGTGACAAGAACCGAGATGAGAACCAAGGGTTCTGGGAACTTCCAGTTCCTCTTGACCTCTCCTGACGCCTCTCTCCACATCACCCCATCTTTACTTGGACAACCTTACCTTTATTCTACAAGCAGAAATTACCCTCAATTTTTCAGGCTTCTAATAGCTGACACAGCAGAGAGTAAGGGCAGACACAAACTTAACATTCTTTTTAGAAGCAGGTACGTAAAGAAAAATTTATCTTTGGTAATAGAGGTCAAACTAGAAGGTGACAGGCATAGAATATTGTGACATGGAAAGGGAATACAGGGATAAATTTTTATGAATGTTGGAAATTTTTATCTTGACCTGATTACACAAGCTACTGTACACATACATTTTCCTGTATAATATTACATGCATGTATATTTATATACATTTTGCCCTTATATATAAATATTTATTGTTATATTTTTTAGAAACGATGTATTTTGCTGCATATATATTATGCCTCTTTTACAAAATAAAAAAATCATGTGTAATGTTACAAATATTCTCACCAAACTAATTATTTTCTTATTTGAATGCTATGATTTACAGATTTCTTTGCAGTACAGTTTTCACAAGCATTCATTGTTCAACACCAGTCCCACCACCAGTGCAACCCTATTGTGACCAAATGCTACCATCCCCCCACCCATTCCTTATCCCCCTCACCACCAGCTCTCATAGCTTGCTGTAACAACATTGATATATATATAATTGCAATATATATATATATATATATATGGGAAAAGTGCTGGCAGCCTGCATAGACCTGACCCTCAACTGTGTGGTTTTGTTAATGTGTTGTGTGGCCACTTGGCAGCATGCCACAGAAAGTAGCATGCCACAGGAAGAAGTGAATGGCATCTGTGCAGCTGGTAGTCACAAACATTGTGTCACTGGAGGTGAGGGTACGAGAGGAGGGGGCCTCAATCCCCCACTCCAACTGGTTTGAGTTCCCATGGCAACCCACATGTTTGCTGGCCCCTAAAGTGATAGCTAAGCTGGCCAGGGACAGAGCCAGTTTCCCCTTTCTTTGCTTCCTGGGCAGCTCTCCACAGGCAGGGGCCATAGCAGCTGTGTATCTGACCAATCTTCCAGGTTACTGATAAGTCCTGGGACTTGGTTGCTTGCAGATGAAGTCTGCAAGTCTCGTGGTCATGCCCACTGGGTTGTTGGAGGTATGGGGTATGGGGAGGGCCTCAACACCCCCTCAAGCCAGGCTGGCACACAAACAGAAACCCACATGTTTGCTGGCACTAGATGCAATAATGAAGCTGGCCAGTCACCAAACTAATTATTAAAGAACTTCCAATTATTTAAAGATGAATATTTGGAATTTGCTAAGAAACATCAGTATTCATGCAAAAAACTTAGACATTAAATATGCCAAGATGTTTATATGATGAAAAGTAACATCAAAAGGATTTGCAAAAATATGCACACACACACACACACAAAACAAATAAATGGTTGAAACTTAGAAATTCAAAGTAAAATACTGAAATTTGGAAAGTAGTAGAAAATTAAGATAGGGCAAGGGCATATCTCAAAATTAAAATCAGGTCTACCGTATGATCCACCAAATACACTTTTGAGTATAAATCCATATAAATGAAAAAAGAATATCAAAGAGATATCTACACCCCCACATGTTCATTGTGGCACTGTCGCATAACTTGGAATAGCAAAAGATAGGAGCTCAAGTGTCTATCAATTGATTGATTAATGGATAATGAAGATGTGGAGGATACACACACACACACACACACACAAGAATCTTAATAACATGAGAGAGAAAGAAATTCTTGCACTTGCAAAGGCATGGGTGTATTTTGAGTACATTCTAGGTGAAATAAGATAGAAACAGACAAGGGAGAAGGCGTGGAGTCTCAGAGTAGCAGAGGGATGAGCGCTACATGTGCATTGGGTTCCGGAGATCTCTGAGCTCTAACTGCGAGACCATCACCACCACCACCCCCAAAAACATATGCAAAATAATACTTTTTACATGGCTTTTGCTTAGGGCTGAACACCTGATAGTGCTTAAGGACTTACTCCTAGCTCTGTGTTTAGGAATCACTCTTGGGGGAACTGTATGTGGTGCAGGGGAATTGAACTGCTGAGAACAAGGCAAGAGCCCTACCTGTTGTGATATATTTCCAGACCCCCCAAAAGAATGTGTGTGAATGTGTGTGTGTATGTGTGTGTGTGTGTGTGTCTGTGTCTGTGTGTCTGTGTGTTTAGTTTTGGGACTCACCCAGCACTGCTCAGGTCTTACCCCTAGCTTTACACTCAGGAATCACTTCTGGTTGTCTTGGGGCATCATAAGGGATGTCCGTGATGGAGCCTGGTGACCTAACTCCTGTACTATTTCTTAAAACCTCTGTTAAACATTTTTATTTAACCATTTAAAAATGTGTGTGTGCTTTCAAAGAACTGTCATTCAACAAATGGAGCCTTCAGCAAAGTGACTTTCAGTGAATTGTCTTATATAGAAATAATCAGCATTTGTTTCAGATTCAAGACTGATTTTTAAAGTCAGAAGCTGCTGTAGCTTAATCAAAATTAAAAGTCAAATTGGATTAAAGTAAGAAATACTGTCAAGAGGCCACTTGGAAGGAGGTGAATAGTCCTGGAAGAGAGGATACAGAGGAAGGCAAGAAATTAAAATAAACTCTGTGATGAATTTTTCCGGGGAAAGAGAGCCAGCAATTTTTTTTAAGTACCAAGGGACATCTAAACAGGGGAAAACTTGCAAGAAAACTTTCCAAGGGGCTGTTACTACAAAATCTTCTCCACCTCAACTCCCCAGGCCCAGCAAACAACCTCAGGGCATTAACTTTTAACCAAAGACCTAGTGACCAATTCACAGGCTGTAGCAGGGAGCTGGGTCCATTCCTCCCTGGAAGAGAAGTCCGAGGAGGCCAGCATTCTGCTTCCTGAAGAGAATGGTGTCTTCTCTGACACCTGCATACTCCCACCATCCACACCTCTCAATTTCTTCTTTTGACAGCCCCCCATTCCCAGCATTTGGGGGATTTTTTTTGTAGATTTCTTTTGTAGCTCCATGTTTCATCTGGAATTTGCATCCTTATTTTATGTTTGGGGGATATTTATTTCAATTGCCAGGGAATGAAGATCAGATGACAAAGGATTCTCAAGACCATTTTCAAACCAACCTAGCTGATTGTGGAGTTAACGAAAAGATAAAAACCAAAGAAACTATTTTTTATCTAAAATACTTCTTTGTTTATTTCTATATTTCTTTGTTTATTTATATTTCCATATTTATATTTCTATAATAAAGAAATATATTTCTATATTATAGAAATATATAATTTCTATAATATATTATATTAAATATTATAGAAATATAATATATTATATTATATTTAATATAATATATATTTAATATAAATATAATATAATATAATATATATTTAATATAATATAATATAATATTATATAAATATAATATAATATATTTAATATAATATTTAATATAATATAATATATTATATTATATTATTTAATATAATATAAATTATATTAAATATAAATATAATTTATATTATAGAAATATATAATTTCTATAATATAATTTCTTTATATCTCGAGACAGACATGGGGCGGAGCTGCTACTGGCTCTCACTGTGCCCAGCTGCTCATGAGGCGCCCGGGAGGGATGGCAGGTTCTAGCCCTGGACCACCACCCCAGCAGAGCCTCACAACAAGCCAGACGACCCTCCACTCCATGAAGACCTCCATTTTCCACATCTGGACTTCCCCCTCGTTAGAACTCCACCCAGCAGACCAGCCTATCACAGACTGGCTCACGCGGCCGCAAGCAGCCGCGCGGTTCATCAATAAATGCTGGATTTAGAGATGACTACAAGAGTATGCTACCTGCACGACAGAGCCTGGCAAGCTACCCATGTCATATTTGATATGCCAGATACCAGTAACAATTATAAACCTCATTCCCATGACCTGATAGAATGGTTTTGAGGCTCTTTATGTTCCTGGAGCAAGCAGGTGCCTTTGGGCTCTACTTGCATGAAACAGGTCATATGGAGATTTTGCTGGTGCACGCTCAAGCAAATCGATGATGAACGGGAAGACAGTGATACAGTGATTTATTTATATCTAAAATACTTCTCTGTTTATTTATTAAAATACTTCTTTGTTTGCAGGACCATGGATCAACCCACTTTCCTGCCTGCAACTCTGAGCTTTTCTATTTAGCCATATCTTTGGCTCAAAATTCTTTGAGGGGCTGGAGTGATAGCACAGAGGGTAGGGCATTTGCCTTGCAAGCGGCCTACCCGGGTTAGATCCCGGCATCCATATGGTCACCAGAGCACCACCAGATAATTTCTGAGGAAGAGCCAGGAGTAACCCACGAGTGTCACCCAAAAAGAAAAAAAAATTCTTCTGAATTATAATAAAAAGTACTTCTATGAGGGAGCAGTTTCTGCTAAAGCAGTCAAACAAAGTAAGCAAAGGACCTTTTCATGTTAGAATTGAGTAGAGTTTGTGGATTTAGATCTCTGGGAGAGAGATAAGGTCCAGCTGAATCCTTAGGTGCCTTTGTCTTCATGAAAGGCTAATCAATCCTGAAACAGGGTGACATGTTAGGAAAGAACTTCATTGGCAACAAGCCAGGAGGTTGGAAGATGGCAGATTCATGTCCTCGAGTAACCAGCCTGTCTGCAAGGTTATAAGAAACAATTTTTATAGAAAAAAAAAGTCTCCAAAAGGGCGGTTGCCTGCTGGTGGACTCCAGAGTGTTTAATAAATTCTTTCCCCACTTGTCCCCTTGGGGCACTCTGAGTAAAAGTTTCTGAGTGAGGCATCAATCTGTCCTTATCTTAAACTTTTGGGAAAAGGACAAGGATACATAAAGGACGAGGCCCATCTCCAGAACTTCCTGATTTTCATGCTTCAATGAACTCTTTTAGGAGAGGGGACACGGTTGGTACATACCTGGGTGCTACTCAAGACCTATTTATAGCTGCACTCAGGACTATACGTGATGCCAGGGATCAAATTAGTGTTGGTCACATGCAACGCAAGCAATGAACCCCGGCACTATTTCTCTGGCCTTGTCCTTAATTTTTATTTGATCTTTCAAACCAGTGGTGTACAGGAAGCTCTGCTTTTATCATTTGTAAGCCCTCCTTACAAATGATAAGATCAAGAAAGTATGAAATCAAATAAAAACTAAATATGTTTTGTCAATTGAGACTGTTGTCTACTCAAAGTTAAAGCTGAGAGCAGGTATTCTAGGTAGGGTCTTGCGAGGAGAAATGGGAGAAGAGATGGACTTAGAATATGAACTTTGAGAGCACAAAACTAGGCAAGTATGTATGCAAGCCTCACAATAAAAGGAGCACATACCTCTGTGAGTACCAAGGCCGAGCACAAGAACATTATAATGTGATGTACAAACCTTACCAAATACCACAACAAAAAAACCATTAGAGCACCATAGCTAGGAGTATGTACCCTCTGTTCATCACAACCACAATAGATAACACCACACTGAAGGGAAGGAAGAGAAGGGCTAGAAAATGTATTTAAAAACAAAACACCCTGGACTTTGCATCAGTACCTCTTAGTTGAGAAAACATAACTAGATTTGTTCTAACAGTTTTGGAGACAAATAGGATATAGGTAGTAAATTCAAGAATGCTAGAGAGGTAAAAAGACCCATGACTCTAGATGTCTTTTATAGACATTTTATGTATTCAGACTGAGAGTTAACTGATGACAGTCATATATCATCCCTACAAAATGGAATGGCCTGGTTTTCAGCATAAGGCAGAGCATTCAAAGAACAAGTCACAATAAAATCTCATATGTCAGGACTAGAGAGCTTGTATAATGGGTAGGCATTTGTGTTGCACATAGCCAATGTGGTTTCAATCTCTGACCACCCCATCTGGTCCCAAGCTGGGCCAGGAATGATCCTTGAACACAAAGCCAGGAGTATGCTTTGACTATAGATAGATTTGCACCCCAAAAAACAAATTAAAAATATGGACGGATATGTGGCCCTCCAAAACCCTTCATTTCAGATCAAGGATGATTAAATTTTTTTACAATATTGCTATTGTTGTTTTTATTAAGTTGTAAAGCCTAAAGTTGGAGAAATGGTAAAAAGTTCAGGTACTGCCTTAGATTCAGAGACCCTGGTTCAAATCCTAGCATATATTCTTCAAGCCTGGCTGAGTGTACACTAAGCACTGCCAAGTGGGACTCCAGAACCAAATCAAAACAATAAAATTGTGAGGTCCTACAACATATTGAATGAGTATCAAGCAATCATGTCAATGGCTTAAAAGTTAGCAAATCAAGTTCTGTCTTATTTTCCTTAGCATGAATGAGACAATATCTTTTCCCTCATAGGAATTACTTTTAATTACAAAGATGGATAAATAACTTAAATATCAAAAGGCATAGAGCATTATTTTCCTCAGAGTTCATATTTTCTTCTATATAACCCAGGATAGCACGATGCTTTTTGACCTGTTTGTCCTATGCCACAGTTCTGCATTTACCTCTCAGATATGGACTATATATCTCCATTTAATACACCTCTCAATCTGCAGAAACACTAAGAACTAAAGTTAGGATCGGAAATAAACAGGAGTCTTAGAAGGAGCCCAAACAGTTTCATGACTAAAAAGACTTCGAACACAATGAGGCTTATAAAAGCAAAAGTCTAATGAGAGAGCACTAAAAGTTTAGAACCCTCCAAGGTTTATGAGGTAAGGATCTTAATGTAAAGCATCAAAGATTACAGGAACCTGTGCAATATGAGGAAGGAAGTAAAAGCAGAATATTAATGAAAGGGCCTTAGAAATTTATACCCCAAAGAACCTTGAGCATGATTAGGTATATGTATGTAGGAATTTTTAACAAGCAGACCCTAAAAATTTATGACTGGAGGGTCTCAAAGAGTTATGAATACAATAACTATACTTGAATAGTCTGTTCATTTAAAGCACCCCATCGGTAAAGAAAAGAGTCCTCTCTCTCCATCAGCATTCTGTAATTTCACTTGACCTTCCACTCAAAGGGAAGGCCAAAAGCTAAAAAACCCACATATGCATTCTCTCCAAGAGCAGGCCACTCAGCAGCTGACTTCCAATGAGTCTGCAACTGCCATCAGGGCATGACCTAGGGGTGGAAACAGGGCAAGAAGCTGGGAAGACCTCACTTGTTATAACATGTACAATATTCTTCTAAAAAGAAGAAAATAGGGTCTTGATGCTTTTGGCAAGACTTCACACTTCTTGTGAGTGGACTATCAGTAGCTTCAATAAATTTTCTCTCTACCATCCTAGTTCTGGTTGAATTTTCCCCCTCTGGGTCAAGCACAAAAATTACTATAGTTTCACCAGGTCCATTCACCTGCCTTTTGTTGAAGGAGATAAGAACTGGTAAATCATGAATTGTATGGATTCCTCGTTTAGTGGGGACCACATGACTCTACTGTGTCTTGCAAATACTAAAAGTAAGTTGAGCCTTTCTTTCCTGGAGAGTCTCAATGCTGATAGTTTAGCAACCATCTGACATCTTTCCGCCCCCTTCATTTTTATATTTTCCTCTAAGCCCTATGATAATGTAAGCTATAGAAAGTTCCACATTTTTAATGACAAATTTGGTGTTCCCTGTAATTTTTTTAAACAGTGGCAGTTTTATTTTTTTTTTTAATTTTTTATTTTTACAATTACAAAGATATACAATTAAAAAGTTCATATTTGGTTTTTGGTCATACAGTGTTCCAGCACCCATCCCGCCACTGGTGCCCATCTCCCACCACCAACGTCCCCGGTTCCCTCCCCCTCCCCAGCCCTGCTCCATGGCAGGTTCTTTATTTCTTTCCGTTTATCTCTCTTTCTCTCTTTCCTTCCCCTCCAGACTATGGATTACAGAACATACATTAAAGGGTTGTCATGTGTATCTTTTTGCCTCTATTTAATGCTCAGTTCTAGGTTGGCATTAGTACCCTCGACAATTGTTAGCACACTGTTCCATTTTCTGTCCTACCTAGCCTCTGACTCCCATACGTTTGTGATAATTTCCACCTTTGACAAGACCTCCTGATATATGTTTCACTTGACCTTGGATATTGGTATCTTAATATGTACATATATATTTATGTTATGCAGATAAATGCAGTCATTCTGTGTCTGTCTCTCTCCTTCTGGCTAATTTCGCTCAACATAATCTTCTCCATGTCCATCCATTTATAGGAAAATTTTATAACTTAATTTTTCCTAATAGCTGCATAGTATTCCATTGTGGAGATGTACCAAAGATTCTTTATCCAGTCATCGATTTTCTGGCACTCTGGTTGCTTCCAGATTTTGGCTATTGTGAATAATGCTGCTATGAACATAAAAGTAGGGATGGTGTTTCCGCTGCGTATTTTTGGTTTCCCAGAGTAGATTCCCAGGAGTGGTATGGCTGGGTCAAATGGGGAGTTCAATTTCTAGTCTTTGGAGGAAAGTCCATATTGTTTTCCAGAAAGGCTGTACCAGCCGGCATTCCTACCAACAATGGATGAGTGTCCCCTTTTCCCCACATCCACGCCAGCACTTGTTGTTCTTGCTCTTTGAATATGTGCCAGTCTCTGTGGTGCAAAGTGGTATCTCATTGTTGTTTTGATTTGCATCTCTGATGATTAGTGATGATGAGCATTTTTTCATATGTTTTTTGGCCTTTTGAATTTCTTCCTTGCTGAAGTTTCTGTTCATTTCTTCTCCCCCATTTTTTGATGGGGTTGTTTGTTTTCTTCTTGTAAAGTTCTACCAGTGCCTGATATATCCTGGATATTAACCCCTTATCAGATGGGTATTGGGTAAATATTTTTTCCCATTCTGTGGACTGCTTTTGTATCTTAGTCAAACAGTGGCAGTTTTAAACATCAACAAAACTTCAGAGAAAAGGGAGGAAATAGACAGGTATTGACTAAAGAAATGAAGATGGATATAATACATGGGAGGAAAATAAATAGCCAGCTCTAGTTGTCATAAGAACTAGATGAGCACAGGAAAATATTCAGCTCTGCAGTGCTGGTGGTAGAACCCAGATGGATTTGGGGATTTCCCCAATCACTGAATTCTTTCCATCTGTTGATTTTCTTTCCATCAAGTGGATGAATTACAACTTTGTAATTGTGTATCTTTGTAATTGTATATTTCACGGTGGTATAATAAAATACATAAAAAAGAACTTTTACCATGAATAACAGTTACATGTTGCTTGAGCAGCAATCTTGTCACTTGTATTCCCATTGTTCGTTGATTTGCTCGAGCAGGTGCCAGTAATGTCTCCATTTGTTGGGAATGAGGTCCATTATTGTTACTGTTTTTGGCATATTGAATACACCACAGGTAGCTTGCAAGGCTCTGCTGTGGCTCTGGGTTCATCCCAGGCGACCCAGTCCCTTTCTATGTCAGACCATCAACCATCCAGGGCCAATGGGGCAGAGCCCTGGGGTATAGACAAGGCTGTCTCCTGTCTGTCATCTGCCAATGCAGTCAGGCACCGCATCCACACCTGAAACACCTCAAGGGGCAGGAGCAATAGTCTAAGGAATAGAAAATGCGCTGCATTCCACTTAAAGAAGCAATAGTTGTGGATGTGCACGGAAAGGAACTCTGTGTGGTGCCAGGTAGTAAGGGAGCGTGGGTGTGAGAAAGCAGAAGCACCGAATCCTACAGAAAGCAAATAATTGCTGATCTTCCACAATTTACAGGTGAGGTGATGAGTTCATGAGGGATCAAATTGTTTGCCCAGTATCACTTCTGATAAGTAACAAATTCTGTTCTGCTTGGTTCCACACCTTGACTTTGAACCACAGTGTTCAAAAACTGTTCCATAAATGTAGCACAAGGGAAATGCATTCCCAAAGTTGCTGCTAAGTAAATTCATGAGTCTTCTAAGGTTGGAGCACCCTCACAGTCTTGTCTTGAGTATATTTTCTTATCCCTGTTTCACAGAGCCACCAGATTAGCAAGAATTAGGAAATGGACTTTCTTCGAAAGCTCCTGAAAAATTGTCTATTCTTTAAATAATTCATGCTCCTGAGAAGACCACTAATTCAGAACAATGTCTTCCTACTTCTATGAGACTGCATGCACTTTGCACAATGTTTTCATAGGCATTAGTTCTTCTTCATTTGATTATGTTTTGGTCTTATGACATTTACCAGTTGAGATCTATCTGCATGATTCCAGCTTTTGAATGAAACTCTTGGGGTGAGAAGGATTATGAAAATTGGTCATTCAGTCATGACTGGGAGTGTGGCTTCTAGGACACATAACATCCGCATGATTGATTGATCTTCTCATTTGTAGATGTATGATATTCTATAAACCCCATTCTAACCTTAAAATAAAAAACCCCTGGAAAATACATTCAATATTTTCCATCAGGCACAATTCCCACATATTTCAAATATATGCTATTTACTGTCATCAGAAGTTAGACTGTTGGGCAGTGCCATTCTATTCAAACATCTTTTCAATATATTTCACCTTGATTTTTGAAAATTCATTTTACATAGCTTTTAAGATACATACCAAATAAATGCATATACACACATACACACACACACCTAGCATAACAAAATATATAAAAATGAGTTAGTGACATTCTGGATGGCTTATTGACAGATATTTAAATAAAAATCATACATTCTGAATGATTAAAACTATGTTATAATTGACATACTCTTCAATCAGAATTAAATCCTAAATTATTATTCATGCTATTTTATCATTATTATTTTGCTCTTTAGGCTGATATTGACTGTATCTGAATGATCAGAATGGCAAGTTAAAGAATGAGAAAACAGATAAACAACATATAATTTACCATCCACATTACAGCTGACATTTTGTGTGTGATTTTGAGCCATACCTGACAAGTCATAGACAACTCTTGATTCATTCTGAAAATGCGTGGGGACCCGTGGTACTCGGGAATCAATCAGTACTAGTGATCAAATCTGCTTTTTCAGACAAAGGATGCACACCACCCCATTCAACTATGTCCCAGCCAACACTAATTCATTTATTAGTTCTTTTCACAGCAACTGGTGTCTCTCAAAAAATAGTTTATTGCTCATAATTTAGTTTTGTTTTTTTTAAATTTTTTATTCTACCACTGAGAGACATACAATTACAAAGGTATTCATAATTGGTTCTTGGTAATACAGTATTCCAGCACCCATCCCTCCACCAGTGCCCCATTTCCACCACAATGTACCCCACCCTCTCGCCCACCCCCAGGCTGCCTCAATAGAGGTCCCCCGTTTCCTCTCTTTCTCTCTCTGTCTCTCTCTCTCTCTGTCTCTGCATCTCTCTCCCTCTTCTTTTACACATTGTGGCTATCCCTGCAGATATTTAAAGTTTATCACTTAAATCTCTTTGTGTATATTCAATGGTGGGTTTTAGTCTGTCATTACCATTTCCCACACTTAGTAAAACACTGGTATCTATTTATATCATATTAATGCAGTCATTCTATAGCTGTCCTTTCCTTCTGACTAATTTCACTCAGCATGATAGTCTCCATGCTATCATGGAGATGATAGTCTCCATGCTATCATGGAGTCTCCATGCTATCATAGAGGACTGGCTAAAGAAACTGTGGTACATCTACACTATGGAATACTACGCTGCTGTCAGAAAAGACGAAATTATGAAATTTACCTGCAAATGGATGGACATGGACACTATATTGCTCATAATTTAGTACAGTCATGTAACTCATGAAAACTTTTATTTAAATTCTCATATATGAAATATACTTGTAAATTAGTTGTTTTAAATGTACTGGGCCCAGAAAAATAATATAAGAGTTAAGGCACTTGCATGGACCAACCCCTGTTCGATTCCTGGTCACACATATGGGCCCCAAACATTGCATAGAGCTACTCCTGAGCACAGAGACAGGAATAGCCCCTGAATGTCTCTGAGTAAGGCTACCATCCCCAATTATAAATACATTAATAATAACTAAACAAATTTCAAAGCTGTTGGGTAAGCTATTATGTTTGTTTTGTTATTGCCTTTACATTCTGCCTAACATACTAGCTAACATATTTGAATGCTTTCCCCTACTTCCTAGGCAAATTAAAGCTAAATTCTTTCCAATAGGTGCTGTTCTTGACAGTGATCTTGGATGAGGTTCTCTGTTCCTGTATAATGTACCACTCGTGACCAAACATTTTTAAGAATCCCAGCATCTTAAGGATGCATTTTGTCCCTATGAATTTCTGATTCACAGGGTCCAAATTTCTCCACACTTACATAGTCTTTCATGAATTAGCTAGCCCTGATTCATTATTCTCGACTGGAGAATAATGTCAAGAATTATTCTGGAGGATCTATTTTTCCAGAGTGCTGCCTCACAAATCTAGCCGTCACTGCTACTTTTTCTCTACCAGGGTCATGGGAAATGATCACACAACGCAGTCTTCTGAAGTTCCTTCAAAGAGTTCATTTTCCTTTTTCCCTATTTTGGTTTTTGAGCCCACACCTGTTAGTGCTCAGAGGATATTCCCAGAGCATTGCTCAGGGGTTACTCCTGATAGTGCTCAGGGAACATGTAATGCCTGAGAATTACAAATTCAGGCCTTCTATGTGCAGAGCATATGTTCCAGATCTTTGACAGATCTCTCTAGAACAAAGAGTTGCTGAAGACAAAGTACCACCCCAAAACAAGGTAGCTTTTGAAGTTTTGGTATTAAGATACTGGTTCAAGAAAGATGGCGAAATTGTCACTTATTCAATCACCTCTGTGCACTTTAAAGTTTACCAGGATTTTACTAACTACCACTTTGTTGCAGGACACCTAAAAGTCTAGGCTTCTGCATCTGCCCTGGATTGCCTCCTGCAGGTCACTTCATAGATAGGGATAGTCTGAATGTGGCAGTCTTATTTGACCATGTATTCTGTACTGGCTGGTATAAATATTCTCTCTTGCTACCACAATCATCGTGGGACTAGCTAGATCTTACGAGCATATTTGCCTGGCCACATTGGATCTCTAAGTAATTAGACCAGAGAGAAATGCTGTTTGCCTCCAAGCAAGGAAGCATGGTTCCCAGATAACTCAAAAGGCAACTAAAATACAAAACTACCATGAAGTAGACGAGACTTTGTGAAGGCTTGGAGAAATATTTAACTGGCATTAGTATTAGTCTTTGGTACAGAGACATGCCATCTCAGAAACCCCCTTCTCTACCCTATAAAGGCAATTCCAGGCAGATCTTGGCTTAAGATATTAGGTGAGGTGCTGGGAGAAATTACCTGAGGGCATTTGATCCTTCCTGCCAGGGGAAGTTACAATTAGCTTATAGCTTCTCCCAGCTCTACTAGGAGGCTTTTAATTAGCTCTGGGTCCTTGTAAACAACCAGATAGTCTCCTGAAGTTGCTACATTCTATAGAGCTATTTTCCTGTTTTCATCTCTAGATAGCCCATTTTGGTCTGGGCTGGGGAGTTTGGACGGATTTCTAGCTATAAAATAAGCTGCAAGAAGAAAGAAGCTCTCTCTTTTTCCCCCCTTTTGCCATTTAGGCTTCCCTTGGTTTTTTTGCTTCTCCTCCCTCTCCATTCTCTGTTGGGCCTCTACACGTGGTGGCAGCCATCTTGGCCTACACCTGGCTGGGGCCTAGCTGGGAACCCAGAGTCCGGAGGTATTCCCTGCTCTTGGATTGTATATTGGAACCTGTGATAGTAAAGCCCTTTTAAAACTGCATCGGAATCCTGAGTCTTCATCCATTCCCCGCCGGCTTCAGAGGTAGAAGGGAACTTGCTTCCCGGCACTGTCGGGGACCCCGGCGACGCTCCCCAGCACCACTTCCCAACACATCCTCCTTTGAAACTTCAGTGCTTTCCTGGTTTGTAGGGTAATTCAGACAAGAATTACATCTGAACTGCCCACATAGAGCTATGGTTTTCCCAGTGCAGTATGCAGTCAAGTTGGAGGCTCAGTCCCTAAGACTTTGGAGTTTGGTGTGAAATCAGTTCTTCCTAATCTCCCCAAATGAGGTCATAAAAGGCCATTTATATTTACCTGTCCTTGAGAGATCTGTAATAATCTTGCTCAACTGGAACTAAATAGTGATCATCAAGGTATAATACAAACAGACCCACACTAGGTCTTCTTTTTTTTTTTTTTTTGCTTTTAGGGTCACACCCAGCAATGCTCAGGGGTTTCTCCTGGCTCTGCACTCAGGAATTACTCCTGGCAGTGCTCGGGGGACCATATAGGATGCCGGGATTGAACCCGGGCCAGCATGGGCCGGCTGCATGCAAAGCAAACGCCCTACCCACTGGGCTATCGCTCCGGCCCCCAAGTCTTCTTAAGTGTTAACACTGGAAAGAGTTGCTGAAAATCAATCATTCCCAAAGAGGATAGGGAAAGGAGGCTACAAGAAGCTTTTATACAAGCTTTTTTTGAGATTTATATTATCTGAAGGTATAGATATTTGCAAAAGTAAGTTTCACTCTTATGTGACTAATCAGTAAAATATTTTCTTGGTCAGGGAAAAATTTGGTCTAGGAAACAGGGAAGCAAACTACTATTTTCTTCTTTTTTCTCTTTGGATAGTAAGATATCACTGGTTGCAACTATAGCTTCAAGTTATTATTATTTTGAAGATCAGGAATTTGCATTGTGAAAAATAACATTTTAAAGGAAAATATACAACAAAACAAAAAAGTCAATAACATGCAAGATCTTAGAAATAACCAAGAAAACAAGTAGTTGAATTTCTCAGATGTTTTGAAGATGTCAGATTATATGTTTTAAATTAAGGAATTTATCATTTACAAGATTACAAAGCAAACAGCATTACAATGCCAAGACCTAAAAAATTTCAGAAGTCTTAACTGACATAGTAATTTTGCCAAATAAAAAGAGCTCCAAATTTTAAATTCTCATCGCATGACTGAATTTACTAATAATTTCATTAGTCAATTAAAGAAAACTTCCAATTAGCAAAAGATCATAAAAGTAATGTAATACATTATAAAAGAGGGTAAATAAAGAAGAGGCATGCATTTTTTATTGACATGAAAACTCATAAAGGATGAGTTTTCATCTGTTTCTATTAGTAAATATGAAATAAGTTTTTCTTTTGTGTATTGCAAAAGCTTGGTTTTAAAAAATCTGCCACTTGTGGATGTGGGGATAAAGTGATTCACATCCATTGTTGGTGGGAATGTAAATTGCTACAGCCTTTTCAAAAACCAATACGGACATTCCTCCAAAAACAAGAAATTGAACTCCCATTTGACCCAGCCATACTATTCCTGGGAGTGTACTCTGGGAAGCCAAAAACACATAGAAGAAACACCATCTGCACTTTTATGTTCATAGCAGCACTATTCACAATAGCCAGAATCTGGAAACAACCAGAATGCCCAAGAACAGACGACTGGATAAAGAAACTTTGTTATATCTACACAATGAAATACTATGCAGCTGTTAGGGAAAACAAAGTTATGAAATTTGCTTATAAATGGATGGACATGGATGGACTTGGAGAGGTTCATGCTGAGTGATTAGCCAGAAGGAAAAGGACAGATATAGAATGACTGCATTTATTTGCAGGTTTAACATATATAGATGTATGTGTGTGTGTGTGTATATGTATACACACACACACAGATACATACATATATATGTACACAGAATATATAGCAGAGCCTGGCAAGCTATTTGATATGCCAAATACCAGTAACAATTATAGACCTCACTCCCAAGACCTGATGAAATGCTTTGAGGCTCTTTATGTTCCTGGAGCGAGCATACAAGTGATACAAGTGATACAAATGATGATATCATTATATATATATGTATATATACACATATATATGTATATATATGTATATATATACATATATATATATATATATATATATATATATATATAACCCATGGAACTCTGGAGGGTGGTAAAGGGCTCAGTCAGCCCCTGGCCTAGTCCAACATAGCTCCAAGGGTCCGCTTACATGTGTGGGATAGGGGCCACACTGGCTAAACTTGGAGGCGAGATTTGCGCTCCTCCTGCCATTCCCTCCACCTCCATGCTAGCAACCTAGAAGAGAGACATGTCAGACCCACAGCTCCATTGGCACATGGCCTCTCTGCTGCTGCACAACAGTCTTAGATAGTACTGGATGTTAGGATCAGGTCCTTCCCAGGATCTTTCACATTTATACACTGTATACAGCTTTAGGCAGGTTCTAACCTTGGCCCGTCATCCCAGTGAGCCTAGCAAAAAGCCAGAGGAACCTCCACACCATGAGGTCAGTCATTTTCTACATCCAGACTCCACAGCTCCTCAGAGCTCCACCCAAGAGAAAACCTGATCTTTCCCCATTGAGTTGCACCAGTAAATGCTCAATGAGAGCCTTCTACTGAGAGTATACCACCTACACAGCAGAGCCTGGCAAGCTACCTGTATTTTATTTGATATGCCGAAAACCAATAACAATTATGGACCTCATTCCCATGACCTGAAGTGAATGGTTTGAGGTTCTTCCTGTTCCTGGAACAAGCAGATGCCAATGGGCTACACTTGCTTGCAACAGGACATATGGAGATATTACTGATGCCCACTCAAACAAATCGATGAACAACGGGAAGATAAGTGATACAAGTGATATCATATATAGTATGATACCGCTGGACTATAACCGTTACTGACTGGATCCCGTGGGATGTCAAAAGATCATGTGGCTGCCCACCTACAAGATGATCAGACTTCTTCGTCAAGACCCTGAATGAATGGTTTGTGGCTCTTTGTATTCCTGAAGCAACCAGATGCCATTGGGCTACACTGGCATGTGATAGGGTCAAATGGAAATATTACTGGTGCCCGCTCGAGCAAATCGATGAATAACGGGATGTCAAGTGATCAAGTGATGATACCAATATCCAAGACCAGGCAAAACATGGATCAGGAGGTCTTGTCAATAGGTGGAATCAACCGCAAGTGTGTGGGAGTCAGAAGTTAGAGAAGACAGAGAAGGGAACAGTTGCTAATAATAGTTAGAAATGATAATACCAGCCTAGAACTGGCATTGAATATAGGCAAAGGTATATACATGGTAAACCCTAAATGTATATATTTCAAGCCACAATGTGTAAGAGAAGAGGCAGGGGGAAAGAGCCTGCCAGAGAGGCTGACTGGGGAGAGGGAGGGAACTGGGACATTGGTGGTGTGAAATGAGCACTGGTGGAGGGATGGGTGCTGGAACACTGTATGACTGAAATCCAAACATGAACATCTTTGTAATTGTAAAAAAAAAATCTGCCATTATTTTCTTTCTTATACATATCTATGCACTAGTGTTCAATGAGACCTTTCTCTCTTTAATTGCTTATAGCCTTTGTCATTGCACTATCATTTATTCTATATTATAGCACCAACTATTTTATGATACCACATTTATACCCATAAAAGGCTAGACAAGAATAAGAACGCAGAAATGAGTAACTTGGAATTTATTGTCCAGCGCCTCTGATACAGGTGATTATGATTTGCTGTGATTTACCACCCTCTTCCCAGGGCAGCTCGAGGTGATTCTCCTATAAAATACTGACTTTAGCTAATTCTTTTGTAGCCCTTATCTACTTCTATATTAAGGATGGATAATAGACTTGGTGGAATCAGACAAACCTGTATTCGTATTATGTTTCTGCCACTAAAGAGTCAGGCTAGAAAATCACTGAAGGCTCAGAAGCCCAAGGTTAAATGATGTCTGCTTGGTAGAAGAGCTTTATTTTGAGATAATAGTCTTCACCCATCTGGTGTTTGTGCATTGTAGAGGGTCAAAGAACAAAGCCTAATCAATGGTAAATTGTGGCAATATAGGTGGAAATAGTGTGCTTTCTCAAACAAATTTGCATAGCTTCTTTCTAATCAGTCCCTTCTGGATTAGTTTTCTTTAAAATGAATTCTATCATCTAGGAGGTCCACACATACGAGTTATTACATTACTGCTGTTCTCAGCAATTTCTTTCTCAAATTCGTTTTCTCCAACTCTCCATATCTTTCTACCCATCTTTGTGACTTTGACAAAGAGCAAGTATAAATTCTTATTTTAGTCACCCATTAATAAATTACTTATTCATATTCCATTTAACTATTTTAAAAATAACTATTATTATTCTCAATGATTCCTTGATTATGTTAGGGTCTTTTAGTAGTGAGATGATATATGTAAAATATCCATAGAAATTCAGGTGAAATTGAGTTAAGATCCTTTCTCAGAGCTCCCACATTTACTCTACTGTAGTAGTTGTAATTATAATAATATTTTGGCTTATAACTCTTCCAATAGATTATTATTCATTCTAGTGCAGAGTTTTTGCATTAAAAAATCCTAGTTATTTTTATTCTAGCTCATAATAGACTTTTAATACAAATTTGTTAATGCATAAGACCATTTTACAACTTTTGAGTTAATAT
The DNA here is from genome assembly GCA_021461705.1 of Cryptotis parvus. Classification (NCBI taxonomy): domain Eukaryota; kingdom Metazoa; phylum Chordata; class Mammalia; order Eulipotyphla; family Soricidae; genus Cryptotis; species Cryptotis parvus. The sequence continues at coordinate 202,268 of JAJIBD010001024.1, read as the reverse complement.
TTGTCATTTTTACAAATTAAAATGTTGCAATAAATATGGGATTCCTCTAGCCCTGGTAAGATTTTTTTTAGTCTATGAGTTTGGGCTGGAGAGAGATAGGCAGGGCTTACAGCATTTATCTTGTTTATTGCCTACCATGGTTCAGATCCCTAGAAGCACAAATGGTCACAAGGATATCACCAACGATACTCTTGAGTACACAGCAGGAGCTAATCCCTAATACCACAAGATATATCCCCAAAGCAAAAAGAAAATAATCTAAGAGCTGGAACACTTGTTACATAAATCAAACAGATGAATTCCACTTATATATAAAAAACTACAGTAAGATATTCTAGGCATAAAATATTTTACTTAAAATATTCCACTTAAAATGAATGAACATCCCAAAAGAAAATATGTTTATTGCTTTTTTTAGTCTAGTCTAAAGTCCTAGGACCTATCTGCAATGAACTTTTCTGTCCATTGATACGAGATTATCCACTGAGTTACTCTTGGTAATACCACGGAATAGGGATGGAAGAGATTAGCAGCTTCCTATTGAGCTATTTAAGATAACTCAGGCAGAAATTTAGGCTGAAAGATTGCTAACAACTGGAAGTAAACCAGGTAGCTAGGCAAGGAAACAATCTCTGCTTCTCTCCAAAACCATGGCTTCAAAAACCTTGTCAATTAGGAAATCAAATATTGAATTTACTAAACTTTTTGCAACTTTGGAGCCAGTTATTAAGTGGCAACACTACCACCAGAAAATAAATCAACAAACAATTTATTTCTTGTTGGGAAAAAGATCCTCAGTTAGAAAGCCATTTCTTATATTGAAATCTATTTACATCTATTTACATAAAACTTGTTTCAGAATGAAGCTAAGTTCAATATAAAAAAAACTAGTTCTGTAATAAATGGCAAATGGCCAATTGCCACATTGCTTTACAGACATTTTTTCCTTCCTACAATAAATTTTGTTAAATGACAATCCCCAAGGAGCCAATTTAGTAACCACCATCAGACTGTGAGACTCTCTGTAACGAAGACAACGTTTTCCTTCCTTCTCCTGATTTTATTTATTAAAATCACAGTATTATCACAATAGAAAAAACTGTGTTTCATTGACCTCTTATAAGTCTGTATTTGGGTCTCCGAAAGGTCATGATGTGCCCTTTGTGAGTAACCTAAAGAAACACTTGTTGAAAGATAGAGAAGTGATTAATAATTTCTTTTATTTATTTTTTTTTTGGCTTTTTTGGGTCACACCCGGCAATGCTAAGGTGTGACTCTGCACTCAGGAATTACTCCTGGCGATGCCCGGGGGACCATATGGGATGTCAGGGATCGAACCCAGGCTGGCACAGGCCGGCACAGGCTGGCTGCGTGAAAGGCAAATGCCCTACCCGCTGGGCTATTTCTCCCGCCCGATTAATAATTCCTATGGAAGAGGGTAAAATTGAAAAATAACTCAGAGGAAAAATCTAAGGAAACATTCTTTCTTCATCATTTTGTAAAGTAAGTTGCAGTGAAGCTTTTGGGATTTTATTTTTTTTTTCTCCACACAAGGCAGTGCTCAGAGTTTACTCCTGGATCTATGCTCAGAGATCATTTCTGGTAGTACTTTGGGGACCATGGGGGTGCCAGGTATTGAACCTAGGTCAAATGGTCGCAAAGTGAGCACCCTACCCACTATACTATCATCCCTTAGCCTGTTAGGAAGTTTTTATTTGTCTACTGGAAAGAAAAGTTATTAAATATTAAACAAAAAAATTTAAATTCTTGCATATGGAGACAAAATGCAGCATGTGTGAATAGGTGCATTCAAAAAAGGTACATTCTTCTAACAATTATTAAGTATCTCCTCTGTGCTAGTATTGTAGTTCTGCCAATACAAATACATGCATGAACTTTGTAATCAGACACTGACAAGGAACTATATCCAGTATTAGAAATTAAAGAGAAATATAGATTCAATATAATCGCAAAGCAACTAACACCTTAACTTTCCAAGGTTATCAGAAGAGATTACTGCATTTATTTGTTTGTTTATTTGAATAACTGTGAGATACACAATCTCCAGCCCTTGTTTTTACTGTCCTTTGGTGTTAGACTCATATCCCACAAATGAGGGCAGTCGTTCTGTCTCTCCCTCTCCTTCTGACTCATTTCACTCAACGTGAAACTCTCTATGTCTATCCATATATAAGCAAACTTCATGACTTCATTTTTCCTAACAGCTGCATAGTATTCCACTGTGTAGATGTGCCAGAGTTTCTTTAACCAGTTGTCTGTTCTTGGGCACTAGGGTTGTTTCCAGATTCTGGCTAGTGTGAACAGTGCTTCAGTGAACATACAAGTACAGATGTCATTTTCACTGTGCATTTTTGCACCCTTGGTGTACAGTCCCAGTTGTGGTATTGCTGGGTAATATGGAAGTTCAATTTCTGTTTTTATGAGGAATATTTTTCCAATATTCATCATCGTTTTGATTTGCATCTCCCTGATGATTAGCATCGTGGAGCACTTCTCATGTGCCTTTTGGTCATTTGTATTTATTCTTTGAGGAAGTTTCTGCTCATTCTTCTCATGTTCTGATGTGGTTGGAGGATTTTTTCTTGTAAAGTTCTGACAGTGCCCTATATATCTTGGATATTAACCCCTTATTTGATGAGTATAGGGTAAATAATTTCTCCCATTTCAAGGACTGTTTCTGTCTTAATCACCATTCCATTAGAGGTGCAGAAGCTTCTTAGCTTTTTGTAGTCCCCTTTGACTCTCTTTGCTTCCCTTTCTTGATCAGTGGTGTTTCATATTTAAAGATGCCTTTAGCTCCAATGTTTCCTTTAGCTCTGCTGATGTTTTCCTCCATATAGCTTATAGATTTGAGTTTGATATTGAGGTTTTTAATCCATTTTGTTCTGACTTTTGTGCCTAGCATTAGAAAAATATTTGAGTGCATTTATTTTTTGTATGTAACTGTCCAGTTTTTTTTTCGACACCACTTGTTGAAGAGGTGTTCCTTGCTTCGCTTCATATTTCTTGCTTTAGCAAAGATTAAGTGATCATATTTTTAAAGGTCTGTGCCAGGATATACAACTCTACTCCATTGATCCTTGGGTCTGTCTATTCCAATACCATGCTGTTTTAATTACTACTGCTTTGTAATACTGTTTCAAGTTGGGGGAAAGAGATGTTTCTCATGTTCTTTTCCCCAAGGATTATTTTAAGTATTCATCAGGTTTATTGGACCATATGAATTTCAGGAGTATTTTGTCTATTTCTTTCAAAAATGTCATGGGTATCCTTATAGGTACTTCATTGAATCTGTATAATTCTTTGGGGAATACTGCCATTATGACAATGTAAATTCTACCCATTCATGAGCAGGGCTTGGTCTCCATTTTCTTGTGTCCTCTTTCATTTCTTGATGTAGTGTTTTATAATTTTCTTTATACAGGTCCTTCACCTCTTTAGTTGAGCTGATTCCAATGTACTTGATTTTCTGAGGCACAATTATGAATGATATATATTTTTTAAATATCTCTTTCTTCTCTTTGATTATTTGTATATAGGAAAGTCATGTACTTTGGGATAGTGACTTAATAATTTGGAATGCTTCACGAAGTTGTGTGTCATCCTTGTGCAAGAGCCATACTAATTGTCTCTGTATCATTCCAATTTTAGTAATTGTGTTGCCAAAATGAGCACTCACTTAATTTTTTTGATTCAGTGATTTTTGTTGTGTTTTTTCATCAACAACTTAAACTGATACAAATTTATGTTTGTTTTTCCACCGCTATCATCATCCACACAAATTTATCCTAGTCCATCTTTTTTTATACCCAACACCTGGATCAATCTGTGCAAGATGTTGGAGTAAATGTCTTCAATTCATTCTTTTCCTTGTATTCCCCAATCATCAATATCTGAGTGACTTGATCCCTCAGTCTCTGATTACATTTTGGTCCTAACTTGCACATCCTAGAAGGTAATTCAGTCCGCATCTAGAGAATGCTATAGGCAGGGATTGACAGTACATCCAGTTTGTCCTAAACCCAACCTATACTCAAACCATTTGAAGCCAAATAATTTTATTCATTTATTCTTTTTTTTTCTTTTTTGGGCCACACCCAGCGATGCTCAGGGGTTTCTCCTGGCTTTGCACTCAGGAATCACTCCTGGCAGTGCTCGGGGGACCATATGGGATGCCGGAGATTGAACCCGGGCGGCATGGGCCGGCCATGTGCAAAGCAAATGCCCTACCTGCTGGGCTATCACTCCAGCCCCATTTATTCATTTATTGAATGTTCTAGTGCTAGGCCCTATTTAAAAGCAAAGATAAAGTATTAAAACTAACAAAAATTCTATCTTGTGGGATTAATTTAATACTTTATTGTTTTACTACTTAAACATTGATATTGATTGCTCAGGATTCTGAAAGAGCGTGTGTGTGTGTGTGTGTGTGTGTGTGTGTGTGTGTGTGTGTGTGTGTGTATGTGTGTGAGCAAGAGAGGAGGTTGTTAGGGTTAGAAGATGGAGAATACAAAGTGATGAATGCATAGAATTGGGGCACAAAAGAAACCATCCCTTAGCTCCCTGGGTTCTTCAGAGGATAGACATAATAAAGCAAGCAAGGAAGATTATAAGAGAAAAAGTAAGGAAAAATATTTCATAATGAAAGCATAGCCCCTGACAAGGAGAGTTATATCAGAACTGTGCAACCCACTATGTGGTCTTAGATGTTATCTTTAAAGAACCTAACCCATATAGAGTAAACTGGGAACAGAAAGGCAAGGTGCCTTAGGAAGGTTACCAGGGAAAGGACAGTAAAACGATTTAAGTTCTACCCTTTCCATTGATTAAATATTTCTTAGGAGACTATCCTTAATTTGAGGCTTTCATGTCAATATTTCATTCAAAGGCAATTTCCTTTTTGACTTCAGAGAACTTCCCTTTAAACTAAAACTTTTTCTTTTTTAGTTTTTCAGACATATTTTTCAGTGGCAGATTATCAGATTCTCTCATGCATTCACTGAACCCGTTGCTTACAATGACCTATAGGACATAGTTCACATCCTCAATAATTTTATTCTCTCTTTAGGTAATAATAGATAATACCAAAGGAAAAAACTCAACAATGAAAATTTACAAAATTATTTAAATGAATACCTATGCCTGAAACCTACTGTGATTTACTTGGACTATAATAACTGTACAGTCATACAATAAAACAAATAATCCAGAAATTAAATAAAAACTAATGAAAACACAATGAAGATGACATGAGACAATCAACGCTCAGATTTGAAAATGTTCTTTCCCCAGTCTCCCTTCTAGCCAGATCAGTGATAGTACTGATTTGGTAATAATGGGTATTATTTTGAAACCCATGTTCAAATTTAACTAGAGTTTCTCAAAGAAAGCCAGTGGTCATTTTATTTAGTAAATGCACTCTCAAGTCAATGCTCTCTCACCCCAAGTTCCTGTACTGCCACCCAGCAGAACACACATCACTTAAGCTGCTTAACAGTCATGGTGGAGTAGTCTCTGCCATCAGAAACATGGAAAGTAGCCAAAATGGCCAACACACTCACAAAAGTTCGGCCCAAGTGTGCAGCCTTTCCCTCTCAACTTGCCCCTCAAGATTCTAATTAGCTCTGATTATAAACCTGAGAGATTTCTTGTAAGAGCACTAATTGTATTTTCTTAAACGAGCACAGTTTTCTTTAACCAGAATGGCAATATTTTCTTCCCTGCATTGTACTTCCAGAATGAAATCATTTCTGTGTCTGTCTTGTGTTTCTCCAGGGTCTGCCTTACTGGTGAGGAGACACATTTGAGCTCTGACATCCACAGTGTCTATCAAGCCACAGAGAAAGGCGTATGTAATTTATTCTTTGAAATCTAGAAAACAATATGAAACGAGAAGCTAAAAATCAAAATGTAATAAGATTTCAAGAACAATTCTGCCACAGCTGTCAAAAGGCTGATGAAAGACAGTCTCTCTTCATTTCTTTTTTCATTTTAATCAGCCCTTTCAAAGTTGGGAAAGGCAGAAAGAGAAGTGACCGATCATATACTTGGTTCCCCACTGACTATAGAAAATGCCAAAAAAGAGACAGATTGAGGCTCCCGTGCTGAGGGTGAAGGCACTGGTGTCATTGATAATAAATCTCTTGCTTTAAGTCTGAAGGCCTGTCATTTTCTTGAAGATCAAAGTCTGGTTGCCACCATTCCTCACTTTCTTGGGGAAAAAAACAGGTAGTCCTAACACCCAATGGACCTGTAGAAGACAAAGAATGAAGCTCTGGAAATAATTATCCATGCTGGCAGCACATCCAGTAATAAGTTATTTAAAAATTAAGTCTTTGGGTAAAATTTATTGTGCTTAAGAGTCAGTATGATTCTACAAAAGGCCTAATCATCTTGGGGTCAGGAGTAACTCTTATAATATTTTTAAAATTTTATTTCATTCAACTATAATTTATCAGCTATTTATTTTTTCATGTATTTTATAATAAAACAATAGATACAGGTGGCATGGATTGTCTTATATGGGATCCTCCAGAACCAGAGGTAGCGTCAAGGAGTTGGGTGTAAATAGTTGGTTGAAGAATCCTAGGAAACTCTAACAAAGGACTGGGGAGAAGAAAGAAGTGGGAAGGTAGAACTTAAGTAATGATAGGCCCAGAGACATAGGACAGTGGGTAGGGTGCCTTGCACTTGGCTGACCAGCATTCAATTCTAGGCACCAAGTACAGTCTCCAAATCCCTCCCAGAGTGATTTTTCTTTCTTTTTTTTTTTTTGAGGGGGCTTTATTTGGGTCACAAGGGAGTTAGGACCTGAGTATGATATATACTGAGCCAACTCTCACAGTCAGAGGAAAGTTATTGCATTTCAAAGCAGAAATATCATATATTTGGTGCCAAACTATTTTGTAAAACAAGAGTCTGTGACCATTATTAGAATCTTTTTACAAGTAGTGACAGTATTTTGGGAGAAAATCAGTAAAATTGGGTGCAATAACTATGCAATAGCAACACTATTCAATCATGTACAGTAGAGTGTGTGGGTGTACCTGAAAGTGACTTCTAGGGAGAAATGGGTCTGGTATCAATAACATTCTTGCAAGGTGGTAGTTCCAACTTCTGTGTTATGAAAGTGCACTAAGTGAACAAGACAGTAAACAAAGTACAAGAATCAAGTCAAAGGATAATGGGGACTGGGAAAGTGCTCACTTAATCTTTCCCAATGGCTTAATAAAGTCTTTTACAAAAGGATGGAGAATATTTGCATGAAAATTAGAGGAACACAAAAGCATTCTTCCTATGTTCTTTACAAACTACCTCTTGCTTGCTTTTCCCAAATAGTTCTAGCTCTCACATACAAAATATTAAATTTATTCTTTTTTATATAATCTTTAGAGTGTTCTCACCCTTATTAACACATTGACCTGGAAGAGGCAGAGAGGCTATTCTTATCCACGTTTTCACAAGAAGCTGAAAGAATGTAGTTATTAAACAAATTGCTCAACAGAGCCTGAGCTAGACCTTAGGCCTCAATAAATATTTATTGGGCATGTATATTTCAGAAACTACACTCAGTTTGGGGGACATACAAATTAAAGAAGTCACAGGTAATGAAAATGGAATTCACTCCTTTAAAAGTGACAGTGTTTAAAAGATATTAGCAGAATACTCTGCAAATAGGACAGAACGCTTTAGAGGAAAATCCTGGAGGATTATGGTGGGTGTTATTGATCAAGGAAAGTTGTAATATGGAAACAACTCCACTATCTTAAGTTCACCATAGGGATTTATTTCTCACACTGTAGCATACATGACACTGGATATGGTCACTTGTACATTGTCAGTGTGCTGCCGTGATGATCACAGCTTCAGAACTGTCAACATATACTTGTAAAATGTTGAATTAAAATTGTCCCAAAGAAACTGGGAGCTGAATTCAATATCAGAAACCAGAAAACTTGTCCCATTAGGGATAGTTAAGTGTGTTGAGAATGCCCCACTTACTAGGTTAAAAGAAAGGAAATCTGAATCTGAACATTTGGCTTGCTGTCACTTTGGAAATGTGCCACAGTAGACACCAGCCCCTGGATGGATGCATTTATCATCCTGGCCTCCACCATCCTGTAATGCACTCCACTAATCTGCTAGCCTATTGGCAATAAAGTTCTGCCTCTTGACTCATAGAAGGCTCTGAATCTTCATGTTACAGAGTGCATGATGAACACCTTCTTGCTGATAGCTGCATTAGATGGGGTCCTTTAAGAAACTCCAAGAAGCCTCTATCTCTCTGTCTCTCTGTCTCTCTCTCTCCCAAGCACACTTTCACTCTTTCTGCTTCATTTTGATCAAACCAAGGTCAACTGGCTGGTGTTATAATACTACAAGTTGGGCACTTGCCTAACATATGCATCCATGTTATATTATTATATTTAAAATATAAATATTTTTAAAATGGGGATAGAACATAGTTTATCTTGCAATAAGCAAATATTTTTAAAAATTCTATTCCTTCCCCCCAGGTTTTTGGGCACACTTGGCAATGTGTAGGTGTTATATTTGTATCTGTGCTCAGAGTTAACCCTATCTATGCTCAGGCGATCATTCCTGGTGACTGGGATTCAAACCAGTATCAAATTCTTCCAAGTCAAGTGCCTTACCTCCTGAACTATTTCTCATCTCCAAGCTAAATTTCATTAAACAAGATACACCAATACTAATTACAAAAAAAACTAATAAATTAGACACTGCAGAAATAAAATTCTTTTGTTCATCAAAACATACAACTAGGAAAGTAAAATGGTAAATAATAGAAGAGAAAGCATGTTTTAAATGCATAGCCAAAAAGACTTTGTGTCTACATAATAAATATATATAAGTGCATAAATATATAAGTGTACACAATATCTATCCACCCAAGAGAGAAGCCTATCTTAATCCCGGCTCCTCAGAACTCCACCTTAGGGAGAAGCTGATTTCAAACCCAGGTATGCTGGTCTCAGCGGTTAAAGTCACCGGGCTTCCATGGAGATGGAGGTGAGGGTCCTTTCCTCCATCTCTGTCCCATTCAGGAGGCCTGGTGGATCTGCCCATGAACTGCTCCCAGACTGTCAACTGTGAACCAGAGATGCAGATACATGTAGCAGAGCTGCTACCGGCTCTCCCTGTGCTCAACTGATCATGAGGCATCCAGGAGGGAGGGTGGGTTCTGGCCCTGGCCTGCCACACCAATAGAGCCTCAGAAGAAACCAGAGGAACCCCTACACCATGATGGCAGTCATTTTCAACATCTGTATTCCACAGCTCGTCAGAGTTCCACCTAAGAGAGAAACCAATCTCAAACCTGCTCATCAGAGCCCCACCTTAGAGAAGCCGAATTTAAACCCAGGTATGCTGGTTTCGGTGGCAAAGTCACTGGGCTTCCATGGAGATGGAGTTAGGGTCCCTTTCCCCACCTCTGTCCCATCACCACCCACGAATGGCTCCCCTTGCACAGCCACTTTACAGCCACGTGGTATATCAGTAACTGCAAATACTGAGAGCGTCCACATGGCAGAACCTGGCAAGCTACCCATGTTGTATGTATTTGATATGCCAAAATCAGTAAAAAAAATACACTTCATTCCCATGACATGAATAAATAGTTTGAGGCTCTTCACGTTCCTGGAGTAAGCAGAGGCCCAGGGGCTATACCAGCACATGACAGGGACGAATGAAGATGTTACTGGTGCCCGCTTGAGCAAATCAATGAACAACGGGAAGACAAGTGATACAAGACAAATATATAAACACATATATACACATATATACATAAATATATATCACTTGATCACTTGACAACCCGTTATTTGTCGATTTATTTGATATGGTGCCAGAAAGGTTTCCATTAGACCCTATTATGTGCCAGTGTAGTACAATGGCATCTGCTTCTTCAGGAATTCAAGAGCCTCAAACGTATGACCATCTGGTAGGTGGGCAGCCACAGGATCTTTTGAAGTCCCGTGGGATCCATTCTGTAAATGCTCTGGTCCAGTGGTCATCTCCAAATCGTATTACATGTCCAGCCCATCTGATTTTCGATGCCTTTGCAAATGAAAGTGTGTATATATATATGTGTGTGTGTGTATATATACATATATATGTAAATATATATACATATATATTTATATGTATATATTTACTTTGAAAGTTTATATATATACTACTTTGGCATATATATGTATATATGTGTGTATATGTATATATATGCGTGTATATATGTATATATACATATATATATACACACACACACATATATATATATATATATATATATATATGTATATATATATAAACCCATCCACTCCAGAACCACAGCTGCGCTGCTCAGCCGGCCCCATGTGGAAGCAACCCATGGAACTGACCTCCCGGTAAGGGGTTTGGCAAGGCCCTGGCTGAGTCCAACATTGCTCCAAGGGTTCACTCACACTGCGGGGGAGGGACCACGCTGACAGATTTGGAGCAGAGATTTGGGCTCCGCCCTTTCCTCCACCTCCATGCCAGCTACCCCGGAAGACAGACCCGCCCACACCATACCCACAGCTCCATCTATTATATTCTTAGATAATACTGATTTTAGGATAAGGTCCTTCCCAGGATCTTTCACATTTATACACTGTATACAGTTCTAGACAGGTTCTAACTGATACTCGTCATCCCAATAAGCCTAACAAGAAGCCAGAGCAACCCACACATCATACAGTCTGTCATTCTCAACATCCAGACTCCATAGTTCCTCAGAGCTCCATCCAAGAGAAAACCTGATCTTTCCCCTTTAAGTTTCATCAGTAAATGCTCAAGATGAGAGCCTTCTACTGAGAGTATACCACCTACATGGCAGAGCCTGGCAAGCTACCCATGTTTTATTTGTTATGCCAAAAACTGGTAACAATTATGGACCTCAATTCCATGACCTGAAGAATGGTTTGAGGCTCTTCCTGTCCCTGAAGCAAGCAGATGCCCTTGGGCTACACTTGCTTGTGACATGTCATATGTTACTGGTGCCCACTTGAGCAAATTGATGAACAACAGGAAGACAGTGAAACAGTGTTTTATAAATATATATATATGTGTATATATATATATATATATATATATATACAAGGCATATATATGCCTTGGCAAATGAATACATATATAAATATAAAAATACTTATATATTGATATAAGTATATATATATATTTTACTTATATATTAAATATATATATTTTATATATGAGTATATATACTTATATATATTAAGTATATAAGTATATATATTTTACTTGTATATTGTGCATACAATATTAACATTATATATAACATATATGGATGTATAAGACAAAATGTGCGATCTAATTTCCAACGATTACTAAAACTATCATATCAGTCATATATATGATGTGGTTTAAATTGGTGTAATTATTATAGGAAACTGACAGTACCCATTAATACTGAATATATGTTTACATACATATCTACATGTATTGTGTATGCCTCTATGTATATAAGCAGATATCACATATATACATATACACCTACAAATTCATACATATATATATAATATGCTATGATTAAGCGACTTCATTTTTATTCTATGTGCTCTAAAAAGATTGATTGTGATGCTCACCAGGTATTCAGCACATGACTCTGGTACTCACACATTTAGTTCCAGAGTTTCTCAGGGCACACACTTTAGCTATGGTGCTAGACAAGCACTGTACTTTTGCACACTTTAATTGTGGCACTGTGGAACCCAGCGCCACCAAGACTGAACTCAACATATGGAACAGTATGGATGGAACAGGATGGAACTTGATCTTTATGCCCTCAAAGCATTGCTTTATTGTCAGGTATCTTTGCACATTATTTCTTAAATTTCATTTTTAGACATATTTTTCAATAATTTTTTTCTTTTTTCTAAATAGTAGCATACTTAAAAAATTTAAAAGTTCAGGACAAAATTGTAAGGAAACAAATTGGCATTAAGCATCTAAAATCCTCAAAACATTGTTATGGGAAGGCACTGGAGCTGATTTTCTCACAGATCATCTTTGCACAGTCATCTGTGCCAATGTGTATGTAAATAAGTAGGAACACAGCAGCCAGTCAAGCTAACCAGAAAGGTCTCCAGTGCAGACAGAGTAAGAGGCTACATCTTGTTTGGGGTCATTACTTTTACTAAACTCTACCTAACTTTCTCAATAAAGCCAGCTCCCCATTAACCTGTCATGGTCCCTAAAATGTGTATTAATCAGTGTTATAAATGAAAGTCTGGGTTGCTAGTAGAATTTTCTAATTCTGTTTGTTCTTTCATTTGCCTGAAAATCTTTTAATCCTCTGTCCTTACAAAACCCAGTTTCTCCTTTACATTGAAAATCCACCACTGAAAAAATGCTTTCAGATACTAAGCTTAATAGCTTCCTAAACTGGTGTTTATCTGGCTACAGTTCCCCAAGGTCCAGCAGAAATTGTTTATGCAGATAAAAGAACTGTCTCCAAAGTGTTGCAGTCAATGTAAAACTAAGATACCCAAGAGAACTATTTCCTAAATGATTTCCATTTATTTTCAAGCTTGCCTAGATGAAGGGGTCAGCGAATTCTGTCCAAGCACCAAATTCTGGTCAATGCCTGCTTTCATAAATAAGATTTTATTGAAAAATAACCATCTGTTACTTATTGTCTCTGGTACAAATGTGGTCCATTGGCAGAGCTGAATTGGTGGGACAGAGACCACAGATCTGAAATTATTTAAAATCCTATTCTATATAAAACATATTTGCCAATCATAGTCCAGTCTATGAAGATCGAGTTATTAATGTGTGCATTGCAGAAAAAGACTGGCTCCAGATGAATAAGATTTAAAATATGAAATATGGACTTTGGGGTATGGCTGTGTTGCAGGTGGACCCCACGGGTGACTTATGTGAGCCCGGAAGGGGAGAGAGATGGTCGCTTTCTCCCCCAGCCGCCTCTGCCACCCGGACCCACTGGGCAGGCTTAGGACTGATAAAGTCTGCGATGAGCCCCTCACGGCGTGGGCCTGAGCCCCACCAGCCCCACGAGGTGGCCGTCAAGCCACACCTGATGCCCGCTTGATCTCTAGGCACGGGAGTTAATCCCCACCACCCGAGGTTTCTCGAGGAGCCACGGACTCAGGCTGGAGCGAGGAATTGCTCTTTGCAGGAAAGGAAAGTCAGTCCTAGGCCTTACCCAGGTCTGCCTTAAGGTTCTTGTCTTCCTCGCAGAAAAAGAATTTTCAGGAGTCGATGAGCAGTGATGAGCAGTGAAGTAGAATAGATTTTATTGAGGAGGTTTTTGGAGAGGGAAGGGGAGAGAAAGTAAGAGAGAGAAACGCGCTCAAGGGAGAACGCTGGGCTGCTCCAAAGGCGGAGAGCGCGAGTAAAAGAGAGAGTACACATCTCAAGAGGGGAGATGCGGGCAACACACGTGCTCAGGCACCACATGTGCTCGGCCACATGGGCTCAGGCAGCATGAGTGTCCTTGCAGCAAGTGCGCGCAGGCGACATGTGTGCCTAGGCAGCATGTGCGCGACGTCCTTTGGTAAGGACGGCTTTTATAGATTTCTTCCCAAGTTACTCCCATATGGGGCTTCAACCTCGGTTGCTAGGGCCCCGTTGCCAAGGGGAGTAGACTTTGGGAGTGGTCTTCTTTGACTGGAATGTCCTGGGGTCTTCCTTGAGCTGAGTCCTGGGCGGGAAGGCTGATTCATCTCCCTCAGGAGATTTACACATTCCTTTTGGCCTTCCCTTCCCCCAGAGTCTATTGTTGATAGTGGTCTTATCAAGTTTGGTTTCTGGCTTTCAATCAGGTGTGGGTCTGGAGATCTTCAGGAATTTTATTGCCATGTGGCTCCCCTGTCTGCCTGCCTACAACAGCTGGAAGGAGAGCATTCAAATTGCTACTTTAAATTGTCTTTGTTTTTTTTTGTGCCACACCCAGTGGTGCTATTATTACTCCTGGCTCTGTGCTCAGGAATCACTCCCAGAGGGGTAATGGATATTGTAAAAGGTGCCAGGAATTGACCTGGATCAACTATATGCAAGGCAAGTTCATTACCCATTATACTATCTCTCTGGCCCCAAAAGGTATTTTAATTTTTAATTTCAGAATCATTTACATTGAGATGGATAATGATCAGAAAGCTCTAGAAGCAAACAGCAAAGCAATGGGACTCTTATTTGGAGAGCAAGCAGCACAATCAGTGTTCTTCCTTGATTTCAAAGTATAGCAGTTACTTTAGCAATAGGAAAAAGGACTTTTAGATAGACATGTTTCTGATAAGTTATGTTTTTCTTTGAATGCCTTAAATAGTATGTTGAATGTGACAACCAAGTGGTATGTATGAGCTGTAATTAGATCACATGTTTAAAAAAAAACTTTAAAGTACACTATTAATATTAATGTGAAAACATTCATAAGGACTGTAATTTAGAATACAAATATTAATTTTCATAGAGTTGTCATTGCATCTTAGTGTTGGATACAAGTAGACCAAAGAATAAGTAGACCAAAGGATATGCAAAGGTCTGATGCTAAGGTCTGATGGATACTGCCTGTTAACAGACACAGGGTTTTCTGGCAGACTGTCTCCCAATAGAGTTAATATGTCACTATCACTATCACTATCTTCCCGTTAATCATCTATTTGCTAGAGCGGGCATCAGTAATATCTCCATATGTCCTGTCTTATGCTAGTAGAACCCAAAGGCATCCACTTGTTCCAGGAACATAAAGAGCCTGAAACCATTATATTAGGTCATGGAAATGACCTAATATAAATGTTACTGGTACTTGGCATATCAAATACGACATGAGCAGCTTGCCAGGCTTGCCGTGCGGGTGGCATACTCTTGTAGTCACCTCTAAATAAAGCATTTATTGATGAACTGCAAGGCCGCTAGCGGCTGCGCGAGCCGGGCTGTAATAGTCTGGTCTGCTGGGAGGAGTTGTGACGAGAGGGAAGTCCGGATGTGGAAAACGGTGGCTCCCATGGAGTGTGGGGGGGAGGTCGTCTGGCTTGTTGTGAGGCTCTGCTGGGGTGGCAGGCCAGGGCTAGAACCCGCCATGCCTCCCGGGAGCGGCTGGGCACAGGGAGAGCAAGTAGCAGCTCTGCCTCATGTCTGAGAGTCTCTGGTTCAGCATACCTGGGCCAGATTGAAAAAAAAAAACTGCTGCAGCAGGGTGGGTGGCGATGATCTTGGCTGTGATAGTCTGGTCTGCTGGGTGGAGTTGTGACGAGAAAGCAGTCCGGATGTGGAAAACAGCAGCCTCCATGGAGTCGGGGCGGGGGGATGTCTTCTGGCTTGTTGTGTGGCTCTGCTGGGGTGGCAGGCCAGGGCTAATGAGACTGTTTTCAGGATTGCAGAAACACAGAAACTGCTTTCCTAGGTCCTTTCCTGCCTCACATCTTTTTGTTGGCTATACCTAGCCTAAGATGGAGTCTAATGGATGCTGCTTGAAGTGCAGACAGAAAACAGGTTTTTCTTGTGTTTCTGTTACTTCAGAGCCATAAGATCTTGTTATCTTGGGTTAGTCAGGAAAGTCGAGTTAGCATACTGTAACACATTCTTGTTTATCTCACCTCACCTAGACAGCACCCCTGTTTGTCTCCAATCATCTGTATATCCTATGCTAAATATGTGGAATGTCTTTTTAGTGTAAACTATGCAAACTTAACTCTAAGTTGTGCTGTCCTTTGATACTGTGGTATATAAGAAAGCTAGGGTCCTTGTATAAATTGTCAGCTGCCAAGATGAGCTGCTGTGATTATTAAAAATTAATAATCAGGCCTGTGATCATTAAAAATTAATGAATATATGTCTTGTTCCTGGTATTATCTTTGACCCCCCGACCTACAGAGATCTCTCATTAAAATCTTAGTTTTGTAGAACTAATTCCTTGTTCTTAGAAGATACTTGCTGAATACCCAGACAGAAAATTCCTGATTATCTGCAAGTAACATAAAAATGGATCATCAAAAAATCACAGCAAGAGAGAGAAAGTAAATCTGCCAAGATATTAACAATTGGAGAATCTAAGTAATGACATATGGTGTTGATTGTGCTATTCTTGCAATTTTTCTGTAGGTTTGACATTTTACAAAATGAGACTGTCAAAGTAAAATTATTTAAAAATAGATATTTAAGGCTTTTATTTTAACATCTATTATTTGAGTAAGGGCTGGGGAGAAAATACAAAGAAATCTCCACCTTTTCTTACTGAGAAGTTAAATCTGTGATTAGCAAATTAATGTAGATATTCACCCACATTTTATTCTACTTTATCCAAGTTTTAATCTCAGACCTAATTGCATCCTGAAACTTTTAAGTTATTTCCTACACAGAATAAAATATTATACTAAATACTTACATTAACAAATATTTTTATAATTAATATTTGATAGTGATAATTAATGTTTATAAATTGTATAAATATTTGTGAATACTTTCATGCATAATACATAATAATTATGTATTCTTTATAAATAATATATAAACATTACAATGCATCAGCATAAAGCACACATTAAAGCCATATCTCTGAGATAAGCATTTATTATAGTTAAACAGACCTGTTTTAAATGATCTTTTGAGGAATTTGTCACATATATAACATAAAATAGAAGAAAAAAATACCAGGTCCTTAGAATTCTCCAACCATGTCCCTTACTGCTTTTCAGAACTCTGGTGCCAGAGAACCTTATACAACTGACACATTCACAGATGGCAGCAGACTATGACCAAGGGAAATACAGCCACATCTGGCATCATAAGTTGCTGACTGCTGACAGCTATTCCACTTGGGCTTTAGATACTGTGGTTTCCACTATACATTTTGAAGTCTAAAGTTCTGAAGAAAGGAAATGCAGTTCCCTGAAATCCTTCAAAGTCACCCCCATATGTTTATGTCTACTAGAAAAAGGGAAATGTAAAATTTAGCTTCTTGGGATGCTAATCACACTGTTGGAGGGTCTGCTGAGATGACTCAAAACTCATCCATTTTTTAATGATTATTTTCAGTGTTAAGGAGTTCAGAAATTGTTAATTGTTGGAAATCAGCCTTCTACGGAGCTGCAGACTATGAGCTAAGCGCTGGTCTGTGGGATGTGCTGGGAAAGAGCAGTCACTGTGCACGAGGAACGCCATGAGCCCCTTCGGACCAGGGGTCAGCTTGAGTGTGGTGCCTCATATCCAGCCACCTGCACATACAACAGTGCTCTGCTCACACCCAAGGCTAAATGTGCCTGTGAGGAGTTAACCCCGGAATGCCTTCAAGGTCAGGGCATGGGAAGAAAAGCTGCCTTGTAATTGTCTATGACGAAATGAGCTTCACATGTTTCTTTGCCTAAAAGTCATATATAAGACTGATGTGGGGGATAAAATTGCTACATGCTGAACGTGTAGTCTCTGTCTTGTTCGGGTTGCACTGTGCCATCCCATGTCTAGCGTACACTAGAGACGTGACAGTTAATATGAAAGTTTAGGTCAAATATGTGGTGTTAACAAGTATTTTCTGATTATACATTTACTGAACCATCCTCAATTTCAGAAGATGCTCCACCAATCTTCCTATGTCTTTATGTTACTTTGTTTCCTCTTCTTTCATCTCCTACCACTCCCCACTTGCTCGGGACTTTCAGATTTGTAACCCAGGGACAATGGTTTGTTATCATTTTATATATACGTTATCATTATATATGTATATATACATATATATCATTTTTAATTAATGTATTTTGGGTAGAGGAAAAGAAAACAAAGCTTAGATGCCACTACTCAAGTTCTAATTTTAGATTCAGCTTTCTATAAAGCAAGCATTTTGGTTTGCTACCTTGATCAATGAATCTTTCTCTACCCTAGGTCTTATTTTCCTTTCTTATCTTAATTCAAGGATTTTAGTAGACACTTCTAAACCACTGAAGTGGTGGTACAGTACAACATTTATGTTATTGGGGGAAAGGAAAAGAAAAACGCAGAAGGGATTTGAAGTGAAAGTGAGGGTATGATAAATAAACATGTGTAACATGTGTGCATATCTGAATAATATGCCTAATGAATTGGCTGCTAAAACATTCTAACTATATCAGAACCCCTTTGGTACATTTGCAAAATGTAAAGATAGGACCACTGAGTCACCAAAGTAAATAAAGTTAAGGATATTAAGCTATTTCACAGCTTCTGTTCAGGTTACAAAGGTGAAAGGTCTTATTTTTATCTTAATGATAAGTGCTAATGATATTTTGGTGAGGTCATCAGTAATGTGTATTTGTTTATGTTAAAATTGAGACCAAATTCAAGGTAATTTATTTCTGTAATATGTGTGGCCACCAGCACTGCCCAGTCTAGTCTACCCACCATTTTTTCATTAGAGACTTAGTTTCTTAAAAAAGAGTATCATGCTTTTTTTTTTTCTTTTGCACATTGGCTTGTTTTGGGACTCAGAGGGGTCTGTCTTCCCGTTCATCATCGATTTGCTTGAGCGGGCACCAGTAACATCTCCATATGGCCTGTCTCATGCAAGTAGAGCCCAAGGGCATCTGCTTGCTCCAGGAACATAAAGAGCCTCAAACCATTCCATCAGGTCATGGGAATGAGGTACATAATTGTTATTGGTATCTGGCATATCAAATACGACACGGTAGCTTCCCAGGCTCTGCCGTGTGGGTAGCATACTCTTGTAGTCATCTCAAAATCCAGCATTTACTGATGAACCACATGGCCGCTTTGCGGTTGTGCGAACCAGGCTATGATAGGCTGGTCTGCTGGGTGGAGTTCTGACGAGGGGGAAGTCCTGATGTGGAAAATGGAGGCCCTCATGGAGTGGGTGGGGGTTGTCTGGCTTGTTGTGAGGCTCTACTGGGGTGGCAGGCCAGGGCTAGAACTTGCCATCCCTCCCAGGAGCCTCATGAGTGGCTGGGCACAGGGAGAGCCAGTAGCAGCTCTGCCCCATGTCTGTCTGTTTTTATTTCTGTATTTAAAAAAAAATTAAAAAAGACAAGACAAGAAATTTTCCTTGACAATTATTAAAATATAAAGTTCGAGGATTTTTTTTATTTCTGAAATTCACTATCACTATCACTATCTTCCCGTTAATCATCTATTTGCTAGAGCGGGCACCAGTAATATCTCCATATGTCCTGTCTCATGCTAGTAGATCCCAAGGGCATCCGGCTTGCTCCAGAAACATAAAGAGCCTCAAACAATTATATTAGGTCACGGGAATGATCTAATATAAATGTTACTGGTATTTGGCATATCAAATACTACACGAGCAGCTTGCCAGGCTTGCCCTGTGGGTGGTATACTGTTGTAGTCACCTCTAAATAAAGCATTTATTGATGAACCGTGCGGCCAATAGCGGACGCGCGAGCTGGGCTGTGATACTCTGGTCTGCTGGGTGGAGTTGTGAGTAGAGGGAAGTCCGGATGTGGAAAATGGCGGGCCCCATGGAGTAGGGGAGGGTGGTCTGGCTTGTTGTGAGGCTCTGCTGGGGTGGCAGGCCAGGACTAGAACCCACCATGCCTCCCGGGTGCCTCACGAGCAGCTGGGCATAGGGAGAGCAAGTAACAGCTCTGCCCCATGTCTGAGAGTCTCTGGTTCAGCATAACTGGGCCAGATTGAAAAAAAAAATGCTGCAGTGTGGCTGTTGATGATCCAGGCTGTGATAGTCTGGTCTGCTGGGTGGAGTTGTGACCAGAGGGAAGTCCGGATGTGGAAAATGGTGGGCCCCATGGAGTAGGGGAGGGTGGTCTTGCTTGTTGTGAGGCTCTGCTGGGGTGGCAGGCCAGGGCTAGGACCCGCCATGCCTCCCAGGTGCCTCACGTGTAGCTGGGCACAGGGAGAGCAAGTAGCAGCTCTGCCCCATGTCTGAGAGTCTCTGGTTCGGCATACCTAGGCCGGATTGAAAAAAAAAAAAAACTGCTGCAGGGTGGCTGTCGATGATCCAGGCTGAAATTTCTGAAATTATCTAGATAAAATCTAAGTGCTGGTTGTATGCATCTAGGTATCACTGTCTGTATCACTGTCTTCCCGTTCATCATAGATTTGCTCGAGCAGGCACCAGTAACATCTCCATATGTCCTGTCTCATGCTAGTAGAGCCCATAGGCACCTGCTTGCTCCAGGAACATAAATAAAGAGCCTCAAACCATTCCATCAGGTCATGGGAATGAGGTCTATAATTGTTACTGGTATTTGGCATATCAAATATGACACGGGTAGCTTGCCAGGCTCTGCCATGCAAGTAGCATACTCATCTCTAAATCCAGCATTTATTGATGCAGCACAAGCTGGGCTGTGTTAGGCTCATTTGCTGGGTGGAGTTCTGACAAGGGGTGTTGGAGGACAGGTTTAGCTATTCTGGGAGTTTTGTTGTTTTGCCCCTCCCAGCTTAATCTACTTAAGTCAAGGTTCATTCTAATGAGACTTCTCTTCTATGTAAACACTGCTAGAGGGTGTGGCAGTTACAGAAGTCACCTTGATTGAATAACTTCTGACTTATACATCTACTAAGACTTCTAACGTTTTCTAGATTGGGCACTGTTCCTCTTTATACCCACTGCACCCAACGTGGGACAGTTAGAATTTACCAGGAGACTACCACCCTGGCTACGCTGAGACTATAGGAAGACTATAGGAAGGATCATACTAGTTTGCTCTAAGCAGGCGAGTGTGACCCTTTCATACACTAGAACAAGATACTCAGAATCACCCTGGTGCAGATAATAATAAGGACCTTGTGGGTACCATCTAGATTACATGAAGCTCATGAAGTTAAGATGTATCACTTTATATCAATCCTCTCTCTCTTTCCAGTGTTTTACATAAGAGATAATCTTGGGATTAGTCCTTGGGTAACCTTTGTTTATACCTGCACTAGGGTGTGGCACTACACTCTGTTTAGAGTTCTTTGTTGACATGCCCCCCCCGGTTGGATTACTTTGGTGTATATAAAGGGCTGACTTGAGGACGCTTCACCTTTTTACCTTTTGCCTTTTGGTTCCTCAGCCTTCAGCTTTTGGCTCCTATGGCTTTTGGCTTTTGGCCTTTTGCTCTTTGGCCTTTTGCCTTTTGCTCCTTCTGGGTAGGACTCAGCTCGGGTGAAATCCTCTCTCTTTGGTGGGAGACTTAGGCTCTTTTGTATGGTCTAAGTTCGGACCAGAGCTAAAGTTTGTTCATTATATTGGAGTGCTGTGGAAGAGCTTTTGTACTATTAAAAGCCATTTTGGAACTGCACCGGACTCGTGAGTTTTCATCTGTTCTCCCGGCGTCCTCGGAGGTAGAAGACAACCTCTGTCCTGACACTGTCGGGGACCCCAGCGGCGTTCCCTGACAGAGGGGCAAGTTCGGATGTGGAAAATGGAGGCCCTCATGGAGTGGGGGGGTCGTCTGGCTTGTTGCAAGGTTCTGCTGGGGTGGCAAGCCAGCGCTAGGAACCCGCCATCCCTCCTAGGCACCTCGTGAGTGGCTGGGCACAGGGAGAGCCAGTAGCAGCTCTGCCCCATGTCTGTGAGTCTCATGTATTTAGTTAAAGATAATAATAAAAAAAATGACATCTAAGCTACTTATTTGCCAGTTAAATGTGGGAAGTATAAAGTCATGTGTTGTGTTTTGGAGGATAGATTAAATTGAGCCCTGCCAGAAGTGATCCCTGAGCTCAGCTAGGAGTAAGCCCTGAGACAGTTGGGTGTAGTCCCCAAACAAACCTGGAGCTACCAAAATGTACTAGATCAGATCCCACCCGCATGGCAGAGCCTGGCAAGCTACCCGTGTCGTATTTGACATACCAAATACCAGTAACAGTTATAGACCTCATTCCCATGACCTGATGGAATGGTGTGAGGCTCTTTATGTTCCTGGAGCAAGCAGGTGAACCTTGGGCTTTACTTGCATGAGACAGGTCATATGGAGATGTTACTGGTGCCCGCTCAAGCAAATCGATGATGAATGGGAAGACAGTGATACAGTGACAGTGAACCAAAAAAATATATGGCTTCTTAAAAGCCAACATAGATGTCAGACTAGTAGAATGCCATTCTTTTAAAATGAAAGAAGACTCAGAAGTGACATCATGGGTAATAATTAGAAGAGAACAATAGAAAATCATTATTTAAATCTTCTTTCTGACTTATTTAGCCATAATATCTAAGATCAAAACATTTCTTACTTTCTCCACGCCCCCTGCTTTTTTCCCTAAAGAATTTCCAAACAGTAGATACTATTTTTTACTTATAAGGATGAACAATAAGATGAGAAAATTAGTCTGAATGCCTTAAGAAATCAGAGACAAGATATAAGTGAACTCATCATTTGTTTATCAAAAATAAACCTTAAAGAATAATTATCATCCAAAAAATACATTAGAAAGTGTAAGATGTGTGTGAGAAATTATGTCTACTTGTTAGCCTCCGTGTGCAGGCAATGAAAGAATATACAGGGAAAAAAAGCCTATTTAGAATTGATAAAATATCTCTAGGAAGCTAATTGGGCTCATCATCAGAGAGAAAATGAGGACTACCAATAAATAAATAAATGAATGAATGAATGAATAAATAAATAAACACAAAGGGAATAATGTAGGACCTCGGACGTAGGTTGAATAACTGAACAAAAGTATGGCCAAAAGTTCATAATTGTTCAAAATTCAAATTTATCAAAATAATTCTATTTTGCTTTTATATTTTGGGGATCACATGTGGAGATGCTCAGGGCTTACTATTGGCTTGTGTTCAGGGGACCATTTGTGGTACTGGGGTTTGAAGCAGGATCAGCTATGTACAAGGCAAGTAACAGCCCGTGTACTTTTTATCCCACAAATATTCTCTTTTGATTATTTGCGTTGCTACATTGAACACAGTATTCACCATACTCACAGTGCCCAGTTTCACTGAAACTATCAGCTTATAAAACTCCATCCTATTTATTCTGGACTTTGGACATAGTAGGAACTTAATAAAAGTTTAGTGAAATTAAGGGATATGAGAAGTAGAATGGTTCAGCAAACCTGGGCCGGACTGAAAAAAAAATAAGAACTGCTGCAGGGTGGAACTTCGATGAGACGGGCTGTGATAGGATAGGCTGTCTCTGGGTGGAGTTCTGACGAGCTAAGTCCGATGTGGAAAATGGTGGCCCGATGGAGTGGGGGGGTCTTCTGGCCTATTGTGCTGCTCTGATGGGGTTGTGGGCCAGGGCTAGAACCTGCCATCCCTTCCGGGCACCTCCTGAGTGGCTGGGCACAGAGACTTACAGACATGGGGCAGAGCTGCTACTTGCTCTCCCTGTGCTCAGCCGCTCACGAGGTGCCAGGGAGGAATGGCTAGTTCTAGCCCTGGCCCGCCACCCCAGCAAAGCCGCACAATAAGCCAGATGACCCCCACTCCATCGGGCCGCCATTTTCTACATCCGGACTTCCCTCTTGTCAGAACTCCACCCAGGGACAGCCTATCACAGACCGTCTTGCACAGCCAAGTGGTTCATCTATAAATGCTATATTTAGAGGTGACTACAAGGGTATGCCACCTGCATGGTAAGCCTGGCAAGCTTCCCTGTTTTATTTGATATGCCAAATACCAGTAACAATTATAGTAGTTCATTCCCATGACCTAATATAATGGTTTTAGGCTCTTTATGTTCCTGAAGCAAATAGATGCCCTTGGGCTCTACTAGCTTGAGACACGACATATGGAGATATTACTGGTGCCCGCTCTAGCAAATAGATGATCAATGGGAGGATAGTGCGTATAGTGATAGTGTGAGAAGTAGAGTGAATGTGTGAGTGAGTGAATAAAAAATGCTGAAGTTGTATGAAATATAATGGTTTGAGAAAATGTCGTCCTGATGGGTACATATCAGAAGCTTCCTAGAAGAGCCTGTGCACTGTACAACCATTTGTATCAGGAAGAGAAATTGCACATAAAAAGCTACATAATGTGTCAAAAAATCTCAGAAAAAAACAGAGCATAGAAAGCAGTGTCTGTCACAACTGTGAGATCAGAAAGCGCCTCAAGCAAAGTGAGATGGTGGGGAGAAGAGAGAGAGAGAGAGAGAGAGAGAGAGAGAGAGAGAGAGAGAGAGGGAGAGAGAGAGAGAAAGAGAGAGAATTTTTTTTAAAAATTCATCATAGGAAATTTGGTTGTGTGACTAACTTGTCTCTCAGGTTTTCTACTCTTCATTTTTGAAGACGTTGCCTTGAGCCCTGAGCTCTGTGAAGATCTACAACCCAGATCAGTCACTGACAAGCCAGAGGTTTGCTGAAGGATGATGTAGGTTTGTGTTTCTGGTTTGTTTTACAGAACTCTCTTCAGGTATATCCTAGGGATTTTTCCCAGAGAATTTTTATAATCATCCCTATCACTGTTTTCAAGGCCATTTGCATTTTTTAACCTGTAGTTTGGTATCATTTTCTTTGCTTGGTGTTTTTCGGTGCCCTTTGTTTTACTATCGAAGAAATCAATTGTACAGTCTGGTAAGTTTCAGATGAAAATCCAGAAGATCACCATCAGTTTAATTTGTAAAACATACAGTTACTTATATGCTATCTTTATTATTAGTTGCAACTGTCTCCTAATAAAGATTAAATCCAAACTTGAAGCCGCCATCAATGAACTGATTTTCCTTCATTGATGACTTTGCAGAATAAGTCTCCCACAAGAGGTCAGTAGGCCATTCTTTTATATCTATATATAGTATATATATATACACGTATATTATAAATAATGTATGTGTATATATACATATATCATATATAATATATAAATATATATATATATATATATATATAGAGAGAGAGAGAGAGAGAGAGAGAGAGAGAGAGGAAGAAAAGGACTCCCTCCTCGTAGCGCTGAGTAAGTGACAGGAGACTCGGAATTTCTCCTTAGGGAACAAATCCTTGCCCAGGACTTCCTCCCTGCAGCCCAAACTGGGAGTTTTCTCTCTTTTTTTTTCTCATGCTGGCTTATTGTGTGCTGGTCTCTGGGGCTGGCCTAGAGTATTTTCCAGAAATCTGATTTTTTTTCCCTTTCATTCTCTCTCTTTTATGACACTGGTTACCAAATTCCTCAATGTCTGGGCCTTCTGGAAGCCGGGCTTTGCATGGGAGAGACGGAGCCTTGTTTTTCTTTACTCAGGCATGTGCCCAGCCCTCCTGGGGAGCTTCTCCATTTCCTCAGAAGGAGAATTCTGGTCTGGCCCTGTGCCTGTGACTCTCCCCAGGCATGTGGCTGTCAGCAGCTCCTCCTCTACTGGGAACTTGCCTGAATTTTCCACAAGCAATCACAGCCAAGCTCATCAATAAATGCTGGAGATCAGAGGTTACTACAAGAGTGTACCACCCGCACGGCAGAGCCTGGCAAGCTACCTGTGTCGTATTTGATGTGCCAAATACCAGTAACAATTATAGACCTCATTCCCATGACCTGATGGAATGACTTGAAGCTCTTTATGTTCCTTGAGCAAGCAAATGTCCTCGGGCTCTACTAGCATGAGACAGGACATATGAAGATGCTACTGATGCCTGCTCAAGCAAATTGATGATGAACGGGAAGACAGTGACAGTGATATATCAGTAAGTGCACGAGATGAGAGCCTACTACTGTGAGTGTACCACCAGCACGGCAGAGCCTGGCAAGCTACCCGTGTCATATTTGATATGCCAAAAACCAGTATCAATTACAGACATTCTCATGACCTGAAGGAATGGTCTGAGGCTCTTGTGTTCCTGGAGCAAGCAGATGCACTTGGGCTATTCTAGCTCGCGACAGGATGTATGGAGATGTTACTGGTGCCCGCTCGAGCAAATCGATGAACAACGGGAAGACAAGTGATACAATTGATATATATATATATATATATATATATATATATGCATATATATACATATATATACACACACATATATATTTTATTATACCATCGTGAGATATACAATTACAAAGATGTTCATGTTTGGGTTTCAGTCATACAGTGCTCCAGTACCCATCCCTCCACAAGTGCCATTTCCTACCACCAATGTCCCCTGATCCCCCCCCCTCCTCTAGCTTGCCTCTATGGTGGGCACTACCTCTCTCTCTCTCTCTCTCTCTCTCTCTCTCTCTGTCTGTCTCTCTCTCTTCCTTCTCTTACACAATGTGACTTGCTGTACATATATTTAGAGGTTATCAAGTATATCTCTTTGCCTATATTCAATGCTTAGTTCTAGGCCGGTATTATAATTTACAATGAATATTAGTACACTGTTCACTTCTCTGTCTTACCTAACCTCTGACTCCCACACACTTGTGGTTGGTTCCACCTTTTGATAAAACCTCCTGATCCATGTTTTGCCTGGTCTTGGATATAGGTATCATACTATATATATATTTATATCCTGTGAATAAATTCAGTCATTCTATATCTGTCCTTTCCCTTCTGTCTAATTTCACTCAGCATGATCCTCTCCATGTCCATCCATTTATAGGCAAATTTCATAACTTCATTTTCCCTAACAGCTGCATAGCATTCCATTGTGTAGATGTACCATAGTTTCTTTATCCAGTTTTCTGTTCTCAGGCACTCTGCTTGTTTCCAGATTCTGGCTGTTGTGAATAATGCTGCTATGAACATAGAAGCACAGATGGTATTTTCACTGTGTGTTTTTTACCTCCCAGGGTATATTCCCAGGAGTGGTATGGCTCGGTCAAATGCTAGCTCAATTTATAGTTTTTTGAGGAATCTTCATATTGTTTTCCCAAAAGGCTGTACCAGTTGACAATCCCACCAACAATAGATGGTGGGATTTCACTGCACATCCATGCCAGCGCTGGTTAATTTTGCTCTTTTGGTTGATTTGTTCCAGTCTCTGTGTTGTGAGATGATACTTCATATTGTTTTGATTTGCATCTCCCTGATGAATAGTGATGATTAGCATTTTTCCATGTACATTTTGGCCATTCAAATTTCTTCTTTGTCAAAGTTTCTGTTCATTTCTTTTCCCCATTTTTTGATGGGGTTGGCTGTTTTCTTCTTGTGAAGTTCTAGCAGGTAGTAAGCCTTTCTAAGTGTCTCCAACCAAGGTCTTTTCCTCTAAGTGTCTTTTGGTTTAGAGAATTTAAGATAGCAGAGGTTGTGGTGGATTCCAGATAATATGCTACCATGATGTTGGAATGCAGAGTATTTTAAATTCGAAATAGTAAAGACCCTAAATGCTAGGAAGTTCTCATACGTATCTTGATTATATGCCCTTCCGGCTCATCGAGATCCACCCTGCAGCAGTCTTTTTTAAATCTGACCCTGGTATGCTGATCCAGAGACTCACAGATATGGGGGCAGAACTACTACTGGCTCTCCCTGTGCCCAGCTGCTCACGAGGCGCCTGTGAGGGATGGCGGGTTCTAGCCCTGGCCTGCCACCCCAGCAGAGCCTCACAATAAGCCAGACGAATCCCCACTCCATGAGGGCCTACATTTTCCACATCCAGTCTTCCCTCTCGTCAGAACTCCACCCAGCAGACCAGCCTATTACAGCCCGGCTAGCACAGGTGGTTCATCACTAAATGCTGGATTTCGAGATGACTACAAGAGTATGCTACCAGCACGGCAGAGCCTGGCAAGCTACCTGTGTTGTATTTGATATGCCAAATACCAGTAACAATTATTGACCTCATTCCCATGACCTGATGGAATGGTTTGAGGCTCTTTGTGTTCCTGGAGCAAGCAGGTACCCTTGGGCTATACTTGCATGAGACAGGACATATGGAGATGTTACTGGTGCCTGCTCGAGCAAATCGATGATGAACGGGAAGACATTGATACAGTGACAGTGATTATAAAAACAAATCACTGTCTAGAGATGTGGCTCAGTGATAAAGAGACCCTGTACAATGCCAAGCATTAGTTTGTCACTAAATGAATTCTGCCTCTCTGGAAAACTCTGCATTTTATTCTCAGAGATGAAATTATCTCTTCCTGCTTATGGCAAATTTCTCCCTTCTCTTTCCTTTATGGTCCAAGTCCCGTAACAAAGGGCAGATATCTCAGGTATGTCTTACTTTTTTCCTTAGCATTTAATACAATATTAGTTTTCTATAAGTATTTATTAAAATTTTACTTTGCTTACCTGCCAGAGCTAGTTTGATTCCTTGTCTAGAGTAAACAATGGGAAAAATTAATGTCTCTGAATCCCTGTTTCTTTTCTTTTGAATGTTTGGAGGAGGAGAAAGCAGAATAGGTGAAAGCTAGTTTCCCACCTTTTACATTTTCAGGGATTTTTTTCATAAATCAAACAAACTGCAAAAATGTTCTAGAAATAGGAAAGAGTCTTATAATCTCAGTGAGTTCTATAAATATGTCTCAGGACATATTTATTGACTTCCATATGTTTCTTCAACATCAAAGTAGATTTCTTTTACTCTCTCAACCTGCTTCTAACACTGAGAGGAAAAGGGACACATGCAGGGCAAGAGCAAGCTTAAGAAATACGGCCCTAAAAGAGAGTTACCAGTATGGAATTTCACAAGGATAGGCTAAATGGCACCTGATGACCTAGATGGCCTCAACTATGTTGATATCCTGGATGATGGAGCAATCAGAATATGATCATCTTCCCTGCCTCAATTGCACTCACTCTTGTAAGACAATGAAGTGCTCATCTAGCTCCTACTACAGTCCCACACTTTGTTAAAAACAGATATTGAAATGTTGTCATGTATATCCCTTTTCCTTTCTGTATATGTATTGTAACCCAAAATGCCCAAAATGAAAGAGAGAGAGAGAAAGAAGAAATATGCCTGCCATGGATCTGGGAGTGGGGGGGTGAGAGGTGGGAGAGAAACTGCAGACATTTCTTTTTCTACGCTATTGCAATGAGAGAGAAGAGCACCTGGAAAGAGTTCATCATTTCCCATTTCTTTTCATTTCATTTAAAGAATTTCATTTTTTTTTTAATTTAAAAAATTTGGGTTATGGGAAAACCCAAAACCCACATTTAAAAAAATGTGGTTAAGGGAATCACACCTGGAGGTGCCCAGGGGCTATTTATAGTTCTGTGCTCAGGAGCTACCCTTGGAGAAAATATGCAGTGCCTGGGGAATTGAATCAGGGTTGGCTGCATGCAAGGCAAATTAGTTCCTTACAAACAGACTATCTCTATGGCCCCATTTCCCAATTTTAATTTTTCATTCTTATTTCGCACTGTAGCTTCCAATCTTGAGATTTACTGACTGACTTACTTAAAATTTACTTGTTCAAAGCATGCATCTCTCCCTTCAATATTTTTCTGTAAAAGCAAGTAGGCATGTAAAAGCTCACTCACTCTGAGTAGGGCTTCTGAAACCTTATCAATGATGACTTCATATTTATCTCTACCTTCTCATATTATAAGGTAGAATGCCCCATACAGGTGGATTTTCTTGAAATAATGGATTTGATTTAGTTGCTTGAAAATGGTGGTCTTTTTATTATTGGACTTCTAGAAATGTAGAGGTATAGGGCTGCTTTTACGGTAAACAACTTTTCTTATTGGGTTAGTATGGGCTAGGTTACTGCGGCCTGGGCACCTGTGGCAGGAGTGGAAACTGAAGCTCATCACGAAGCTGGAGTCATGCATCAGAGTCAAGCCCATCCCCTCTCTGGCGGAGTGAGTGCCCCCTGTCGCCCCGAGCTTGTGTGAGAATTCTTCCACCACTGTCTGGGGGATCAGGGGTCAAGGTCTTTCATCTTCCTTTGTGATAGAAAAGGTGCCCTTCCCCCTTGCAAAAGTAGGTGGGGAACAGGAATATTACCTAAAGCTAAGAAGCCAGAGGAACCTCCACACCATGAGGGCTGCCATTTTCCACATCCAGACTCCCCAGCTCATCAGAGCTCCACCCAGCAGAAGAACTGATCACAAACTAGTTCACATGGCCGCAAAGCAGCCGCCAGGTTCATCAATAAATGCATGAGATGAGAGGCAACTACAAGAGTATCCCACCTGCATGGGAGAGCCTGGCAAGCTACCCGTGTCGTATTTGATATGCCAGATACCAGTAACAATTCTAGACCTCATTCCCATGACCTGATGGAATGGTTTGAGGTGCTTTATGTTCCTGGAGCAAGCAGATGCCCTTGGGCTAAACTAGCATGTGACAGGACAAACGGAGATGAGATGTTACTGGTGCCTGCTCGAGCAAATCGATGAACAACGGGAAGACAAGTGATACAAGTGAAGTGATGTACACTGGTAAAGGGACAGATGTTGGGACGTTATGTGACTGAAACCCAATCATGAACAAAGGTGCAAAAATGGGAAAAATAAATAAAGAAACATTTCCTTGATAAAAAAGGAAAGGTTTCTGCCTTTATCTAGAACCCTTCTTTAGGAGAGTCCCCTCCTACAATCTGGAAGTTTCCTTGTGTTCCTTTTCATTATTTTCCTTTCCCTCAAATGATGTCTTTTCTGAATTTGGCCTCAGTGTCTTTGAATGCTTTTATTCTAATCTTGATACTTGAGAACAAGAACATGAGCACCTGGACCCTCTAAAACATTCTCTCTGCCTAGAAGGCTCTTCTCTCACATAACTGAAAGTCTCTCACTCAACTTTTTCTTTCAGATCTCTGCTCAAATTTTACCTCATCAGGGAAGACTTCAATGGCCACTACCACTAAAATGGCACAATTCCAGTAGCTCTCTACCTCACTTCAGTCTCCCCATGTTCTTTACTATGCTTTTAAAAATGGAAATTATTATCATTTATTGCATCCACATGTTAGGCTTTTCTACCACTATAAACACTAGCAAAGGGATGTGTGTTAGAACATTATATGTCTATATTCCAATCATGATCAACTTTGTGACTACATTGAGAAATAGTCACAAAGTTGATCATGATTGGGACCTTTAAAAAATAGAGGTCAAGAAATTCCCCCACCTCTTTTGGTGTCTGCAAATATTTGTTGCACAATGCTTGGATGCCTGGTGAACAAATCTTTGTCTTCATTCCAGAGATAAATCAAACTAAAAAGGAACGGGACTGTGAAAATAAAATGCTGCAATTCGACATTCACCAACAACTGAATATTGTAGAAGAGCAAGTTCTGCCATGTCTTCTACAAAAGGTTGGCTTCATCACATCCTTCTGAAAGCTGGAGGTTATGCTTTGTGAAAGATCTAAACTGCCAAGGCGTCTCTCTCACTGCGGGGGACAGGAGAAGGGGGGAGCTAACAGCTAATCTCTGTATCATTTCCAGATAAGCTTCCTAACTTTGATTTCTTTTCAAAACTTCTTTTTCCCTTTTTGAGCTAAATTCATAATAGCAAACTTTACAGATTTTTATCAGACTCAGCTCCATAGCTCCTGAACCCCTGCTTGCTACACCACCTACTCAGGTAGACTGATCTTCCTTCTGGCAACTCTGACAACTTTTTGGAGCAGATGTTGATTTCCCTCCCTCCTACTAGTTCTCAACAGTATCTATCTCAATCTTCGCCATTTCAAAGGACCAAGCAATAAAGCGCCTCAACTTTGTAGCTGCAAATACAGTCATGTAACACCTCCTCACTGGTTTTCACACTACTTAAAGTTATACTTCCTATTACTGGGTGAAACTGGAAAGGAAGAACAAGAGCACTTCCCAGCCCAATTCCTCAGACTGTTACCATAAGTTAACTAGAAAAAAACAACCCTCAGCACAACTAGAGCACCACAAAACTCAGTGGTGTAGATGTGTGGAAGTCACTAAGCTCAATAAGCAAAAACAATGACATAGAAGACTCACCAGTACCAATCAACTCAATAATTCCTCAGGTAACGACTACAGTGATGATGCTGAATAAGTTCATGGATATAATGACACAAGTAGCAAAGTATAAAAAATATAAGTGCTGAAATGAGAAAACTATAAGCAGAAAAGAAGAGTATGGTAAAATGATATAACAAGATTAGTTAGAAGCCCTGAGCCTCATATTAACAGCAGTTGAGGAAAAGATCAAGAATTTTTTAAGTGACATGGAAGAAATCACTAGAATAGAACAGAAGGTGGGGAGCAGTCAAAAGAAATAAATGGCATACCACTGTGAATTATGGGATTGGTTTAAGAGTAGCAATGCTAGGATCATCAGAGTTCCTGTAGAACTGGAAGCCTACTTCAGTGAATAAACAATAGTTTATTGATATGGATTTCCCAGAGTTGAGCAATGTACTCCTTGGGTTTAAAGAGACCTGAAGAGTTTCAGAGAAAATAGACGAAAA
Organism: Cryptotis parvus; assembly: GCA_021461705.1. Lineage (NCBI taxonomy): Eukaryota > Metazoa > Chordata > Mammalia > Eulipotyphla > Soricidae > Cryptotis > Cryptotis parvus. The sequence goes on along the minus strand of JAJIBD010001024.1, from coordinate 170,015 downwards.
TAGAAAAATTCCAAGATACATCATACTCAAAATGACAAAAATCAAAGATAAAAAACAATAAAGCATGTAAAGCAGCTGTATTACAGAAGGAAATAATATACAAAGGAAAGCTCATAAGAGCTACAGAAAACTATTAAAACAGACTCTCCATGCTAGAAGAGGGGTGGAGGGTATAGTACACCTCAATTAAATGAGCACAAGACTAAGAAAACTCTATCCATTTAGATCCATTCAGATTTAAAGGAGCTATTCCAAGTTTGACAGGCAGGCAGCCACTTAGGGGAATTCATAGCCTCAAAACCAGTCTTGTAGTGTAAAGTGGTATCTCATTGTTGTTTTGATTTGCATCTCTCTGATTAGTGATGATGAGCATTTTTTCATATGGTTTTTGGCCATTCGAATTTATTCCTTGCTGAAGTTTCTGTTCATTTCTTCTCCCCATTTTTTGATGGGGTTGTTTGTTTTCTTCTTGTAAAGTTCTACCAGTGCCTGATATATCCTGGATATTAACCCCTTATCAGATGGGTCACGATCACGATCACGATCTTCCCGTTAATCATCTATTTGCTAGAGCGGGCACCAGTAATATCTCAATATGTCCTGTCACATGCTGTAGAGCCAAGGGCATCGGCTTGGTACAGGAACATAAAGAGCCTCAAACCATTATATTAGGTCATGAGAATGATCTAATATAATTGTTACTGGCATTTGGCATATCAAATACAACACGAGCAGCTTGCTAGGCTTGCCGTGCGGGAGGCATACTCTATAAACACCTCCAAATAAAGCCTTTATTGATGAACTGCGCGGCCGCTTGTGCGCGGCCGGGCTGTGATGGGCTGGTCGGCTGGGTGGAGTTCTGATGAGAGGGAAGTCCAATGTGGAAAATGGCGGCGCCCATGGAGTGGTTGGGGGGTCGTCTGGCTTGTTGTGAGGTTCTGCCGGGGTGGTGGGCCAAGGCTGGAACCCACCATGCCTCCCGACTGCCTCATGAACGGCTGGGCACAGGGAGAGCAAGGAACCGCTCTGCCCCATGTCTGAGAGTCTCTGGACCAGCATACCTGGGCCGGATTGAGGAAGAAACTGCTCCAGGGTGGGTGTCGATGATCCGGGCTGTGATGGGCTGGTCGGCTGGGTGGAGTTCTGATGAGAGGGAAGTCCAATGTGGAAAATGGCGGCGCCCATGGAGTGGTTGGGGGTCGTCTGGCTTGTTGTGAGGTTCTGCCGGGTGGTGGGCCAAGGCTGGAACCCACCATGCCTCCCGACTGCCTCATGAACGGCTGGGCACAGGGAGAGCAAGGAACCGCTCTGCCCCATGTCTGAGAGTCTCTGGACCAGCATACCTGGGCCGGATTGAGGAAGAAACTGCTCCAGGGTGGGTGTCGATGATCCGGGCTGTGATGGGCTGGTCGGCTGGGTGGAGTTCTGATGAGAGGGAAGTCCAATGTGGAAAATGGCGGCGCCCATGGAGTGGTTGGGGGTCGTCTGGCTTGTTGTGAGGTTCTGCCGGGTGGTGAGCCAAGGCTGGAACCCACCATGCCTCCCGACTGCCTCATGAACGGCTGGGCACAGGGAGAGCAAGGAACCGCTCTGCCCCCATGTCTGAGAGTCTCTGGACCAGCATACCTGGGCCGGATTGAGGAAGAAACTGCTCCAGGGTGGGTGTCGATGATCCGGGCTGTGATGGGCTGGTCGGCTGGGTGGAGTTCTGATGAGAGGGAAGTCCAATGTGGAAAATGGCGGCGCCCATGGAGTGGTTGGGGGGGTCGTCTGGCTTGTTGTGAGGTTCTGCCGGGGTGGTGGGCCAAGGCTGGAACCCACCATGCCTCCCGACTGCCTCATGAACGGCTGGGCACAGGGAGAGCAAGGAACCGCTCTGCCCCATGTCTGAGAGTCTCTGGACCAGCATACCTGGGCCGGATTGAGGAAGAAACTGCTCCAGGGTGGGTGTCGATGATCCGGGCTGTGATGGGCTGGTCGGCTGGGTGGAGTTCTGATGAGAGGGAAGTCCAATGTGGAAAATGGCGGCGCCCATGGAGTGGTTGGGGGTCGCCTGGCTTGTTGTGAGGTTCTGCCGGGTGGTGAGCCAAGGCTGGAACCCACCATGCCTCCCGACTGCCTCATGAACGGCTGGGCACAGGGAGAGCAAGGAACCGCTCTGCCCCATGTCTGAGAGTCTCTGGACCAGCATACCTGGGCCGGATTGAGGAAGAAACTGCTCCAGGGTGGGTGTCGATGATCCGGGCTGTGATGGGCTGGTCGGCTGGGTGGAGTTCTGATGAGAGGGAAGTCCAATGTGGAAAATGGCGGCGCCCATGGAGTGGTTGGGGGGTCGTCTGGCTTGTTGTGAGGTTCTGCCGGGGTGGTGGGCCAAGGCTGGAACCCACCATGCCTCCCGACTGCCTCATGAACGGCTGGGCACAGGGAGAGCAAGGAACCGCTCTGCCCCATGTCTGAGAGTCTCTGGACCAGCATACCTGGGCCGGATTGAGGAAGAAACTGCTCCAGGGTGGGTGTCGGTGATCCGGGCTGTGATGGGCTGGTCGGCTGGGTGGAGTTCTGATGAGAGGGAAGTCCAATGTGGAAAATGGCGGCGACCATGGAGTGGTTGGGGGTCGTCTGGCTTGTTGTGAGGTTCTGCCGGGGTGGTGAGCCAAGGCTGGAACCCACCATGCCTCCCGACTGCCTCATGAACGGCTGGGCACAGGGAGAGCAAGGAACCGCTCTGCCCCATGTCTGAGAGTCTCTGGACCAGCATACCTGGGCCGGATTGAGGAAGAAACTGCTCCAGGGTGGGTGTCGATGATCCGGGCTGTGATGGGCTGGTCGGCTGGGTGGAGTTCTGATGAGAGGGAAGTCCAATGTGGAAAATGGCGGCGCCCATGGAGTGGTTGGGGGGTCGTCTGGCTTGTTGTGAGGTTCTGCCGGGGTGGTGGGCCAAGGCTGGAACCCACCATGCCTCCCGACTGCCTCATGAACGGCTGGGCACAGGGAGAGCAAGGAACCGCTCTGCCCCATGTCTGAGAGTCTCTGAGATGGGTATTGGGTGAATATTCTTTCCCATTCTGTGGACTGCTTTTGTATCTTAGTCACTGTTTCTTTTGAGGTGCAGAAGCTTTTTAGTTTCGTGTAGTCCCATATGTTTATCTTTTCTTCTAGTTGCTTTGTTAGTGATGTTTCACCTTTGAAGATGCCTTTAGCTTCAATGTCGTGGAGGGTTTTTCCTATATTTTCTTCAATGTACTTTATGGATTCAAGTCTGATATTGAGATCTTTAATCCATTTTGATCTGATTTTTGTGCATGGTGTTAGACACAGGTCCAAATTCATTTTTTACATGTCGCTGCCCAATTTTTCCAACACCCCTTGTTAAAGAGGCTTTCCTTACTCCATTTTAGACTCATTCATGGAGAAGATTATGTTGAGGGAAATTAGCCAGAAGGAGAGAGACAGATACAGAATGACTGCATTTATTTGCATAGCATAAATATATATATACATATTATGATGCCAATATCCAAGGTCAAGTGAAACATATATCAGGAGGTCTTGTCAAAAGTGGAAATTATCACAAACGTGTGGGAGTCAGGAGATTAGGTAAGACAGAAAATGGAACAGTGTGCTAATAATTGTCGAGGGTACTAATGCCAACCTAGAACTGAGCATTAAATCGAGGCAAAAGGATACACATGCCAACCTCTTAATGTATGTTCTGTAATCCATAGTCTGGAAGGGAAGGAAAAGAGAAAGAGAGAGAAAGGGAAAGAAATAAAGAACCTGCCATGGAGGGGGCTGGGGAAGGGGAGGGAACCGGGGACATTGGTAGTGGGAGATGGGCACTGGTGGAGGGACGGGTGCTAGAACACTGTATGACTAAAACCCAAATATGAACTTTTTAATTGTATATCTTGTTCATGAGCAGAGTGCCCATTCCGAGCCAGTGCCGCCCCAGGGGAGTGGGTTAGCTGGAAGCCCTGCAGACAGTCACAGTTCTCTGACTCCCTCCAGACTACATCCAGGATAGAGTCTACCAACTCTGCACCCTCTGTGTAGTGACCCTTGGCCCAGTTGTTTCCAGCACCACTCTGGCCTGATGGAAGGAAGAACAACATTAGCTACAAAGGACTCCACAGCTCGTCAGAGCTCCACCCAAGAGAAAAGCTGATCTCAAGCCCGACTTGTCAGAGCCCTACCCTACAGCGAAGCCTATTTCAAGTCCAGCGGAACAACGTTTACTCACTGCGGCAAGGGACTGCTGGCTCCCATCCTGTGTGTGTGCACCTGATGTAACCCCAGTAAGACCCTGAAGGCGCCACGTAATCACGATCACAGTAATAGGAACAACATTACAATGTGAAGAAAGAGAATGTTTGAATGAAAAAATGAACATATAGCCCTAAGAGAGACACAGGTACACCCGGCAGAGCAGAAACCAGCTTTCCCGTTGAACCCCCTGCACTCCATGGACCACGAGAGCAACTTCGACCTGAGTCCACCATCCCGATGGAGCCTCGGAGGAGGCCAGAGAAACTCCCACACCTTGCTGGCAGCGATCTGTGTCACAATCCACACTCTGCAGCTGGTAAGATCTCCCCCCAGCATATTAATCCACTCTCCAGCCCACAGATTAATCCAGTCTCCAGCCCAGCTTGTCAGAAACCCAGCCTACAAGGACCCGCCCTGCAGAGACCCGCCCTTCAGAGGAGAGTATTTCAAACCCAGGAATGCTTGAGCCTCAGACACAGGTACACCCGGCAGAAACCAGCTTTCCCGTTGCGCGCGCCCGCAAGAATTTACCTCCAAACTACCACAAATATTCTACCCACCCCTCTGAGAGAGCCCCACAAAGCAATGAGAATATAGTGTCCGCATGGCAGAGCCTGGCAAGCTGTCCGATGCGTGTTCGATATGCCAAACCCAGTAACAAAAATGTTTATTTTCCTGACCCCGAAAGAGCCCTTAATACGGCAGCAGTAAGAAAGGCAAACAAGCAGTGCCTGATAAAATTTCACGGCTGTCCTAGGCTGCCAAAACGAAGAAGGACTAAAATGACTGTCTGTACTTTCAATGCACGTACACTGGCAACGGAAGCATATATTGAGGATCTGATGCTGCAAGCAAGAAAGATCAAGTACGACATCATTGGTCTAACTGAGACGAGGAGGCGTCAGTCGCTTCATGCTGTATTTGACACCGGAGAAGAATTGTTCCTTGGAACATGTGATGAAAGAGGCATCGGTGGCATTGGTGTCCTTGTCAATACGAACATGGCTGTCAACATTGATTCATTTGAATGCCTAACAAACCGAATAGGACGATTACACTTGAGGAGATGTGGCCCACTGCCAGCAATTTCTATCTTCATTGTCTATGCACCAACATCCACATACAAAGAAGATGAAATTGAGAAATTCTACATGGAATTGGAGGAGTTCTATAAAAAGATCACACCTTCTACAAGATCATAGTCGGTGATTTTAATGCCAAGATAGGACCGAGAAGATCGGCTGAAGAACTCCACATCGGGACCCATGGCCTAGAATGGAACGAACAGGGTGAGAGACTATCTGAGTTCATCATGTCCACCAAGACTATTCATGGGAACTCACAGTTTCAGAAGGCTGAAGCGAAACGTTGGACATGGGAATCTCCTGGTGGACAGTTCCACAATGAAATCGACCACATCATCTTCAATCGACGGTTTTGTCTGACCGATGTTGCTGTCGTCCCCAAATTCCAGACAGGATCGGACCACAGTCTCCTTCGTGCAAAATTCTACTTCCCGCAACGGGGAGAAAAGGCTGCAAAGTTTAAGAAGAGAACTCCCAGAACGACCACCAACTGGGAACTCTTTGGCACCATTGCGGCAACATGGGAAGATACCATCATTGATGACATCGATGAAGAATACAACCGACTGGTTCAGCACCTCCATGATTGTGCGAAGAATGCCGAGAGAGAGAAAAACACAAAAGGACGCTTGTCTTCAGAAACTCTCGAGCTCATTCGCCAACGTGGCAAGGCGCGAGCCTCAGGAGACCAAATGCTAACATCCAAGCTTGCTAAACAGTGCAGAGAAGCGATAAAAGCAGACCTCAAAGACAGAAGAGCAGAAATACTGGAAGATGCAGCAGAAGCCGGGAAAAGTATTCCGCACTGCCCGCCTGTCCTTCGCCAACTATAAGACCAAGATGACTGCCCTCCGACGCCCTGATGGATCTATCACATCTTCCAGAAAGGCAATGGAGAAGATTATCCAGGACTTCTACTCAAATCTTTTTGATAGCCACATCCACCTGCCCACATACCAAATTCCACAGGATGGATACGTCATTCCCAACGTTCTCCCTTCTGAAATAAGACATGCCATCTCATCGGTAAAGAAGGGAACAGCACCAGGCCCAGACAAAGTCAGACCCGAACATCTGAAGAATCTGCCATCGGTGCTCATCAATACACTAGCTCGGCTCTTCACACGCTACCTGTCCGAATGCAAGGTGCCCTCCCAATGGAAAACCAGCAGGACAGTTCTACTGTTCAAGAAGGGAGACATTCATGACATCGGCAACTATCGCCCCATCTGCCTGTTGTCTGTCATCTACAAGCTGTTTACACGAGTCATCCTGAACAGGATTAGCAGAACACTAGATGAAGGTCAACCATGTGAGCAAGCAGGTTTCCGGAAAGGATTCAGCACAATCGACCATATCCACACAGTAACCAAGCTCATTGAGGTTTGTAGGGAGTACAAGATGCCGCTCTGTCTCACGTTCATTGATTTACAGAAAGCCTTTGATTCTGTGGAAACTGAAGCAGTCATCGAAGCCCTAGTCAAACAGGGTGTTCAAACCCAATACATCAAGATCCTTCGTGAGCTGTATTATGGATTCACCACCAGGATCTCACCATTCTACAAAGAAGTGATCATTGATGTCAAAAGAGGGGTTCGACAGGGTGATACCATCTCACCAAAACTCTTCAGTGCCACCCTCGAGAACATCATGAGACAATTAGAATGGGAAGGAATGGGAGTGAAGATAGATGGTCGGCAACTACACCACCCTCTGCTTCGCTGATGACATCGTTCTAATAACACCAAACATTAGCCAAGCGGCACAAATGCTGGCTGACTTTGACCGAGAATGTGGAAAGGTAGGTCTACAGCTGAATCTGAAGAAAACTATGTTCATGAGAAATGAACTAGTTCCAGAGGCCCCATTCTCTCTCAATGGAACAAACATCTCTGAATGCAGCAGTTATGTGTACCTAGGTCGAGAAGTCAACATGATGAATGACCTAAAACCTGAGCTGCGCAGGAGGAAGAGAGCGGCATGGAATGCCTTCAAAGGCATCGAAGAAATAGCTAAAAGGACAAAGAACCTCCGGCTCCGGGCACATCTCTTTGACTCCACCGTTCTCCCTGCATTAACATACGCCTCAGAGACCTGGGCCCTACGAAAGCAGGATGAGAATGCTATTCGGGTCTCCCAGAGAGGCATCGAAAGAGCTATGCTTGGAATATCACGTCTCACTCAAGTGAGAGAAGGAATCGGAGTTCTGACCTCTGTCGCTATTCCAGAATCAGGGACGCTGTCTCGTTTGCCAAGGCATCGAAAATCAGATGGGCTGGACATGTAATGCGATTTGGAGACAACCGCTGGACTAGAGCCGTTACCGACTGGATCCCACGGGATGTCAAAAGATCACGTGGCCGCCCACCTACAAGATGGTCAGACTTCCTTGTTAAGACCCTGAAGGAACGGTTTGAGGCTCTTCATATTCCTGAATCAACCAGATGCCATTGGGCTACATTGGCACGTGATAGGGTCCAATGGAAATGTTACTGGCGCCCGCTCGAGCAAATCGATGAGTAACGGATTCAAGTGATCAAGTGATCAAGTGATCTCATGGTGGTATAATAAAATACTTTAAAAAAAAAACAGTCTTGCAAGACATATTCAACGAATTTTTTAAAAAGGCAAGACAAACTCCTCAGCACTTAACTTTGAGTATGACATTCCTTCATGGTGCTTTATAGTTTCTCTTACTAGATTAAGAAAGGTTTGTTGCTCCTATTTTGATAAGGGATTTTATTCACAATAACAAATTAAAATTTTATTTATATTGAATGCTATACATCTGGTTGCACATTGCACATAGCCACGTGGTTCATCAGAGAGTCTACTACTACCTAGAGTATACCACCCACACAGCAGAGCCTGGCAAGCTACCTGTGTTGTGTTTGATATACCAAAAAGCTAGTAACAATTATAGACCTCATTCCTATGACCTGAAGGAATGGTTTGAGATTCTTTGTGTTTTTGGAGCGATCAGATGTCCTTGGGCTACACCAACATGGGACAGGACTAATGGAGATGTTACTGGTGCCCACTTGAGCAAATTGATGAACAACAGGAAGACAAGGGACAAGTAATATATCTGGTATGTTTTATTTTTACACACATAGAGATTTTTATTGCAACCATTTGCTTACTAATGTAGACACTTAAGCAGTATTTTTAATATAATGTTTTGTAATATAAGTCAATATTCCCTTAGGATAAACTGTGCTTTTACGCCTATTCTTATTGACCTCTTAAAGCATTCTTTCAATTTTTATTGGAATTTTTTGTTTTAAGATGAATTACAGTGAGATTAAAATATGTAACTGTGTAACTTCGTAACTGTGTAGTTACCAAGTTGTTCATGACTGGGTTTCAGTCATTCAATGTCCCAACACTCCTCTATCCACAGGTGTATATTTCCCACCACTGGTTTCCTTCCTCTGTCCCAGCCTACTTCTATGACAGACACTTTTCTTATCTATCTATCTATCTATCTATCTATCTATCTATCTATCTATCTATCTATCTATCTGTCTGTCTGTCTGTCTGTCTGTCTGTCTGTCTGTCTGTCTGTCTGTCTGTCTGTCTGTCTGTCTGTCTGTCTGTCTATCGATCCATCGATCTCTCTGTCTGTCTGACTGTCTGTCTGTCTGCCTGCCATCTATCTGCCTGCCTGCCTGCCTGTCTGTTTATCTATCTGCCTGCCTGCCTGCCTGTCTGTCTGTCTGTCTGTCTGTCTGTCTGTCTAACTCTTCTTTTGGGCCCATGGTTTGCAATAAACATACTGAAAGTTTATCAGGTGTAGCCCTTTAGCTACTTAAACCTTCAGTTCCTGTCCAAATGATAATTTCCAACTATTACTGTCATACTAGTCCCTTCTCTATCGTAACTGCAATTTGCACCCCAATCTTGTGGCAAGCTTTCAACCATTCACAGACCTTCTGACCCCTGTTTCCCCTGGCCTAGATAATAGTTTCATACTATATATATATATACTATATATATATATACTATATATATGTACATATATATGTATATATATATATCCCATTCTATATTTGTTTCTCTCCTTCTAACTTATTTCACTCATGTCCATTCATTTATAAACAAAGCTTAAACGTTTTCTTAAATCTCTTCATTCTTACTAGACTTTACATTTTTTCAGATTTATCTATTCTGCTTAAATCTTCACTTTAGCTATTAGCACAGAATTATTCATAATTTTTAAATTTGTATGCCTGTATAATTTTTTTAATTTGTGTCCCTGTAAGGAAAAAAATAGTTTTAAAAATATTTTTACATTATCAGTTTATCATTGATTTAAAATTTTGTGGAATTCCAGGAGTTTAGGTCTATTCACCTATGTTCTATGTGTGTAGGTGTTACCACCACCACAGTTGAAGATAAAGAAGGAGATATATCTCAAATAAGAGATAAAAATAGGAAAGTAACAAGGAACAAAGTCATCAGAACAGAAAACAAACCTTTTTTTATAGAACTGAGATTACATGGGGTGGGGAAGGCTGGAATGGTCCTTTGGAAACGGGAAGAAAAGGACGCTCTGGTAGTTGGTGTGGTACTGGAATAATGTATCAATAAAATTTTATAATCTTACCCATCTCAATAAATTGTTTTAAAAGATAGTGTTTGAAGTCACATAGGAAAGTTACTCAGTGTTTTTAAAAGTTTGTTATGTATACATTAGATTTGTGTTATTAATAGTTTTTGAGCTTTTCTTTATCAATCTGCCTAATGCTTGTGGTGCTGGTGAGTTCACCAGGAACAATGTGGAGGAGGTAGCCACAATACTGAGTTCAATCTTTCTCCTGGCTGGCTTATCATAATGTTTCCAACAGAGTAAGTGCCTGGGAGGTCTACAGGTAAAGGTTTGATGAGCTCCAGCACAGCAGTATCTTACAGTCCTGCCAAACTCACTAATGCAGCTGCCAAACTGCACTTGAGATTCATTTGATCCTCACATCATGGGAGCTTGTCCTGTTGCTACAAAAAGAGGTTAATAGGGAGACAGAGGAAAGGAGAAGCACCCCCTCACATACACACACACACACACACACACACACACACACACATACACACACACAGTTCAGACGAGGAAACACACTGGAAAGCTAACCTGATTGTTTTCTTTAGTCTTATCATGGTCTTTGTCCCCAATGAATTGTCTCTTGAAGGGTCCCACAGCCTTGGGTTTGGGTTTGGAGCAAGATCATTTTAAGGCTGGTGAAAGGATGACTCCTTTTCAGATGTTATCCTGGTCTTATGGAGTCCTGAAATTCATTACCAAGGGCCATCTGCTATCAGACTGCCTATTTCAACTTTCATATTATTTATCCAGCTTCTGCATAACATAAAGGCAACCTGATGATTTTATTTATGCCCTGACAATTGTAATATCTGGGAGTAAGCTTGGGAAATCCAGGTACTTTGTGAACTTCATGAGCGATGCACTTACTCTGAGTCAGAGAGCAATAAATTAGTCAGCCTACCCAGTGTCAGTAGTAACAAAATAACAGACCAAGCACTTACTTATGCCAGATATATTTAAATACTTTGCTCCAACCAGCAAATTATGCTTTAATGACCATGCTGATTCTATGGAAAAAGTATTTTTATTCTACCCACCAAAGAATAGGAAATGTAGTACCAAGTGAGCTAAATAATTTACTCAAGACCACAAAACTCCATGGTTACAGAATAGGGTGTTTGGACCAAGACATTTTATATCATAAATTCACATTCTTCACCATACTGTCATTCAACTGTAAATGTCCTTTACAAGTTTATCATACTAACTTAAGGGGCCAGGAGATAGGACAGGGAGGGGACAAATAGGAAGAGGAGTGCTACAAGGTGGTTAAGTGTTTTGTATGAAACTCTATTGCAAACTGTACAATAAATCACAATATCACTGCATCACTGTCTTCCCGTTGTTCATTGATTTGCTCGAGCAGGCACCAGTAACATCTCGATATGTCCTGTGGCAAGCAAGTGTAGCCCAAGGGCATCTTCTTGCTCCAGGGACAGGAAGAGCCCAAAACCATGCTTCAGGTCATGGAATTGAGGTCCATAATTGTTACTAGTTTTGGCATAACAAATAAAACATGGGTAGCTAGCCAGGCTCTGCCGAAATCACAATATAGTAAATGCAAAATCTAATTTATTATTTAAAAATGTCCCCTGTAGTAACAGACTGGTAGGTTGGAGGCAAAGGGGAGGGAGGGTAGGGGAAATGGGCACAGGTGAAAGAGCTGAAATAATGTATGCCTAAAATCCTATTGTGAATAATTTTATAATTTCTGGCAACTAATTAAAAAAAGGGAAAATAATCTACCACATATGAGGGAGCAGAGAGTAGGTAAAATAGAAAAGAAATTAGTTTGACAATTATAGTTGGAAACAGTAATGCTGAACCAGAACTGAGTATTGAAAGTAAGTAAAGGGAGATACATGATAACCCTTCAGTATCTCTATTCCAAACTACAATGTGCAAAAGGAGAGAGCGTGTGTGTGTGTGTGTGAGAGAGAGAGAGAGAGAGAGAGTGAGAGAGAATAAACGTACTTGCCATACTTTACAAAATCAATACCAAAAAGTCTGTCTTTCCTCACTGTATCACTGTATCACTGTCTTCCCATTGTTCATCGATTTGCTCAAGTGGGCACTAGTAACATCTCCATTAATCCTGTCACAAGCAAGTGCAATCCAAGGGCATCTAGTTGCTCCAGGGACAGGAGGAGCCCAAAACCATTCTTCAGGTTATGGAACTGAGGTTCATAATAGTTACTAGTCTTTGGCATAAAAAGTAAATAAAACACGATAGCTTGCCAGGCTTTACCATGTAGGTGGTATAGTCTCAGTAGAAGGCTCTCAACCCGAGCATTTACTGATGAAACTTAAAGGGGGAAGATCAGGTTTTCTCTTGGATGGAGCTCTGAGGAACTATGGAGTCTGGATGTTGAGAATGACTAACTGCATGATGTGTGGTTTGTTCTGGCTTCTTGCCAGGCTTACTAGTATCAGTTAAAACATGTCTATAGCTGTTTACTATGTATAAATGTGAAAGAAATTGGGAAGAACCTTATGCAAAATCAGTATCCTATAATAATATGGGCGCACCAAGGGACATGTGGGTCTGGAGTGGGTGGGTCTCTCTCTTCCAGGGCAATACTCAAATAATGAAAGAGAAGAAAGTGACATAAAAATCCTGTTTAAAATCGTGCCTCAGAAAATCAAAGAATACCTTGTATTCCTTGTACCTAGGAGTCAGCTTAACTAAGGGTGTAAAGGACCTGTACAAAGAAAACTGCAAAACCCTACTACTTTAGTAAATATAAAAGGACATGAGGAAATGGAAACACATATCCCACTCATGGATTAGGAGGATCAACACAGTCAAAATGGCAATATACCCCAAAGTATTATAAAGATTCAACGCAGTATTTGTAAGGATTTTCATAGCATTTTTTAAAGAATTTAATCAAAGCTCATGAAATTATATGGAACAATAAAACCCCATGGAGAGCTAAAGCAGTCCTTGGGAAAAGAAGAGTGGAGGTATCACCTTCCCCAACTCCAAACTGTACTACAAAGTGGTAGCAATTAAAACAGCATGGAATTGGAATATAAATAGACCTGCAGACCAATGGAATAGAGTTTAATATCCTGACACTCATCCTCAAATATATGAACATTTAATCTTTGACAAAGGAGCAAAATATATGGAGTGGAGTAAGAAAAGCCTCTTCAATAAGTACTGGGAAAACTGGCAGCTACATGTAAAAAAATGCAGCTACATGTAAAAAAAAATTTTTCTAATACCATGCACAAAAGTCATATCAAAATGGATTAAAGATCTCAACATCAGACCAGAGTCCATAAAGTACATTGAAGAAAAATAGACAAAATCCTCCACGATGTTGAAGCTAAAGGCATCTTCAAAGATGTGACCAAAACCCAAATATGAACTTTTTAATTGTATATCTTTGTAATTGTAAAAATAAAAAAATTAATAATAAAAAAAGAAGTTAAAAGAAGGAGAATTAAACAAACGAACAACAACAACAAATAAAGACAGAAAACTTGAAAAAAAGATGAAGCATCAGTGATAAGCCATTGGAAGCAACGATAAACAGACTAAATTACAAAGAGAGCCCATGGGTGGATTGGGAAAAGATATTTACCCAATACCCATCTGACAAGGGGTTAATCCTCAAGATATGTAAAGCACTGGTAGAAATTTACAAGAAGAAACATCCAACCCCATCAAAAAATGGGGTGAAGAGATGAACAGAAACTTCCTCAAAGGAGAAATTCAAATGGCTAAAAGGCATATGAAGAAGCACCCTTCATCACTAATCATCAGAGAAACGCATTTCAAAACAATGAGTTATAATTTCACACCATAGAGACTCTCACACATCCAAAAGAGCAAGACCAATTAGCGCTCGTGAGGATGCCGGGAGAAAGGGACTCTCACCCATTGCTGGTAGGTATGTCTACTGGTTCAGCCTTTTTGGAAAACAATATGATATTCCTCCAAAAACTAGAAATTGAGCTCCCATTTGACCCAGCAAAACCATTCTTAAAGATATGACTGGGGTGCCACACCCTGGGTGTGGTGTTACACATCAGAATCACCATCTGCACTTCTATGTTCATTACAGCACTATTCACAATAGCCAAATGTGAATGCCTGAGGACAGATGACCAGATAAAGAAACTATGGTGCATTTGCACATGGAATACTCTGCAGGTATTAGGAAAAATGAAGTGATAAAAACCTGCCTATAATTGAATGAGCGTAGAGAGTATCATGCTGCGTGGAATTAGTCAGAAGGAAAAGGGCAGGTATAGAAGGAGTGCATTTATTTGTGGAATATAAAATATAGCATGAAACCATAATTTTTTGTATTGTGGAATATAAAAATATATTATGACTATCCGAGGCCAGGCAAAACAAGGATCAGGAGGACTTGTAAGTGATTGGAATCTACCACAAGTGTGTGGAAGTCAGAGGTTAAGTAAGATAAAGAAGGGACTTGTTTGTCAACAATAGTTAGGAATGTAACACTAGACTAGACCGAAATAAATAATAAAAAGAGAAAGTAAGCAAAGGTATATACATGGGGAAGAAAACTGGGGACATTGATGGTGCAAAATGTGCATTGGTGGAAGGATGCATGCTGGAACACTATATGCATGAAACCCAACCATGAACATCTTTGTAGTGGTTGATCACATGGTGATTCAATTTCAAAAATAATAAAGGGAGAAAAAATTAAGGGCTAGAACTATGACTTGCATGACTTTCATTCAAGAGACTTGGGTTCCACCTCTGTCAACAAAGAAAATTCTATGAAAATGAACTCGGAATCCACTAAAATAAAAATAAAACAGCGCTTGTTTTGTCATCTTATGTTTCTCCATGTGTGGACATGCGTACACACACACACACGGAGCATGAATACATATATTCAATGTAATACAAAAGTAAAAGCTTCACAAAACAATTCCTGCCAACTAGGATTATTACCAGCTGTCAGGGTGTAAAGAAAAACCTCTAAGTTCTTTTTGAACTTAACAAGTAATCAAAGTAGCATCAGGCAGGTTAGTGAAAGAAAAATCAATTTAAAGGCATGTGGATGGAGAATGACATGACAGAAAATTATAAAAGGAAAATAAGGTGGGCCTGGAGCATTTATCCTATATCAAGGGACCTTGGGGTTGAGGAGAGACTGTCTCACTGTATCACTGTCTTCCTGTTTGTCATCGATTTACTCGGCGGGCACCAGTAACTTATCCATATATCCTGTCTCATGCTAGTAGAGCCCAAGGGCATCTGATTGCTCCAGGAACATAAAGAGCCTCAAACCATTCCATCAGGTCAGGGGAATGAGGTCTATAATTGTTACTGGTATTTGGCATATCAAATACGACACGGGTAGCTTGCCAGGCTCTGCCGTGCGGGCTGAGGAGAGACAAGGGAGATATTTCAGGTGACAATGAGGGGTGCATCTTGAGAGAGAACATGTTCTCTGATAAGCTTATGTCTGGGTCACACACTCCTCACAATGGCATGCTGCTAGAGTCAGAAGGACCAGGGATTAATTCTTTGGTTAGGCAAAGGAAAAAAGTACTGAAACAGGACTTCTAGTCATCCTTGAATCTTCTCTGATCTTGATTTAAAATTATCTGCATTCGTAAGCAATGACTTTGTTGCTGGTGGGAGATTTGATACCCACCATTGAAGGAACAGCAATTGTTCCCTTGGTGGCTTATATGAAGTGGGGAAGAGGTGACAGCCTTAGGAAGGAAAGCTACTGCTTCCCTCTCTGCCCACCCTGTCACCTGGGAAATTTAGGTGTGATGAGAGTCCGTGATGAGCCCCCTCAGGGTACAGCCCTCATGTCTCCCAAGTCCTACAAGGCAGCCATCAAGCCACGGAATCCACTTGTTCTGCACAGCATGGGAGATGATCCCTGCCAAACAGTTCCTTGGGGAACACTGATACCAGGCGGGTGCAAGGAATTTCACTTTGCAATAAAAGGAAAGTAGGTCCAAAATCTTATCCAGACTTTTCGGGTCCATCACGTTTCTCTCTCATGAAAAAAGAATTTCAGGAGAACAGATACAGTGAAATAAAGCAAGTTTATTTGGGAAATGAAAGAAGAGAAAGAGCGAAGTGTGTGGTTCAGTGGGGTCCCTAATAGATACTGGGTTTGGCAGGGTCCCCTGGTGTGTTCAGAGCCAGTGAGCATGCCCACAACTTATGGACAAAGAGAAGGAACCACAGGCACCTTGGTAATCAGTGCACATTTATTTCAAGTCAGGTCTGCTAGTTATAGGTACCAGAGATGTTGGAGTTGGGAGTTACCAGGTGATAAAACTAAGATCCTAGACAGTGAGCATGTTTGAAAGCCCCTTCTCTCCCTCCAGCACAATCTACTAGGGTGCCTCCCCATCAGGTGCGGAATCCTGCCCATGAGAAAGGTAGAATTCCAGCCAAGGGCATGTTGTTTGCTCTTTTCCTTTGAATGATAAACAATCATTACATTTACTTCTTAATAATAATTCTAGTCATTTTGTATAAATGATACAGTAAGAGATATAGATATTTATCTACATGCTGGATTAAGCATTAAATGATCTTTCTAGACTCATGGCAAAAAGTGGCTTTTCCTGGGACTGTCTTGCTATATATTCAAGACTATATTCCGAGACCAGTTTATTTCTCCTAACCCCAGCATGGTTCTCAATCAGTTGTTTATTTTTGGGTCATAACAGAGTTTGTTCCATGACCTAACTCTTAGACAGACAGACAGATAGATAGATAGATAGATAGATAGATAGATAGATAGATAGATAGATAGATAGATAGATAGATAGATAGATAGATAGAATAGATAGATAGATAGATGATAGATAGATAGATAGATAGATAGATAGATAGATAGATAGATAGATAGATAGATAGATAGATAGATAGAGGTGAGTGTGTGTATGTGTATTGTGTGTATATATACCACATATATACCATATACAATAGAATAATATAACCTATTATACTTATGACACTTAGCCTGTTCCATGTTGAGGCTTGGGTATCTAACTCATGGCTTTCCTTAGGTCCATCCAAGTCCTGCGACAGGACCCTTCTTTTGGAGTGTAAGGAACTAAAAACAATATAAGTGCAATTGAGATTTAAGTTAAGAAATATGATTGATGCCCAGGAATAAGTATTTCAAGAGTAAATTAATTCCTGCATTACAAAAGTATAGCTTTATGTCTTCCTGTGTATACACAAAAGGATGCTACTCTAACATAAGAATGTGCAAAAGGGAATACAGGAAAGAGAAAAACAACATGTCACTTATAATACAAAACCCAAGACCAGTGCAGCAAGTCACTGCACCTGGTTAGGTGACTGACACCTGCTGAGTAGGAGACAGAGGGCTGTGAACAAAAAGGGGGCATTACAACAATCTAAGCTCCCTGCTAAACCTGAAATCCCTAGAACGGTAAGCCAACAAGTAGATAAAGACAATCAAGGGAGAATACAGACTTCCTCACAGTAGAAAAACAAAGCATGCACCCCTAGCTTGCATGCATGGGCCATTTCCTCAGAATTGAAAATGCGCCCTGAAGTGAGAAAGTTCACATCCAGGCAGGTGTGATGGTGGCCAAACAGGCAGGACAAGGCTAAGAAACTGTAGAAGTCAAGAGGAGACTCCGGGGTCATGCACCTCTTCCGCTGTCAATTTTTCTCCTACATAACTTCTCCAAATGGTCCCCACCCATAGCCCCTTGCTAGGGAGTTGCCAAGGGGTAGATCTTGGAGCACTTGGTGGTCTTCTTTGGTATTTCTCAGGGTGGCCTTTGTCTAGGCTGGACCTTCTCCTTCCACTGGGTCTAATCACCTCTACTTTCAGGAAACTTCTGTGCACCTGGCCTGGAATTTTACTTGTCATTGGTTTCCCAGGCCCCTGAAAAGGGTCTTTTGGACTGCTTTAGGATTCCAGACAATTTTTCCCCAGCACACATGACCAGGGTCCCCTATCTTCCCACCTGTAGCACTAGCAATTTCCCTCCAGGGCAATAGAATCTTTACTGACTTAGTTCCCTAAATTCAACTAACATTTCTTGGAATATAAGAATCTTTGGGCATACAGAGAAAAGACTACTGACCCTTTTAAGAAGTCTGATCCCATATAGCAATAAAACATCCTGCAGCAAGAGCTGCTTAGAGATTTTTCCAACTCCACATATCTGTACCCACTCTTTGGAACAGATTCTAGGGGGATTGGATTTAAATCATTGCTGACTTAGAGTAAAGGACTTTATAAAGAACTTGGTTCTTTTGGAAAAGGGCACCAGGGAGGACCCATCTAGAGCAAGGAGACAGAAATATGAAAAAAGAATAAGAAGGAAATGTTCTGTTTGACTTCTCCCACAGTTTTCCCGAAGGCTTGGTCCCTCCTTCCTGCCAGCTGGCGATTCCTGCCAGTCCACAGAACCAGAGGCTAGTCACTGTTGTAAATGGAAAACTTGCAAATACTGAGGCTAATTAACATTGTGCCAGGTCTGAAAGCCCAGCGCCCTTTCTTTCTGCCATGGCAGAGCAGAGAGACCGAATCCTGGTTACCATACAGGGAAGAAGCCTCACCTCTGGCTTATTGTCTAATTGGGGTTTTATCTTGCTATTCTTCATATTACAGCTCAGTCTTTCAAGTAATTTAACTAGTCTTTCTATCCAGCATGTTTATGCCTTAAGACAATTATATCTTTTAGATCACTAAATAGACAATGAAATCCTGAACAAAAAAATTTTTATAAAGCAACCCGATTTTCACTTGTCCAGTCATTGTTTTCTCAAAGTAATTTTGAGAAATCCTTTACTAGTTGTTCTAGAAAAGCAATTATTCTACAGTCTTTCAAGAATAATGCAACACTATTTTATTGCTATAGCAGCTCTAAGTGAAAATATTGGGAGATACATTAGTAGAACTTAACTCAACACCCTAAAACCTAACCCCCAAATCAGAAAGTATTTAATTTACTTGGGAAAGTTTTATCTCAGGACTGGAGGGATAGTACAGCAGGTAGGCACTTTTATTACTTACTACTCACCAGGATTCAATCCCTGATACTGCATATAGTCTTCTGAGCCCTGCAGGAGTGATCCCTGAGTACAGAGCCAGGAGTAAGCTCTGAGAACGATCATGTGTGCCAAAAACAAACAAAAACAGAAAGTTTTACCTAGTTATAGTTATGAATTTTTTTAAAAATTTGATTATATAAACTTATTTAGAGTTTCTGAGGCTCAAGTCTACATTTCAGGCACTGTACCAATATCTTTTGTATTACATCAGCTCTTTTTGCCTTCTTAACAGGCTGGGGGTGGAGTGACAGTGCGTAGGGCACTTGCCTTGAACATATATGACTCGGGTTGGATCCCAGGAATCTCATATGCCTCCCTGAGCATCATTAGGGCACAGCTGAGTGGAGAGCCAGGAGTAACCGCTGAGCATTACTGGGGGTTGTCTCCAAAAAAAAACAAAGAAAATTAAAACAGGACACTTCTTAATCAACTTCCCTCATTTTGAGGATTTATTATTGTTGTTACATCCATAAGTGCCCAGGATTTATTCCTGGTTCTATGCTGAAGTATTATTACTACTGGTGGTCCTATAAGACCACATGCAGAACCGGAATCAAATCAGGGCAGACCACACTCTACAAGGCAAATATTTTGGGAGGGATGGAAGGATGAGGGAAAACAGCCTGTTTAGGGCTACTCCTAGCTCTGTGTTCAGGGATCGCCTTTGGTGAGTTCGGGACTTCATAGGGTTCTAAGGATCACACCCTGTTGGCCATGTGCAAGCAAATTTCCTTACCCACTTTTGCCCAACAAGAAAAGTGCCTTAACTCCTGTACTATCTCTCTTGCTCCGACACCTCCTTTTAAAATAGTTTCCAAGGTAACTTTATGCAAAACCAATGCAAAATGAGTACCTCGATTTAGTTTGCCTCTGAGTTACAAGTAACCTGAAAACCAGGGTCCAAAATTTAATTTCAGTTGACTGTAAAAGTGCAAAGTCTCTTAGGATTTTAGGAAGTTATGCAATTAACTGTTAAATTGTACATCATCTGAAATACATCTTAAGGTGCACAGTGAGAACTTTAAACATCTGAGGAGCACTGGATTGAATAAAAACATGTAGTTATGTGCCTTGAAAAGGGTGGAGTTTGTAATATCTAAAGATGATACTTTGGATATTTGTATATTTCCAGATTGACTGCATAGAAGCCATGAAGCTTTGGCAATCTCTTGAGTCATAGTGAGCGTCTTGATCTTCATCTTTGAAGTGAGAAATCATAATAGCTATTTTGCCACTGTCTGAGGTATGGGCAGTTCTGCAGAGACAGTGATTGACATGTGGTCATCAAAAGTGGACAGGAGGGAGTTTCTAGAGGAACTCTAAGTTTGAACATTCTATATAATGCTTAATGCTGGTAGAGTCAAACAAATTATTTAGCAACCTGCACTTCCATTCTTCATCAATAAAGTGGGGATAATACACCCATCCTAAAATATGTGATTATTTAATCTTTGATAAAGGAGCAAAAAAGTACAAAATGGAGTAAGGAAAGCTTCTTCAACAAATGGTGCTGGGAAAACTGGGCAGCTATGTGTAAAAAATTAATTTAGACTTCTGTATAACACCATGCACAAAAGTCAGATCAAAATGGATTAAAGATCTCTATCAGACCTGAATCCATAAAATATATCCAAGAAAATATAGAAAAAATCCTCTAGGATATTGAAGCTAAAGGCATCTTCAAAGATGAAACAGCAAAGATAAACATATGGGACTATATGAAACTAAAAAGCTTCTGCACCTCAAAAGAAATAGTGACCAAAATACAAAGACAGTCCACAGAATGGGAAAGAATATTCACCCAATACCCATCTGATATTGGGTTAATATCCAGGATATATCAAGCACTGTAGAGCTTTACAAGAAGAAAACAGCCAACCCCATCAAAAATGGGGAGAAGAAATGAACAGAATCTTCAACAAAGAAGATTTTCGAATGACCAAAAGGCATATGACAAAATGCCCATCATCTCTAATCATCAGAGAGAGAAAATCAATACAACAATGAGATATAATTTCACACCACAGAGACTGGTGCATATCCAAAAGAGCAAGACCAGTGCTGGCGAGGATGCAGGGAGAAAGGGACTCTCATCCATTGTTAGTGGGAATGTCAACTGGTACAGTCTTTTTGGAAAACAATATGGACATTCCTCCAAATCTAGAAATTGAACTCCCATTTGACCCAGCAATACCACTCCTGGGAAATACCCTGGGAAGCCAAAAATGAGAAACACCATCAGCACTTTTATGTTCATAGTAGCACTATTCACAGTAGCCAGAATCTGGAAACAACCAGAGTGCCCAAGAACAGATGACTGGATAAGAATAACTTTGGTACATCTGCACAATGGAATACTATGCAGCTGTCAAGAAACACAAAGTTATGAAAAAATGGATGGACATGGAGAGGATCATGCTGAGTGAAATTTGCCAGACGGAAAAGGACAGATACAGAATGACTGCATTTATTTGCACAGAATAAAAACAAAATAGTATGATACCAATAGCCAAGGTCAGGCAAAACATGGATCAGGAGGTCTTGTCAGTGGAATCTACCACAACTGTGTGGGAGTAAGAGGTTAGGTAAGACAGAGAAGAGAACAATGTGCTAACAATTGTTGGAAACGATAATACCAACCTAGAACTGAGCATTGAATGTAGGCAAAGGGATATACATGATTACCTCTAAGTGTATGTATTGCAAACCACAATGTGTATGAAGGGAAGGGAGAGAGAGAGAGAGAGAGAGAGAGAGAGAGAGAGAGAGAGAGAGAGAGAGAGAGAGAAGAGGCAAAGTTCCTGACATAGAGGCAGGCCGGGGGATGGGAAGGGAATCAGGGAACATTGGTGGTAGGAAATGGGCACTGGTGGAGGGATGGGTGCTGGAACACTGTATGACCGAAACCCAAACATGAACATCTTTGTAATTGTATATCACAAAGTGGTATAAAATAAAAAATAAATAAAATTATAAAATAGATTACATAGCATGAAGCTAAAATTAATAAGTTTCACATAAAATTATAAAATTGCTATGAAGAAATAAAATTGTTTTGTCTGAAAAAATAAAATTATTGTGAGTACAGAATGGTTGTTATGAGGTTCACACAATTTTTGGTAAAGGAAGTTATTGGGCCATACCTAGTGGTGCTCCAGGGCTATTCCTGGCTCTTCGCTCAGAAAAGGGGTGAGTGACCCCTTTTAGTGCTCAGAGGACCAGATGATGCCAGGTACCAACCCCCTAGTTGGTAGCCTCATGCAGGACAATACTTTTCCTTCTGAATTAGTGCTCCTGCCCCATCTGAAAAAAATTTTGAAAATTCGAGCTTTAAAAAAAGGTTTTGCTCTGTAGTACATATTCACTAAATGCTTGTAATTAGGAGTTAATAATTAATAATACATATCTCTTGAAGTGCTCTCGGGATAACTTATGGGATGTAATATTTTCTTCAATATATAAAAATTGCATATATTTCTTCCCTAATAACCATTAAAGAGAAAAGCACTCAAGAACAATTTTCTCTATCTTGTTTATATGCTTGTTTACGAATTTAAGGCTGTTAAAATCACTTAAGTTTATGGAACTTTAAAACATTTATTTGTGCAGCGAAATGTTGATGCTGAACACGTTTGCTTCCATTTCATTGCTGATTAAACAAAAGGAAAGTTTCACTGGGCCACTGAAATACTGCTTCCTCAGAGAACTTGGTGAAGATTTATTACTCAAATACCCTGTGTATTTCCTCTGCATAAATCCAACATATCCTATGGGCATAAATGACAGCAGAAAAAACATTTTTAGCAAAACTGAACTTAATGTGTACCCTACCTGGTGATGAATAATTTAACTAACCTCCCAATTTCTGAAAAACATGAAAGAAATGTTTTATTGTGGCTCTGGATAAGCTCTAGTTAAGTATGAGTGAAAGCCAAAAATGTTTTCTTTCTGGTAATGATGGAAAGTTCCTAACTGAATTCATTAAGGACAACTAAGAAGAAGTTTTTGTGTTGGTGGAGTTCAACTTTACTTTCATCAACTTAGTACACATTCATTAAATATATGTATATATACATATAAATATATGTATACATACATATACATGTTCCTGTAAAAGCCGATGCCCCTGGCTCTACTGGATGAGACAGGACATATGGAAATATTACTGGTGCCCGCTCTAGCAAATAGATGATCAACGGGAAGATCGTGATCGTGATCGTGATATATACATATGTATGTAGTATATAGTTTGGACATTAAAATATTATGCACTAATTACACTGATCTGCTCTTAAGTAGCAATGACTATTAGAGAAATCAGTGTATGCTAAGAATCTAATTAGAAGCTGATAATATGACCTAACTACTATGCTTATGTTTTCTAATTACATGATCATGGTTATCATAGCATTATTACCATAATTAGAAAATAACTAGGTGGGTAAGCCAAGCAAAATGATCTGTTATGTGGGGAGGTTAGAAATGGATTTTTTACTGGAGAACAAAATGTAGTATATATCCCTGCTGATTTAATTTTAACTTTTTTTTTTTGCTTTTTGTGGGTCACACCCAGCAATGCTCAGGGTTTTCTCCTGGCTCTGCACTCAGGAATTACTCCTGGCGGTGCTCGGGGGACCATATGGGATGCCAGGGATCGAACCCAGGCCGGCACAGGCCGGCGTGCAAAGGCAAACTCCCTACCCATTGGGCTATCACTCCAGCCCTCCCTGCTGATTTTAAAATGTATATATCTCTCCCTACATATATATATGAAACTTATATAATGATAAAATGCAGTGTAGCCTTAATAAAATGATAATTTTTTCAAAGAATGCTACAAAATATATTTACAAGCAGTGTTAGAGCCAATATTGTTTCAACCTCCACATGGGTTTAATATCACACTTCATTAAGGCGTACTATAGACTATGGGATACACACTGACTACATGATCCTTGCCTGGTATAAGCAACAAAAAATTAGTCCTGAAAAGGGATCTCTGTGTATGTGGTAGTCACAGCACTACTAGGGATTCAGTTATATTTAAGGTCCTCTTCAACCTTTGGAAGCTCCCATCATTTCCCATAGGTACCTTGGTACTGGTTCCAGAGTGCCCTGCAATCCTTTAAGTAATTAGAACTGCATAGTTCCAGAGTTGACTTTATACACCTAGTGGTACAGCTGATGAAAGGTGGAAACATCTGGGAAGGACGTTTCAGTCTTAGCCAAACCAAAAAGGAGTAGGAGGACTGAATAGAATCCTTTAAGAGAAACCACTTGTTTTCTAATTAATCTGCTTTCTAGATCATCTCCACACAATGAGTACCATTATATCTCCTAAGTTTCCGGGAACATAGAGTGAGACAGTTTAACTATTCTGCTTAAGAAAAACAAGAACAAAGAGATAACCTGGCGCCTTAGGAGTCAGGTTAAGGGAGGGGAGGGAATAGGGGACATTGGTGGTGGGAAATGGGCACAGGTGGGAGGGATGGGTGCTGGAACACTGTATGACCAAAACCCAAACATGAACATCTTTGTAATTGTATATCTCACCGTGGCATAATAAATATTTAAAAAAAAAGAAAGAAAAACAAGAACACAATTTAGAGTTACAGAGTTAGCCATTAATGTTCTACAAAGTAAAATAAGCTCATCCTTATGGATCTTGATTGGACAACACTTTTTTTTAACACATTATAACTCTTGCAGAGAACAACCAGACAGATTTTATTTCATCCTTTGAGCTACCAATTTATTCAAATAATTGGTCTCCTTTCAGCTAGTAAATATTTACTTTTTAGATATTAAGGGCTTCATTATTTTGGAAGAACTAAAAATATCTGATCACACCAGCCTGGAATATTACTTTCAGAAACACCTTGTTCTCAAGAACATCTGAGTAGACTCTAAGAGCCTGCTTGCATTGTCAAAAGTTATGCATATTGAGCATTTAATATACTTTGAAATAAGCAAAAGAGCTCTTTATTTTTTCTGTGGTCCACAACAGTGTTGCGTTTTGTTATGAACTTGGTGTTTGGCTGAAAGATACCAAACTTCTGCTTTTCCCATCTTTTCAATGATTCTAAGTAAGCCATAAGGTAATATTGATTGGAAAACTGGAAATAAAAAATCTCAGAATTATATCTGTTGACTTCCACCTCCGATAGGCACTAACCTTGAACTCGGCTTTGGAGGTGGAAGTCACCAGATGTTCCTGGAGTTGGAGCTGAGGTCCCCATTCCCTCTCTGGCCTGTCCTGGATTTCTGGTGACCCTGCCAGCGAACTGCCTTAGGGCGATCAGCCATCATGCAGAGACTCAGATGCATGGGGAGGAGTTAGCATCCGGCTCTCCCCTAGCTCATCTGACCATGAGGCTCCCAGGAGATAAGATGGGTTTTGGGAGTTGGCCCATTACCTCTGTAGGGCCTATGAACCAGCCGGATGATACTCACTCACCATTATAGCACCTTTTTTGTCTTCTGGACACTATAGCTCATCACACCCACCCAACAGGTGCTAATCACAAGACCAGCTAAGCAGAGTTGTCAAGTTCACCCTAGGTAGGCGGCTCTCGAAGGTGAAAGTAACCCAGCGTTCTTTGAGGGTGACGTTTGGGTCCCCATCCCATATCTCGCCCATCTAGGATACCTGGTGGCCCCGCCCACTAACTATCTCAGGGCGATCAGCAATCATCCAGAGACTCAGATCCACTGGGGAGATCTGACATCCGGTTCTCTCAGAGTTGCCTGATGGCAAGTGGCCACGTGGTACATCAAACTAATGGAACCAGTCTTTTTCTACAGTATATTACAATCCACATTGTGTAAGAAATGGAATAGAGAGAGAGAGAGAGAGAAAGGAAATAAGCAACCTGCCATGGAGGCAGGCTGCAGGGGTTGAAGGGAGGTGGTGGCATTGTTGACAGGAAATGGGCATGGGCGGAGGAATGGGTGTTGAAACGTTCTAGAACCAAAACTCAAACATGAACATTTTGCAATTTTTTAATAACTGTGGTATAATAAAATATTTTTTTAAGAAATAGGCTTGTGGGATTTGGCGACTACACCTACCAGGCTTTTCAGGGAGTCTGGACGGGCTATCTTCCCCCCATGTTAGCTCCCTCCACAAAGGCCTGTGGGCTCCACCCAGAACTGCTTCTTCGTCTCTCCGCTGCACACCACTTATTCAGGTGCAGGGCGGAGTCTCTGCCCGCCTGTCCCGTGCTAGACTGATTGGGTGTTGGAGTGGAGGCAGGTATTTGCTCCTTGGCCTTTGCTCTGCCAGGCTCCCAGATATCAGAAAACGCGTGCATCACAACCACAGTGATCCACTAGTCTGGACTCCCAGCTGACCCAAGAGAGAAACCGAGTTCAAGCCCAGGTTTCAGTGACTAAGCCAAGCAGGCTTTTTAGGAAGTCTGGACTGGGGCTACCTCCCCCCCACCTTGGCTTCCCCCACAAAGGCCTGGTGACCCCCCCTGAACTGTTACTGGGGCTCTTGGCCGGACACCAGATATTCAGGTGCAGGGCGGAATCTCTGCCTGCCCGTCCTGTGCTAGACTGATGGGGCGTCTGGACTGGGAACAGGTTTTTGCTCCTTGGGCTGTCCTCCGCCAGGCTCCCAGATATCAGAAAACGTCGCACATCACAACCACAGTCATTCTCATATCTGGACTCCACAGCCTGACCCAGGTTTGAAGCGGAGTTCAAGCCCAGGCATGCGGGACTCCACGACTACACCAACCATGCTTTTTTGTGGAGCCTGGACCTGGCCACTACCCGCCACCTTGCCTCAATCCACAAAGGCCTGGAAGTCCTGCCCAGAACTGCTGCTAGGGCTCTTGGTCAGACACGAGTTATTCAGGTGCGGGGCGGAGTCTGCCTGCCTGCCCTGAGGTCGACTGATGGGGTGTCCTGTTTGGGGCAGGTTTTTGCTCTTTTGGCCTGTCCTCCACCAGGGTCCCAGAAGTCAGAAAAC
Organism: Cryptotis parvus; assembly: GCA_021461705.1. Taxonomy (NCBI): domain Eukaryota; kingdom Metazoa; phylum Chordata; class Mammalia; order Eulipotyphla; family Soricidae; genus Cryptotis; species Cryptotis parvus. Next base: position 143,016 of record JAJIBD010001024.1, on the reverse strand, counting down.
CTCGTACAACACAACCACAGTCATCCTCTGTACTCCACAGGTGGACACAGCCCGACCCAAGAGAGAAGCCGAGTTCAAACCCAGGGATGCGGGACTCAGCGCCTACCCCAACCCAGGCTTTTTAGGATACCTGGAGTCGGGCCATCTCCCTCCCCACCTTGGCTCCCTCCACAAATGCTTGGTAACCCCACCCAGAACTGTTGTAGGGGATTTCGGCCGGACACCAGGTATTTAGGTGCAGGGCGGAGTCTACCTGACCACCCCCTGGTAGACTGATGGGGAGTCTTGGAGTGGGGGCAGCTTTTTGCTCCTTGGCCTCTCTGCCAGGCTTCCAGAAGTCAGAAAGCCTCACACAACACAACTACATTCATCCTTCAGTCTGGACTCACAGCTGGACACAACCCTATCCCCATGGCGCACCGGCTTCATCTCAAAATCCGGTATACCACAACGTGTGAGTCATAGGCTAGGTAAGACAGAGTAGGGAACTTTTTTGCTGATAATCATTGGAAATGATGCCATCTGAGAACTGTGCTTTGACTATAGTCAAAGAGATTCATATGATAACCTCTAAATGTATTTACTAAAATCCACAATGTGTAAGAAAGGGAAGCGATTTGGGGGGGGGAGAAAGGAGGAGATAGGGAACCTGCCTTGGAGGCGGGATCGGGAGTGGGGAGGGAAGGAAGTGTAGACATTGGTGGTGGAAGATGGGTATGGGTGGAGGGATGGGTGCTGGAACTCTGTGTGACTGAATCTCAAACATGAACATTTTGTAATTTTATATTTCTAGCTGGTATAATAAAATATTTTTTAAAAAATAAAAAAAAATCTCAGAATTAACAACACAACTCTCTATAACATTTAAGGATAAATTTAAATGATATATATGGAGATAAGTGATCTTTAACTTATAAATTGTTACATTAATATTGGAATGTTGCACGAAATCTATTTACCAGATTACACTCTAGATCACTGAAAATCACTAAAAATATTTGAGGGTTAAGTCCTAACATTAGACAAACATGACTCATATACACTGAAAATTAGTTCATGGAACTTTGGGGTGGGGAATTTGAACCACAATCAGTTATGTTCAGGGAACGTTCTTGGGATTCTGTGTGATCAGGAGTGATCCCAGGCAGTGATTTGGCAATCATATATGGTATAAGGGCTTAACACAAGCAAGATCAGCACCTTATGCTCCTGTGCTACCTTTCAGGTGCAATTCATCAAACTTTTTAATTTTTCTTTTTGTACCACTCCCAGCTATGCTCAGGGGTTACTCCTGGCTCTGCACTTAGGAATTACTCCTGGAGAGCTCGGAGGACCATATGGGACCCTGGGGATCGAACTGGGCTTGGCCACATGCAAAGCAAATGCTCTACTCACTGTGCTATTGCTCTGGCCCCTCATCAAACATTTTACTTCTTCTGTAAGATTTATAAATTTCCACTTTAGGTCTTGGATGTGATAAAGTGAATTCACACTGAAAACGCTATCAAGTATTTACACCAGAGGCAAAACCTGAAAAGTAATTTACAAGAAAAAAAGAAATAAAAATATTAATTCACCAAGTTTTTAGATGTACTTCATAACTGAAGCATGTTGCTAACGACACTGTAATTTGCAGATACTCTTGCTTATAATTTCTGATTCATTTACCTCTGGGTTGTTTGCTTGTCATAAATTCTGGAGCCCCAGAGATTTCAGATCATGGCTGAACTGTTTGTCGTTGCTGCAGTTATTTTTAATTTCATTTCTTAAGGCATCTATTTTTATGATATTGATTTATCTGTGATCACAGCATATAATTCAGGCACATGCCACCTCAATGACAGCCGGTGAGAATTCAGAAAGCTCTTTATCTTGAACCCTTAAAATGTCACCTACTCATTTCTTTTCACCCTCAAATTCCATTACCACAACAGCTACATCCTGATGTGTGTGTATTTCTGGAGACAATGAAATTTTGCTTGAAATGTTCAACCAGAGAATCTACCTTTCCTCCACATCCACATCTACCTTTCCTCCACATCCATCCGACCTTCCTTCCTTCCTTCCTTCCTTCCTTCCTTCCTCCCTCCCTCCCTCCCTCCCTCCCTCTCCCTCCCTCCCTTCCTCTTTCCCTTTCTCCCTCCCTTCCTCCCTCCCTTTCTCCCTCCCTCCCTCCCTTCCTCCCTCCCTTTCTCCCTCCCTCCTTCCTTCCTTCGTTCCTTCATTCCTTCCTTCCTTCCTTCCTTCCATCCTTTTCCCCCTCCCTTCTACCTTCCTTATGTCTTTTCTTCTTTATTCATACACTATAAATGGAAAACCATTAATGCGACAGATTTCTTGCTCGACTAAATAAATACAAATATAATTGTGGAATGGTCTTCACCATAAAAGATGTTGCAGTCTTACAGAGAGAATTAGGCTTTTAACATATTTTTCTTGGATGTGGGAAGTTGTGTGAATAGGCTATCGTGTGAGTACAGGAGACATATGACAGTTGGAAACAAGATGAATTGCTGCCCAAGCTACAGTATATTTGAGTCAGAAGAAACAATGAAACGGAAGAGGCTGGGTTTAATGGTCATTATATTCCAGACCCTGTACAATGCTGAGCATTATGTGAAATTATAGGCTAAAAGGAGAGTAGAAGTTTGGCATGCTGCAATCTGTTTCTTAACATTGGATGTGGAACAACTGGATTTTGGAATTATAAACCCCCAGAACTTATTTTAAGCAGAAATTTATATATATTGAGCTGAAGAGATAGGGCCGCAGTTTCTTGCCTTACATGCAGCTAACCAAGGTTCAATCCAGACCAACTGCATATAGTCTTCAAAACAGTGCCAGGAGTGATCCTTGAGCAAAGAGCTAGGAGGAGTAGCCCCAAGCATACTTCCAAGCATAGCTCAGAATAAATGATACTCTGAATAAACAAATAACACTATTAAATTTTCATACATATTTATGCAACATTTTTATAATGAACAAGAAAAAAAAGGCATTAAGAATTCTAAAGAAACCTCCCTAGGGAAGCTATAGGTTAGAATTTATAACTAGCCCACAAGTTAAAATAAATCAAGACCAAAAATAAGATAATATTTATCCACATTCATCTCCAAAATACTCTTTTAATTTCTGGTTAAAGTATAGAGATAGAATTGACTCTTGGAACCTGAGTTAACATGAAAACCAGATTATGTGGAGGAAAATAAGGTGACTGGGCACACAGGTAATACCTGAAAATTAACAAAATTGCTTTTGAGCCCCTGGGACAGTGGCCACGAAGCCCAGGTTTTGCTCAGAGAGCTAGAGAGAGCCCCCTCTTCCCACGCCCACATCTGCCAGTTTATTTGGGAGCAAAGGAAAGAGTCAATTAAGCATGACGGACTTCTGTGACATGATGTTTTTGAATGAGATAGAATCCCTAACTTTAAAAGATACGCAAAGTGGCCTCCTGCTTACAAGCAACCATCAGAACAGGGCATGACTTAACTGCTGCTAGGCAAAGCTTGTAGTTCTTACCCATCATCAGGCCATTCTGTCTTTACAGATTCTAACTTTAAGAATTTTTCATTAAATTGTGAAATTTACTAAACTAAGCAGTGGTTGAACCATTTTCATATAGCATTTTATTGAAGTTTCATCCACTCATGAAAGATTTATTGAGCATCTTCACTATTCCAGGTAGTATGCTGAGCCCTGGGGATACAGATAAATTCAATGGTCTTTGCTTGGTTGAGGAATAGCTAAATTAAGCTTGGAGGAATATGATCCAAGGAAGCTGTAGGGTAGAATGTATGCGATGTGTGTGTATGTTATATGTAAGTGGAGTATCTGGTGATTTTGTCTGTAATATGTGTATGTAATTGTGTGCAGTGTGGGAAGTGATTTGAGGTGTGCATGGTGTGCATATCTCAGTATGTGAGAATGTATAGGTACATGGAATACAATTTAAGAGGTTTGTTAAATATGTGCAAGTATGTAGTATATGGTGTATGTGGTTGCATGTATGTTGGGTGTGATGTGGAAGGTGTGTGTTATACATATTCATGTATGTTATAGATAATGTGTATACTGGAATATTTGAGGAAAAGCAAATACTTTAATGAGGGGCAGAAGCTCATGCAAAGCAAGTATAACCCACTTCACCCTAGAGTGTCTCAGGAGACTATTTCATAACATACCATGGGAAGCAACACCAGCCAGGCCACACACACACCTCTGAAGAATTTGTGATTTACATTCATTTTGTTCTCCGATGTGGATATTAATTTTCCACTTCAAAGATCTACTGTTCTGACAGCAAGCTGGGAAAGAAACAGAAGAGTTTTACTAGAACTAACTGACTCTCAAGGCAAGGTGGCATTTTGATGGATATCTGCTGCACTCCCCGGTGACACAATGGCCGTGGAGCTGCCGTTCTGCCTCCCATGAGCTTCCCTAGCCCTTCCCATCTCTACAGTTATCCAGCTCCTGGCTGCAGAACGATGAAAACGAACTGCCTCCCACCAACTGATCATTCCAGGAACAATATTTCAGGAGCTTTTGAGAAATAGTTTCAGTGGCTTCAAAAATAATGTGTCATGTAAGCCAGGACGCACTTTACCTACAAGCCTTTTCAACTCTAGCCATGTACAGTCTGTCTTCACTGACCTGAGACACCCAAGATGCATTTGATTCCCAGCCCATTTCTTTTCAGGGAGTAAATCTGATGTCACATTTCTTTCAGGTGAGGACCATTAAGATTAGATTGTTTTTGAGATTATGTATCTGAAAAATGAGCTCCCTCACACCCCAGTAATAGAATCAATCCTTTATATAATCACATGGCTACAAAAGAGCAACTTAAAGACTTTGTCAGCCTAGGTGATCTTCCAGCTCAAGGATCAAAGTTATTCTATTAATAAGGCATAGAAGAAAGCTCAGAAATATAATCTGGTCTTCAATCCTGAATATAATCACATCTGGTTAATTAAATTCAATGCTTTATACAGAAATGATGATAGAAATTTGTGGTGCTATTTAGCTTTTCCTTGAAAATTATTCTTGAGATTTTACTACTCTTTGAGGCCACCTCACTAAATGTTGTTTCTTAGAATTTATTTCTTTACCATTCAAGACAATTCAACCAATACTCTTGGGAAATCTTCAATACAGTTTTCAAGGTATTGTGCTGAAAAGTAAGAACCTAACAATATACAAAATTCTCCTATTTCCTAGCCTTAAAAGGCCTGGCAGGAACATACAGGAAGTTTGGAAGAATGGCTCTATGCTTGAGTTGCCAACTATTCCCTGTTGCCCACTTAGATTGCACCTCTTCCCTTCTCTACCAATCTTATGCCCAAAGGCTTGCCTTGTATGTACATTATTAATACCATGAACCACAACACTATGTATGATGCAAAGGTCAAGTGTTCAGCTGAATATAACAGAGCCTCTACGTTTCTATGAAGATAATTTTCATTGTGATTGCTATTTAAACCTGAAGACTTTACATAAATCAGATTACCATATATAATGTGGGTGGGCCTAGCACAATCAGTTGAACATCTGTGAGCAAAAACTACATCAGTCAGATTCCTTTTCATCTATAGAAAAGAAAGAAATCTGTCCACAGACTGCCTTTGGACCCAAATTGCAGCATCAAATTTTCCTAGATTACTGCCTTCCATATCTCCCTGTAACACTCCACATATCAGCCTTTATGACCTGATTTCTAAAAAGAATAAAGTCTATGACTCTATCTTTTGTTCTTTGTCATTTTCTCTCTTTTTTGTTTTTTGTCTCTCCATCTAAATCAGAGAGATGAACAGATAATACTATTACTTCTGTTGCCGGATTTTGAGATGACTACAAGAGTATGCTACCCGCACGGCAGAGCCTAGCAAGCTACCCATGTCGTATTTGATATGCCAGATACCAGTAACAATTATAGACCTCATTCCCATGACCTCATGGAATGGTTTGAGGCTCTTTATGTTCCTGGAGCAAGCAGGTGCTACTTGCATGAGACAGGTCATATGGAGATATTACTGGTGCCTGCTCGAGCAAATCGACGATGAATGGGAAGACAGCCCTGACAAATAATTGATTATAGGCTTCTTACTCTCTGACTTGAGATTTGATTCAGTAATAAGAGGCCAACAGGAGCCAAGAGGCAGGAAGGGGAAGGAGGGTTTATCTGGTTCTCTTTCCGCATGGCCATGACGCGCAGTGTCTCAGTCCCTCCTACTTGAGGCTGTGACCCTGTGGAGGGGTCTCTTTATTTTCTAATGTCTTTCTCTGATTCTGGTTACCATTTTGTTCCTTACAGGCCTCGGGAAGCAATACTTCCTACTGTTGTTTGAGTCTCTTATTAACCCTTGAATTCCATCAAATCTATGAAATAGTCTTTCTACCTACATTTCTCCTAAAGGTGCCCATTTGAGTGTGTTAGTTATTTCTAATGAGACCATGACTCTGATTCCTAAACATGAAATAAGATATATCTCAGGACAGTCATTCCTACTTAAATCAAAAATAATGTTCTAGTATCTTGAACTAGACCAAAACATACTGAATGAAATCTATGAATTAGTTGGGGGATAAATTATTCCATGTTTATAAGCAAAAAGTTAATTTTTAAAAAAAATATTAACATTAGAAGAAAAGCAGCCATTCAGCTCACTCTGATCCCTTCCAACATTCACTTTGAGGCAATTAATACAAAGAGATGAAAACACTGTTCAAGAGAGAAGAAGAATTGGTTCTAAAACAAAAGTTAAACTTCAATGTCATTTGTCAGTTGTCACTTGTCTTCCTGTTGTTCATTGATTTGCTGGAGCGGGCTCCAGTAACGTCTCCATTCATTGGGAATGAGGGTCATTATTGTTATTGTTCTTGGCATATCGAATATACCATGGGTAGCTTGCCACACTCTGCCATGGCTCTGGGTTCATCCCAGGGTACCCAGTCTTTTTCTGTGTCAGAATATCAACCATCCAGGGACCCCAGAGCAGAGGCCTGGGTGAAGACAAGCCTGTCTCCTGTCTGCCACCTGCAACACATTGAGGGGCACAAAGTTCAATGGATAAATTAAATTTGGCATCTCAAATTCCTGATTTCAAAGGTAACAGATAACTGTCATCTCGATTTGTATTTCCCTAATAATAAAGGTTAATGAACACTCTTTCATGTCCTGCTGGCCATCCACTGGTCTTCCTCAAAGAAGTGTCTGTTCAGTTCCTCTCTCCATTTTATTGGGCTTTTATTTTGTTGCCCTTTGTGAGTAAATTTTATCTTATGCCAGGAAAATGGCACATATCAAAAAACCTGGAGACAATCCCTATTGGTGGGGATATACTGAAAAAAAATTACTTTCATCCACAACTGGTGAGAATTTTTTCTCGTCCAACACTTATGGAAAACACTATGGAAGAGACACAGTAAACACAGAATTGCTTTCCATATGCGCCAACAATTCTGCTTATAGGCATTACAACCCAGAATAGAAAGTATTCATCAAAAAGAAAGTATGCACACCATTATTTATTGAAGCATTCAGTACATTCGGTAAGATTTGGAATCAACCCAGATAGCGGATCATAAAGAAGTGGTATATATACTCTATGGAATAATACACAGCTGTAAGGAATGATGAAGTTATGCAATTCACTGCAACATGAATGGAACTGGAAGACATCATATTAAATTAAGTAAGCCAAAAGAAGAAGGTAAACACAGGATGATATCACTTATATGTGGTATTTAGAATAACTGGATGAAGGAATGGAATGTTTCCAAAGGGGGATGCCCAGATCAACTGTGGTCTAAGAGAGAAGGAAGGAGTGGACGGGAAGGGGAGAATAGACATATGAGAAGCTACAGGTACTAGGGAATTAAGGCACAAAGTCCAGGGGATTCAGGTGCAAAGGCCAAGGACTGATAGAGCCAAATATCCAAGCCACAGAGTCAGAACTGATATCAAGAAACCCAAAATTTAGCAACAGAACTTAAAGAGGTGCCTGTCAAGAGGGCATACTTGAGGAGGTATAGATATTGTAGAGAATCTGGGAACACTGGTGGAGAGAAATTGACACTGGTAATGAGATTGGAACTGCAATATTGTAGGTTTAAACCTCAACTATGAATAACTTTGTAAATCACAGTGCTTGAATTAAAAGTGTGCTGACTGGGAAAAAATAACACTTATTGGTTACTTATAGAGTATTTATCTTCTTATGGAGATTTGTTATCAGTGGACTATAGTGGAGTTGATTTCAGTCTTTCTGCAGATAAAGTGAGGTGTCAATGAAGAGCTCATTAGATAAGTCAACATTGAATTTATTTTTTGTCTACTTTTTTCTAATCCTGAGCTCATCAGAGCTCTACCCAGCAGAAAAGCTGATCACAAGCCAGGCTCGTCAGAGTCCCACCCTACAGCAGTGTTTTACAAGCCCAGACAGGTATTCCTGATCCAGAGACTCACATACATGGGGCAGAGATGCTACCGGCTCTCCCTGTGCCCAGCTGATCATGAGGTGCCAGGGAGGGAAGGCAGGTTCTAACCCTGGCCTGCCATCCCAGCAGAGCCTCACAGGAAGCCAGAGGAACACCCACACCATGAGGGCTGCCATTTTCCACATCCAGACTTCCCAACTTGCCAAAGCTCCACCCAGCAGAAGAGCTGATCACAAGCCCAGCTTGTGCGGTCACTTTGTGGTCATGCAGTACATCAATAAATGCATGAGATGAGAGGCAACTACAAGAGTATCCCACCCGCATGGCAGAGCCTGGCAAGCTACCCATGTCGTATTAGATGTGCCAAATGCCAGTAATAATTATAGACCTCATTCCTATGACCTGATGGAACAGTTTGAGGCTCTTTATGTTCCTGGAGTGAGCAGATGCCCTTGGGCTACACTAGCATGTGACAGGATGTATGGAGATGTTACTGGTGCCCACTCAAGCAAATCAATGAACAGTGGGAAGACAAGTGATACAAGTGATACAAGTGATACTTTTGGTAAGTGTATTTAATCCCCCAAGCATTGTCGTACCCTCTAGGCACAAATGTACATTCAACAGCACAAATACTTATGACTTGTCTAAACACAGAACACTTCTCCCACTGAGATCAGAATAATGAACAAATAATGACATCCATATCTTGGGTGCTAATCAGGGTTTGGCAAATTAAACTAATTATTTTTAATGTAAAATTACTTATTTTAAATTTAAATTTTTATCACTTATTACTTGTCTTCCCGTTGTTCATTGATTTGCTTGAGCGGGCACCAGTAATGTCTCCATTCATTGGGAATGAGGTCATTAATTTTATGTTTTTGGCATATTGAATACACCAGGGGTAGCTTGCCAGGCTCTGCCATTGCTTTGGTTCATCCCAGGGGGCCAGTCTTTTTCTATGTCAGACCATCAACCATCCAGGGCCCATGGGGCAGAGCCCTGGGTGTAGACAAGCCTGTCTTCTGTTTGCCACCTGCCAATGCAGCCGGGCACTACAGCCATACCTGAAACACCTCGATGTGCAAGATTATAATAAACTTAAATACATTTAAATTAGGATTCATTAAATTGCCTAACTGATTTGCATTGAGCAATGGTTGGGGTCTTTGCTTATTCTCAATCTTGTTTATCTGTATCAAAGACCATCTTAATATTCTCATTAAGCCATTTATGATAAGTTGCATAAGTCATGTTTTTCTCTCAGTGGTTTTCCCTCTTGCCATTTTCCCCCTTCTACCCAGAGCTCCCTATATTGAACTTCTGACCTACAATGTGATGGGATCATGAAGTGAGGCTTTCAGAGTTGGTTAGATCATGTGACTCCACTCCTGTGTGTAGGATTAGTATTGATAGGGACAAAGGGGAATTGGCAGGATAAGGTCAGGAAAACACGAACCTAAAGAAAGGACTTAAAGTATATGAAAGAAGGTAGCCAGGATGTGGAACTGTCCTATAACATGGATAACCAGATGACTGCATGTTGGATGACAGACCTAGCTAGCTTGGGAGCTTTGCTGCTTTATCCACTCACAGATTCATCTATTTACATGTTCCTAAACCAGGGTTCATTCTAATGAGATCTCTTCTATGTAAACACTGATGGAGGGTTTGGCAGTTACAGAAGTCACCTTGACTCTGAATGAATAATTTCTGACTTATTATTATACATCCACTAAGACTTATACATTATCTAGATTGGGCACATCTCCCCTTTATACCCACTGGATCCAGCATGGGATGGTTAGAATTTCCCAGGGACTGCCACCCTGGCTATGTTAAGACTATCATTTAAGACTATAGGAAGGATCATACTAGTTTGCCCTCAAGCAGACGAGTGTGACCCTTTCAGTATGCGGAGATTAAGATACTCAGAATCACCCTGATGCTGATAATAAATAAGAAGGACCTTGTGGGTACCATCTAGACTACATGAAGTTCATGAAATTATGATGTATTACTTTCTACTAGCCCTCCCCTCTCTCCAGTGTTTTAAGTAAGACATACTCTTGGAAGTAGGGATTAGTCCTTGGTGTAAACCTTTGTTTATACCTGTAGCAGGGTATGGAACCACCCTTCTACAATCTTCTACTATCTAGAAACTGTTTAGGCGTCTTTGTTGACAGGACCCTCCTAGAAATTAGGATTACTTTTGCGTTTATAAAGGGACAGACTTGAGGTACTGCTCTCTCTTTGGTGGGACTCCTTTCTGGTAGGACTCTCTTCTGGTAGGACTCCTCTCTAGTGGGCACTTTGGTGGGATTCTCTGTGGTGAATCCTCTTTGATGGGAGATTTGAGTTTTTGTTTATCGTCTAAGTTTTGACCAGAGCTAGAATTCTTTCATTATATTGGACTGTGGTGGTAAAGTTTTTGTACTATTAAAAGCCTTTTTGAGGCATAAGAAAAAGTGCTCTTCATCTTTAATCATCAGGGAGATGCAAATGAAAGCAACAATGAGGTACCATCTCACACCACAGAGACTGGCACACATCCAAAACAGCAAGAACAACCAGTGCTGGCGTGGATGTGGGGAAAAGGGACTCTCATCCACTGTTGGTGGGAGTGCCAACTGGTCCAGCCCTTTTGGAAAACAATATGGGCATTCCTCCGAAAACTAGATATTGAGCTCCCATTTGATCCAGCAATAGCACTCCTGGGAATATACCTGAGAGACCGAAAAACACATAGCAGAAACACTATCTGTACTTCTTTATTCATCTCTGTGCTATTCACTATAGCTAGAATCTGGAAACAACCTAAATGCCTGAGAACAGAGGACTGGCTAAAGAAACTGTGGTTCATCTACACTATGGAATACTATGCAGCTGCCAGAAAAGATGAAATTATGAAATTTACCTGCAAATGGATAGACATGGAGACTATCATGCTGAGTGAAATTAGTCAGAAGGAAAAGGACAGATATAGAATGACTGCATTCATTAATAGGATATAAATAGATACCAGTGTTTTACTAAATGTGGGAAATGGTAATGGCAGATTAAAACTCACCATTGAATATACACAAAGAGACTTAAGTGATAAACTCTAAATATCTGCAGGGCTAGCCACAATGTGTAAAAGAAGAGGGAGAGAGATGCAAAGACAGAGAGAGAGACAGAGAGAGAGAAAGAGAAGATACTGGGGTACCTGCTATTGAGGCAGCCTGGGGGTGGGCGGGAAGGGGTGGGGTACATTGGTGGTGGAAATGGGGCACTGGTGGAAGGATGGGTGCTGGTATACTGTACTACCAAGAACCAATTATGAACACCTTTGTAATTGTATGTCTCACGGTGGTATAATAAAAAAGAAAAAAAGAAAAAAAAGGGAAAAAAAGCCTTTTTGGAACTATGCCAGCCAGACTCATGAGTTTTCATCTGCTCCCCTGTGGCCTCAGAGGTAGAAGAGAACTTCTGTGCTGGTACTGTTGGGGACCCAGTGGTTTGCAACAACCGACAACTGCAAGGTAATCATTTTAATATCCTTTATTTTATTAATCCACTTGCTTCCAACTAGATTAAAACATTTGCCTACCTCCTTTGTTTAAAAGATCTAGAAGGAGCAAAGTGTCTGTCTTTCTCTGTAATTCTGTCTTGGAGACACTCCTTCCATTCAATGGAAGCTTTCCTGTTTTTTCTCCCTTCTTTCAAATAAAGAAATCTCTTCTTAATTAAGCTATTTCATGTGCTTTGCACTTCCAATGATGGCTGCTTGAAGACGAAAACCAGAGGGGGCACAGTAAAGCATCCTTTGGAGCATAAGAGACTAGAATTCTCCCCAATGACCACGTAAGGACTCATCTGAGAACTAGAAAATTCTGTGCTTCCTGCTTCCACAGCAGGCTCTCAGGAGACACCAAATCTGTTGGCACCTTGAGCTGCCCCCACAATTATACAATCACCCAGTCTATAATGCTTTTGTACAGCATTCTAAAGGGACTAAGATACTAATCTAAAATATTGCTTCTGATTATAGATCTTAATAGAACTGTCACTTGGAAAATTCTCCCTTTGTCAATCTTTTCAGCAATTTGAACTAAACATTTGAAACTTACAAAGTCAGGAAACTAATTGTAGTTGCCTTTTTTAATGACTATAAAAACATGTTCTAAAGACCCCAGGAACTAGCCAGATTCAATTCTCATAGGGGGGTCAGGGAGGGAGGAGGTGGGGACAAGATCCTTGTCACTGACTTGTCTGTATCCAAACTACCTGAGCTAAAGCTGCTATATGGTGCTCTCACTAATCCCCTGAATGAGGCTGCCCTCCCTTAGGAGAAGAGACTTTATGTTGTTGTTGAATTCCTGCAGGCTCCATGGGAAGTTCATTTGGATTTAGAGAAGGCTGAGAATCCACCTGAATCCTGTCTCCACAGGGGGCCTCCCAGCAAGGGCTCCTGAGCCAGGCAGAAAAGAGGCAAGAACCCCAGCTGAGCTCCTAATAGCAGTTCTCTAGCCCTCCCTCTTTTCTGCAGGCTACACCATTCCTGCCACGCACTTTTTCAATGTACGTAGAAAGCTTGCTCTATTTTTAGTAAAACTGTGTCTTGCTTGTCAGTTCCAGTGTGTTTTCTTCCCAGACATCAATGTGGAGGTGTGTTCATGATTTATCATCCAAGTCACAGGAGAGCAGCAATTAGCTTTCTGAAGCTGACCCTCTTCTGCACTGAGCTTTTCATGTGTTTTCTGGGACGAAATGCATCACTCCGTAACAGAAGAAACAGCATTAGTCTTGCTTCCTTATTCCCAGCGTGCACAGGAAATCTAGCCTCCTAGGAGCACTCCTCCAGCACTGAACCTCAGGGGTTCCCCAGCTATAATCTGGAAGCTGTCTCCCCATTTACATGGAGAACAAGAATAAAACAAAGCAAAAAAATAGACCCCTTCCAGTGTGGGGGTGGAAGCTTTAATAACTAAGGTGATTTAAATAAGAGGCTTTGTTTTATCTGGGTGAAAGACAAGAGAGATTTCAATGCTTTCCCCCAAAAACTTAGAAGTTATAATGGCCTTATCAACAAGTTCAGATAAAACTGTATCAAAAGATCATAGTTTATTGAGTGTCTTAATACAGAGACACTGTGTGGGGTAACACACAATGTTAAAACTATAATATTGCTCTACTGGCACTGGGGATTCCAGTATTTGCAGATTTCCCAGGCAGTCTCACACCTTGTTTTGGGTTGTTGATGACTGGTGACTGAAGAAAGAGATAGCATCTCTGTGATGGGCTCATTGCTTAGTCTCTCTTCACAGTAACCAAAGCCTATCTGTGAGTGCCAGGGGTTGAAGATGTTTGTTTTGAAGTAACTATTTCTGTTGAATTGTGTTGGGACAGAGTCATGTAAGCTCCATTCCCTTGACGACTCTGCTTCCACATGACATTCCATTGATGTGTGTGATGCTGTTTTGTCTCCTTTTCCCACAACCTCTACTGGCTCTAATCTTGTGCAGCATCCACTTGTCTCACTTCACTTGACTTCCTGTTTTTCATCGATTTGCTCGAGTGGGCACCAGTAACATCTCCATATGACCTGTCACATGCTATTGTAGCCCAAGGGCATCTGCTCGCTCCCAGAACATAAAGAGCCTCAAACCACTCCATCGGGTCATGGGAATGAGATCTATAATTGTTACTGGCAAATGGCATATCAAATACTGCAGCTTGCCAGGCTTTGCCGTGCAACATTTAAGTATAGTTAAAATTTTAAAGGTACATTACCTCTAAATTTGTTAGTGTGAAACGCTAAAATTTTTAGTTCTGTGCTGTAAGTCAACACTTTCCTCAAATTTCTGGCAACTTGAGTTTTGTACTAAGGAAGCTTTACCTGTATGATCTGCTGTAATAGTCCCAATCATCATATCCTCTGTCATAGTAATCTCGATGGCGTGAGCTGCCATAGGTAGGTCTTCCCACATCGATTGACCGATCCATGTGGTGGTGGTGGTGTGTTCTCCCGGGCCGGGCCTAAGCCCCGCCAGACGAGGGACAGACATTCATGGTGAATGGGACTGCTCTTCTCGTTCTGCCAGTGGGCCCCTTGCTTCTCTCCATGGCTGGCCGTGGCGGGGGAGGCGCAGGGGTACGGAATCCAGCCCGACCCCGCTCCTTCCCGCTCTGGAGTGGGGTCTTCCGACGCAGCAGCAAACAGCTCTCGCTCTGGTCGGGGGGCCTGCTCCGGTCCCCCGTCCCCTCGGTGTGGTCCCCCGTGCAGTGGGTGGGGGCCGGACATCAGCAGCACGTGTAACCGTGCCTCGCCCTGTCCTCGGTGGTGCCCCTGGAGCCCTCCAGGTCGTCCTCCATTCAGGTGCCCAAAGCCAAGCTGGTGGTGTCATCTTCCCGTTCCTTGGCGTGGCTGCTCTCCTCCAATGGGCTCTCCTGGGAGCTTGATGGCCATTTGCCCGCATCATCTCAGAACATAATACCTCAGGAATACATTCTTATTCAGCTTCTGGGAGCAGGAAGGCAAAGGGAATGAGCTTTCCTGGGATTAGTAGAGTGAGGAGCCTCTCACCGTTAGGGCCCAGATCCCAGTCAACTAGAGGCCATGTTGTTCTGATAGATGTCACCAACAATTCTGCTATATCCAAAACATGTCCTTAGGGGGTCAAAACCATACATATATGGGTTTTAAACACTTTAACTCAAGGAAGGAAGGAAGGAAGGAAGGAAGGAAGGAAGGAAGGAAGGAAGGAAGGAAGGAAGGAAGGAAGGAAGGAAGGAAGGAAGGAAGGAAGGAAGGAAGGAAGGAAGGAAGGAAGGAAGGAAGGAAGGAAGGAAGGAAGGGAAGAAGGAAGGAGGAAGGAATTAAGGGAAGGAGGTAGGAAGGAAGGAAGGAAAGAAGGAAGGGAGGAAGGAAGGAAGGAAGGAAGGAAAGAAGGAAGGGAGGAAGGAAAGAAGGGAGGGAGGGAGGGAAGGAAGGGAGGAAGGAAGGAAGAAAGGTAGGAAGGAAGGAAGGAAGGAAGGAAGGAAGGAAGGAAGGAAGGAAGGAAAGAAGGAAGGGAGGAAGGAATGAAGGAAGGAAAGAAGGGAGGGAGGAAGGAAGGAAGGGAGGAAGGAAGGGAGGGAGAAAGGGAGGGAGGAAAGAATGGAGGGAGGAAGAGAGGAAGGGAGGAAGGAAGGGAGGGATGAAGGGAGGGAGGGAGGAAGAGAGGAAGGAAGGGAGGGAGGGAGGAAGAGAGGGAGGGAGGAAGGGATGGAGGGAGGAAGAGAGGGAGGGAGGAAGGAAGGGAGGAAGGGAGGAAGGGAGGAAGGAAGGGAGGTAGGGAGGAAGAGAGGGAGGGAGATGAGGGATGTTGGAGCCATTGGATCTCCAACAGTGTTGGAGTCCCTTGGGGGCCAACAACAGATGAATAAAAGGCCATGAGTCCAATTTAGATAATACAAAACCATTTTACTTCTACCAACTTACATCAGCAGCTATGTACACTCTGCCACCACCATACCAGTCAACCAACTCACAAGAATCATGTGCTGCTGACCATGTGCTCTGACCATCTAGACCACTAAAGCCAAAAGCCTCTCTACCCTGAAAGCAGAAAAGTCAAAAAGGCTGCTGGTACAAATCTCCAGGGGCACCTTGCCCCTGTGGCACAAGTTTAAGAGATGCAAATGTGGAGTACTGCTCTCCTCTCGGCTGATGAACTACCATTTCAGTATTATATCTAGTGTTTTTATGTAAACACAGCAATAGAGGGAGACAGGTATAATAACTGCACCCAAGATTAAAGATACAAGGTAAACTTTCATGGGGAGGTCACATCATGTAATCCAAACAATGTTTGCCATGCCAGATTGATCATCTCTTCCAACCCACTCAAGGCTCTGTCTCCAGTTTCACTCCGCTTCAGGGCATTTCTTAAGTGCTCCTGCTCTGCTTCAAAGCTATTCACAGCAGTGAGGCCATTCAGACTTGTCATAATCAAGACAAGCTGTTCTGACCTATGCTCTTATCTTTGAGGTCAGAATAGAATTTATTCTAAGGGTCCTATTTCATAGCCAGGATAGCTCTCTTTCTGTACCATCCAGTCCCCTCATAGAGGACTGGCTTGGGGACATAAAAAATTAGATCTAATGTAAGTGGTACTGGGGCTTATAGTTAGAAAACATAATGGGATATCCAAGAGCAATCAATTCAGAGTCAAACTAACTCACCAAATACCTACCCCCCACACACACACACTTCTTTTGTGTTTACACAAAAAAAATCTCTTTGGCCTAAACATTTGGCCTAAGGATATGTAAATGGCTCATAGGAAGGAAAATAACAATCTCTCATCAGTAATGCAAAAGTCCAAGGCTAATAGGTGGGATGACACCCAACAGAGGGATAAAGGACGGAAGGAAGAGGGAGAAAGGGAGGGCACTATGATAGAGCCAGGCCAACCTTATGGTATCACTCCATACTACTAACAGAGAAAGAGTTAGTACATGTTGAGTACCACTGGGGCTAGGGAAGCAGCGTGAAAATTTACTGAGAATGATCAGAGAAGGTAGCAATTGACCTGGATCTTGAAGGAAAAATAACACTTTTACAAGTCTAAAAACCTACCCCAATAGAGCCTCGGAAGAAACCAGAGGAACCTCCGCACCTTGATGGCAGCCATTTTCAATATCACGATTCCACAGCTTGTCAGAGCTCCACCCAAGAGAGAAGCCAATCTCAAGCCTGGCTCATGAGAGCTCCAGCTAGAGAGAAGCCTATTTCAAGCCCAGGTATGCGGGTCTCAGCAGCTAAAGTCACTGGGCTTCAATGGAGATGGAGCTGGGGTTCTTTTCTCCCACCTCTGTCCCATCCTCCGGGAGGCCCAGTGGACCTGCCCATTAATTGCTCCCAACTTTTGGATAGGAACCAGAGACACAGATACATGGGACAGCACTGTACCAGCTCTCCCGATTGCACACAGCTGCTTTGCAGCTGTGTAGTATATCAGTAAAACCAAAAACTGAGAGCCTACCTACTACCAAGAGTATCCTGTTCACATGGAAGAGCCTGGCAAGCTACCCATCTCATATTCGATATGCCAAAAGTAGTAACAATAATAGACTCATTACCATGACCTGAACGAATGGTTTGGTTTGAGATTCTTTGTGTGCCTGAAGCAAACATATGCCCTTGGGCTACACTAGCATGCCACAGGAATGAATGGAAACATTACTGGTGCCCATTTTAGCAAATCGATAAACAACAGGAAGACAAGAGATACAAGTGAAAAATCTATCAAGTGTTGAACAAAAAGGCAATCTGGCTACGATATCTGTCACCCCATTGACCTCCTGAGTTGATTTGGTTGTTCTGGTTGGCTAGGAGAGTGTCCCTTACTTCTCTCACTGCTCCACGTGCATCCCTCCCTCCTGAAGTGGTGCACTTGGTTGAAGGGGAAGGCCTTCCCTAATAGCGATGGGCCATCTTCTGTCAAGGGGATATGAGTAGCTGTGCTCCCCTGCTGGAAGTTCCAGACAAGCTCTCAAGTTCATTTGTAGGAGAACAGTAGTGTAGTCAAACATCCCAGACTCCAGACACATCTAAATGTGAGCCTGCAAGTGGCAGCCTGGCTTTCTAAAACAAAACAAAACAAAACAAAACCTAAAAAACAACTACTAGGTTCAAAGGTAAAGTGGCAGAAAAAGCACAGAAAATTCTGGAAACTTCCTTAGTCTCGCTGAATCTGGAGTATGGGGAGAGTAAAGAATCTTGTTCTGTAAAATGTGTATGACTATATTGTGCAACCCACAGTCTCATTTAAGCTTCTGCATTGCTTCCTACAGCTTGTTGACAGAATTCACTGCTGGCTCCGTTAGGCTGAGCACTGGGCGACCACCTCACCTTCCTCTTCCTCAGAAGGAAGCTGATGCAATGGGACTAGATGTCACAGGCTCACTCCTCATTCCCCTATGCTAGAGGGCCCCCTGCCAGAGCGCCCACACAGAATCCTGGGCTCACACATCTCTCCAGCTCAGCACTCCTTTCTCCCCTCCTCCCAGCAATGCTGAGAATCTAAAATAAAATCACCTTCTGCCCACAGTGAATAATTACAATAATAATGATATTTCTGAGAGCTTTTTGTCTCTCTCCCTTCTGCTCTGTGGAGTCCCCAGGGGATTTGATAAACTCAGCAAACGTTACATGATGTGAAAACTGAATCAAATATCCAAAAGCTGCTTAATGAGGTCACTGTAAAGGAACACAATTCAGAAAACAGAAATAAAATTCCATCATTTGGAGAAAGGGGGTGTTATAATTTTTGCATTCTCAAAAGCCAAAGAAAATTGTGAAAAATAGGGAAAACTTATAGTTATCCAAAATCACAAGCAATTTAAGGCAGATTATCCTATCATAGAGAATCTAAGAATAACCCTCGCCTTCTGCAGAACAACACAGCACTAAATTTTTTCCTTGAATGTTTTCACAAATACCATTTCAGCTGAAAGTCACAAACATCTTTTAGAAGACCATAGAGGAGCTATATGACCGAATAACTCCTGCTTATTGTGGTTAAGTCTGGATAGAATACACAACTCATAGAGTTAGTATCCATTTTCCTTGAAGGAAACATTATTTCAGGGAAATGTGCTAGAGTTGAATATGTACCTGTTCATATCTTCAGTGTTTAGACTTATTGATTCATTTCTTCCCAAAAACAACCATCTAGACACAGAGTTCCACTAACCTCCCCAATAACAACCATCTAGACACAGAGTTCCACTAATCTGTTCATATCTTCAGTGTTTAGACTTATTGATTTATTTCTCCCCAATAACAACCATCTAGACACAGCGTCCCACTAACCAGTCAAAGTTGCCACAGCTGAAAAACAATGATAAAGATTTGAAATTCTGCTGATTCCATGGCAGAGGAAGAGTCCTTTCCTTTACATCATGTGACTTCTCTGAGTTCATTGCTACACCTGTTCACATCCATATTCAAATATGGGTTCTTCTCTAATCCTTGCTATCCTAACATTCTACATATTGAGTTTTTTAGAGTTCCTTTCTGTAGGTGTCTTAAGAGTCCATGCATTTTAGTAGCTCAGGCCTCTAATCAGCAAAGTCCTTTATGGGATCTATAGATAAAGACAGTGTTCATAATATCAAAACATGTTTTGACTTCTGCCTCTTTTTATATAGGTTGTGTTAGATAACATTTTGGGGGACTAAAGTGCAGTGCTGAACTCACTTTTTATTACATTTTTTACATATAAATTTTTACCAAGTTTATTTAATATTTTTTCACTTTTGGGGCAGAAAGTTAGTACGGCAGGTAAGGTGCTATCCTTGCATGGAACTGACCTGGGTTCAATCTCCGCATGCCAGGTGATCCCCCAAGCCTGCCAGGAATGATCACTGAGAACTTCTATGTGCTGCAAAAAATTTTTTATAAATTTTGCTTTGTATTTCAATAAATATCAAAATTCATAATTTACCTAAAAATCTATTTGGGATTCTCAATGATTTAAAAATTGTAGGAAAGACGACACACCACTGACCATGCAAATGGAAGCAATGATAAACAAATGGGATTATATAAAATTGAAAAGCTTCTGCACCTCAAAAGAAACGGTGACCAAGATACAAAGACAATCCACAGAGTGGGAAAGGATATTCACCCAATACCCATCTGACAAGGGGTTAATATCCAGGATATATCAGGCACTAGTAGCACTCCACAAGAAGAAAACAGCCAACCCCATCAAAAAAATGGGGAGAAGAAATGAACAGAAGCTTCCAAAAAGAAGAAATTCGAATGGCCAAAAGGCATATGAAAAAGTGCTCTTCATCTTTAATCATCAGGGAGATGCAAATCAAAACAACAATGAGATACCATCTCACACCACAGAGACTGGCACACATCCAAAACAGCAAGAACAACCGGTGCTGGCATGGATGTGGGGAAAAAAGGGACTCTCATCCACTGCTGGTGGGAGTGCCGACTGGTCCAGCCCTTTTGGAAAACAATATGGGCATTCCTCCGAAAGCTAGATATTGAGCTCCCATTTGATCCAGCAATAGCACTCCTAGGAATATACCCTAGAGACCGAAAAACACATAGCAGAAACACTATCTGTACTTCTTTATTCATCTCTGTGCTATTCACTATAGCTAGAATCTGGAAACAACCTAAATGTCCGAGAACAGAGGACTGGCTAAAGAAACTGTGGATCATCTACACTATGGAATACTATGCGGCTGTCAGAAAAGATGAAATTATGAAATTTGCCTGCAAATGGATGGACATGGAGTCTATCATGCTGAGTGAAATTAGTCAGAAGGAAAAGGACAGATATAGAATGACTGCATTCATTAATAGGGTATAAATAGATACCAGTGTTTTACTAAATATGGGAAATGGTAATGGCAGATTAAAACTCACCACTGAATATACACAAAGAGACTTAAGTGACAAACTCTAAATATCTGCAGGGCTAGCCACAATGTGTAAAATAAGAGGAAGAGAGATGCAGAGACAGAGAGAGAGAGAGAGAGAGAAAGAGAGGATACTGGGGTACCTGCTATTAAGGCGGCCTGGGGGCGGGAGGGGGAGGGGGTACATTGGTGGTGGAAATGGGGCACTGGTGGAGGGATGGGTGCTGGAATACTGTATTACCAAGAACCAATTATGAACACCTTTGTAATTGTATGTTTCACGGTGGTATAATAAAAAAATTTAAAAAAATAAATAAAAATTGTAGGAACTTCTAATACCAAATGTTGGAACATCTATTTTAGACAAATTTAAATCTATCATATACTTGGTATTTGGGTGGTGATGAGTAAGGTAACAAAGTCTTGGAAGTATCAGCAGAAGTATAAGCACCATATTTTTATGAACCAATTTTATTTTAATAATCAAATCGTTTAGAATTAAAACTCTTAAAACAACCATCAATTATAATCAGCTGTCATGGTACTGTGATGCCACTAGATTCCCATGAATGTTCCATGCCTCAGGTTCTTTGCTGTGGCTACTGTCAAGATGACACCTCCATCTATGTCACTTTGAAAAACTCATCTTCCACATTCAGGTATCAGATTTTTGCTGCAATGGCTTTATGTAGCTTTATCTTCTCCAGCACTGGCATAGGCAGACTTCTTACAATGTAGAATCCCAAGAGAATTAGACCAAAGTTGTATCGCTGATTTTGACACAGTGCTCAAAATTCAGTATCAGGTTTGTTCCCTCATGTGAGTAACAACTGGATCATAAAGTCAGAAGGAAATGTGACAGTTCTTCTGGAAGGGAAGGTGGAGAGAAAACACAGCTGCAGAGCAGAACGTGATAGATGGCAAGTGTTGAGAGGACTGTACTTGGAAAATACGCTCTTGCAGGCGTGAGCTGGCATGGGAGTGTGGGAGAGAGACCATCCAGTGGTGCTCAGGAGCTACTCCACTCTGTGCTGAGTGCTCATACTTGGCAGGCCAGGCATGAAACCAGGGCCTCAGCCCAAAATGCTCTCAGCCTGTCCAACTATCTCTCTGGGAGTAAATGCAACCTTATCCCAGTCTTTGCACCCATGCATCACACACCTCCGTCCTCTGTTTTGTCAATATGCAATGTTAGTATTATTTAATTATCACGTAAGTCTCTTCCACAGCTGATATATGGAGCCTACAATGATTATATCACTTTCTTTTACATGTTTTTCCATAATATTAGTAATTGTAGTTTCTCACTATCATTTTCCTTAATTTTACGCCGCATCACTATTCTTCACCAAATTTTAAATAAAACAACAAATTTGCAAATATCCGTAGTGCAGTCAAAATCTAACATCAGAAAACCAAACAGCAGTTTGTTTCATTGGATTTTACCTTTAAGAGCTTCTTTCTGCGGCTATGGTGCTTTAGACTCACTATATATCTTCGGAGCCAACTGTATGCTTGCTTTCTCCCCCCATAATCTGTTGCATAGAGGAAATTTTCTTTTAATCATTAGCTCTTTCCTTTCTCCTGTGCTGATCCCCTGTCTTATGGATAATATATCCTTTTGTTGACTTGTTTACTAAGAAAAAGTTCCATTAGGGTGACAAGAAAGGGTGTGCATATGTAAAATTTTTTGAGATATTGTCTATGTGAAAATAAATTTATTTGGTATTTATACTAGCTTATTTGAATATAAATTCTAAACAGCTCTGAAAGAATTTTCTCCTAAATCCCTTTCTAAATTTATTGTTCCATTATGCTTTAGCTTCAATGTATTAATAAAAAAATAGCAGCAGTATCAATCTGATGTGCAATTTTTTTTGTGTGGGACTTATTTTTTCTCTCCTCAGCTGTGCTGAGAAATTGTATGATGAAATGTGGTGGTGGGAAATGTACACTGGTGAACGGATGGGTGTTGGGGAATGAATTGATTTATTCATTTGTTGAAAAGAAGTCTTCCACTAAACTCAACACTTCTTGTGTCAGGCTGGATCCCAGTATGATGCATAGTGGAAATTCTAGGAATATTGTATCAGTAAAAGAGGGATGGTTCCAAGCAGGGATGAGAAAATTATCCTGCAGTAGCAGCACTGAAATGCTATTATCTTAAAGGGGTGACAGCAGGGAGTTTCAACAACTTGTCCTAAGCTTTGCATGAGGGTTGGACACCAGCACTGGAAGAGGAAATGAAGACACTTTCTAAAGGGACCAGCCATGATGAAACACGGGAAGCAAGTACCACCTACTTTCCATCTTCTAACTTCTCCCATGTACTGAACTGACTGCAGGCCAAAGCATAAGTAAACAGAAAGAGGCACTTCCCACAGAGAAATGACCTTGTACTGAGCATGATGGAGAGAGGTGTAAGCTGAGCAAGATGAGAATAGATGGATGGTTTCCAGGGCACATACACTCTTAAAGTACAATATTCCAGGCAAAGATGTTTGCTACCTAAAATAGCCTGGGACTCCTAGCTCCCTTTTCTCCCTCATCTAGTCTTATGTAAACTAGCTGGTTTGAGGTACTTTTTGATACTGTTGGGATAACATTGGTTTATAACATTATAAGCTTTAGGTTATAGACCTATATCACCCTTCAAGGTGTTGCAGGTATGACTGCGGTGCCAGCCTGCATCAACAGGTGGCAGACAGGAGACAGGTTTGTCTACACTCAGGGCTCTGCCCTGTGGGCTCTGGATGGTTGATGGTCTGACATAGAAAAAGAATGTGTTCCCTGGGATGAGCCCATAGCCACAGCAGCACCTGGCAAGATACCTGTAGTGTATTTGATATACCAAAAACAGTAACAAAATGGACCTCATTCTCAATGAATGGACAAATTACTGGTGCCTGCTGGAGCAAATTATTGAAAAACAGGAAGATAAGCGATACAAGTGATCAGCATCTGTACATACTCTGTATTTCTCATCAAAAGTCTAGTTTTGCCTGAGAATGTGGCCCATATTAGTACAGCGTACCCTGTATGTTCAAGACCCTGGGTAGGAGCTCTGGTTGTGCAGGCCTCTGAACACTGCCAGAAATGCACACTCAACCCCAAATAAAATTAAATGTGTTTCTTAATTTGGTGGTTGGGGAAGCACACCTGATGATGCTCAGGGGTTACTCCTAGCTCTGTGCTCAGGAATTACTTCTGGCAATGCGTAGAGGACAGTACCAGATGCTGGGAATAAAAACTGGGCCAGCCATGTGTAAAGCAGATGCCCTCCTCTCTGTAATATTGCTACAGACTGAAATTAAATTTTAAAAGTAAAAATTATTTTTAAATCTATCATCCATTTTTTCCATGCTGTTCAGATCTCCCAAAGAGGAATTGAAAGAGCTATGCTTGGAATATCACACCTCACTCAAGTGAGAGAATGAATCCAGAGTTCTGAACTCCAACACTGTTCCAGAGTCAGGGACGCTGTCTTGTTTGCCAAGGCATCAAAAATCAGATGGGCTGGACATGTAATGTGATTTGGAGACAACCGCTGGACTAGAGCCGTTACCAACTGGATCCCACGGGATGTCAAAAGATCACGTGGCCGCACACCTACAAGATGGTCAGTCTTCATCAAGAACCTGAACAAATGGTTTGAGGCTCTTTGTATTCCTGAAGCAAGCAGACGCCATTGGGCTACACTGGCATGTGATAGGTCAAATGTAAATATTACTGGCACCCACTCTAGCAAATCAATGAATAACGGGATGTCAAGTGATCAAGTGAAGTGATCATCCATTTTACCACACAATTGATCTGTCTAATTTAATTAGCATAATTCTCTCCTCTTTTCTATTGCTAACCATTGTTTTGTTTTTATAGTCTTAGAGTTTGTTGTTTAATTTTATTCACTTTCCTTTGTTTATGTTCCACATGTAAGTAAAGTATTGGAGTCAATACTTGAATTAAAAATAAGAAATGTGTGGCCAGAGCAATAGCCCAGCGGGTAGGGCATTTGCCTTGCAAGTGGCTGGCCTGTGCCAGCCGGGTTTGATCCCAGGCATCCCATATGGTTCCATAAGTACCGCCTGGATTAGTCCTGAGTGCAGAGCCAGGAGTAACCCCTGAGCATCGCCGGGTGTGACCCAAAAAAAAAAAAAAAAAAAAAAGAAATGTAGGATGTTGTAAATACTTTCTTATTGTGCTGAACATATGATGGGTCTTTGGAATATGAAATGGTATTTTGTACAATTTCTTCCAAAATCACCCCCAACCACCATGATTATTTCCTTTTAAATTCATTTGAAAAATTTTAATTAGGTATTGTGAACCTCTTGACTGTTTCTCAAATTGATTCTCACTCCATATTTCTATCTGAAATTCCCACCTGCCTGCATATTTTCTTTGATCCACATTTACGTTTCATTCTTTGAAAGATAGCTACCATCCTGAAAATTTCTACCATCATGTTCAATATACTAAACGCTCTTGTTTCTGCTACCCTTTTTTAAAATAAGTTTTTAAAAATTGAAATTTTTGGCAGGGTGAGGGGAATCATACCTGACACTGATCACAGCTTATTCCTGGCCTGCACACAGGGATCACTCCTGGTGGTGTTTGGGGAGCTGTATGTGGTGCTAGGGATAGAATCTGGGTAGACTGTATGGAAGACAAGTACCATACTTGATGTTCTATCTCCCATCCCTCCTCTACTTGAAACAAAATAGTATCTTCTCAACAAAGAAATCTTCTTTGATGAACTATATGTAGCCTGCAATGGCTTAGATTTTCTGTTTGTCCTCTTAAGTTATCTTTCAGATTCTTTTATGCTAGAAGTTTTCCTCAAATATACAGTATGCTAGCTTTTCATTAATATTTAAGAAAGAGACAATGCACATTTGTAAGTGTGTGAGTATTGGAAAGAAGGGAGGTCACTGTATATGACTCTATTCTCATTGACTAGACAAGGATGGGTCATAAACCTGGCTCCTAGCATTTAAGAACAAGTAGAGAAGTAGATGGAGTAAAGAAATTAACTTCTATTTTGTAGGCTTTTATTTAATCTCTTATTTTCTAGTTCTTTACCACTGCACTTTAGTTTTCTAGGTGTTATATAGGAAAATAATAACAATACTTAGAGGGCAGCATGAGAAATTTCCTTTCTGTTTAGTTATCAGGTTTTGATTTTCTTGTTTCCATTTGTTTAGCTTTGCCTTTGACCTTTCTCTGATATTTTTTTAGATCAATCACATATCTTGTTTTCTAATGCAACTGAAGAAGCATAAAGGAATGCCAGGTCAATGCAGAGTTGTCCTGTAGAGATAGAATATGGCTGAGTGGGCAAAGATTCTGATTTAGGCTCTGAGTGATGTTCTCTTGAAGTCATGATGACAACTAGTCAAATTAATGAGAAAAATGTCTCTTTTCAAAATGGGTACATATTATCTTTGTCAGTGATAAATGAATTTCAAAAGAATGTAAATGAAAGAATATAAAAGACTTTTTGGATAATATGAGTTTTAAGGTAGAGGAAGCATCATGGTTACAAGGATTTTCCCAACAGAGACTAGTAGCAATCCTGCAATTAGTCTTGCATAAAATCAATTGTTCACTACTCCTATGTATTTATGTGTTTTGGCAATATAACTACTTTTTTTTCTGTAAAGGCCTGAGTACCTAGATAAGAAGGTGGAGAGATGCACGAATATTACTTCCCCTTTTGAACATAGATTATTATATTCTTTTAAAAAGTTGTTTTATTGAGATCAGAGCGATAGCACAGCAGGTAGGGTGTTTGCTTTGTATGCTGTCTACCCAGGTTCAATCCCTGGCATTCCATACGGTCCCCTAAGCACTCCCAAGAGTATTTCTGAGTGCAGAGCCATGAGTAACCCCTGAGCATTGCGGGTATGACCCTAAAAGCAAAAAAAAAAAAAAGTTGATGTATCGATGCAGAGCATGATGAAATACATTAATCATAAGTGTACAACTTAAGGGAATCTTTTTGGTTTTCACATTTTTTTTATCTTAAGTGGTGCTGGGAAAACTGGGCAGTTACATGCAAAAAATGAATTTGGACCTCTGTCTAACACCATGCACAAAAAATCAGATCAAAATGTATTAAAGATCTCAATATCAGACCTGATTCCATAAAGTACTTGATCACTTGATCACTTGAATCCCGTTATTCATCGATTTGCTCGAGCGGGCACCAGTAACATTTCCATTGGACCCTATCACGTGCCAATGTAGCCCAATGGCATCTGTTTGATTCAGGAATATGAAGAGCCTCAAACCGTTCCTTCAGGGTCTTAATAAGGAAGTCTGACCATCTTGTAGGTGGGCGGCCACGTGATCTTTTGACATCCCGTGGGATCCAGTCAGTAACGGCTCTAGTCCAGCGGTTGTCTCCAAATCGCATTACATGTCCAGCCCATCTGATTTTCGATGTCTTGGCAAACGAGACAGCGTCCCTGATTCTGGAATAGCGACGGAGGTCAGAACTCCGGATTCCTTCTCTCACTTGAGTGAGACGTGATATTCCAAGCATAGCTCTTTCGATGCCTCTCTGGGAGACCCGAATAGCATTCTCATCCTGCTTTCCTAGGGCCCAGGTCTCTGAGGCGTATGTTAATGCAGGGAGAACGGTGGAGTTGAAGAGATGTGCCCGGAGCCGGAGGTTCTTTGTCCTTTTAGCTATTTCTTCGATGCCTTTGAAGGCATTCCATGCCGCTCTCTTCCTCCTGCGCAGCTCAGGTTTTAGGTCGTTCATCATGTTGACTTCTCAACCTAGGTACACATAACTGCTGCATTCAGAGATGTTTGTTCCATTGAGAGTGAATGGGGCCTCTGGAACTAGTTCATTTCTCATGAACATAGTTTTCTTCAGATTCAGCTGTAGACCTACCTTTCCACATTCTCGGTCAAAGTCAGCCAGCATTTGTGCCGCTTGGCTAATGTTTGGTGTTATTAGAACGATGTCATCAGCGAAGCGGAGGTGGTGTAGTTGCCGACTATCTATCTTCACTCCCATTCCTTCCCATTCTAATTGTCTCATGATGTTCTCGAGGGTGGCACTGAAGAGTTTTGGTGAGATGGTATCACCCTGTCGAACCCCTCTTTTGACATCAATGATCACTTCTTTGTAGAATGGTGAGATCCTGGTGGTGAATCCGAAAACAGCTCACGAAGGATCTTGATGTATTGGGTTTGAACACCCTGTTTGACTAGGGTTTCGATGACTGCTTCAGTCTCCACAGAATCAAAGGCTTTCTGTAAATCAATGAACGTGAGACAGAGTGGCATCTTGTACTCCCTACAAACCTCAATGAGCTTGGTTACTGTGTGGATATGGTCGATTGTGCTGAATCCTTTCCGGAAACCTGCTTGCTCGTATGGTTGTCCTTCATCTAGTGTTCTGCTAATCCTGTTCAGGATGACTCGTGTAAACAGCTTGTAGATGACAGACAATAGGCAGATGGGGCAATAGTTGCCGATGTCGTGAATGTCTCCCTTCTTGAACAGTAGTACTGTCCTGCTGGTTTTCCATTGGGAGGGCACCTTGCATTCGGACAGGTAGCGTGTGAAGAGCCGAGCTAGTGTATTGATGAGTACCGACGGCAGATTCTTCAGATGTTCGGGTCTGACTTTGTCTGGGCCTGGTGCTGTTCCCTTCTTTACCGATGAGATGGCATGTAGGATTTCAGAAGGGAGAACATTGGGAATGACATATCCATCCTGTGGAATTTGGTATGTGGGCAGGTGGATGTGGCTATCAAAGAGATTTGAGTAGAAGTCCTGGATAATCTTCTCCATTGCCTTTCTGGAAGATGTGATAGATCCATCAGGGCGTCGGAGGGCAGTCATCTTGGTCTTATAGTTGGTGAAGGACAGGCGGGCAGTGCGAATACTTTTCCCGGCTTCTGCTGCATCTTCCAGTATTTATGCTCTTCTGTCTTTGAGGTCTGCTTTTATCGCTTCTCTGCACTGTTTAGCAAGCTTGGACGTTAGCATTTGGTCTCCTGAGGCTCGCGCCTTGCCACGTTGGCGAATGAGCTCAAGAGTTTCTGAAGACAAGCGTCCTTTTGTGTCTTTCTCTCTCTCGGCATTCTTCGCACAATCATGGAGGTGCTGAACCAGTCGGTTGTATTCTTCATCGATGTCATCAATGATGGTATCTTCCCATGTTGCCGCAATGGTGCCAAAGAGTTCCCAGTTGGTGGTCGTTCTCTTCTTAAACTTTGTAGCTTTTTCTCCCCGTTGAGGGAAGTAGAATTTTGCACGAAGGAGACGGTGGTCCGATCCTGTCTGGAATTTGGGGACGACAGCAACATCGGTCAGACAAAACCGTCGATTGAAGATGATGTGGTCAATTTCATTGTGGTACTGTCCGCCAGGAGATTCCCTTGTCCAACGTTTCGCTTCAGCCTTCTGAAACTGTGAGTTCCCATGAATAGTCTTGGTGGACATGATGAACTCAGATAGTCTCTCACCCTGTTCGTTCCATTCTAGGCCATGGGTCCCGATGTGGAGTTCTTCAGCCGATCTTCTCGGTCCTATCTTGGCATTAAAATCACCGACTATGATCTTGTAGAAGGTGTGATCTTTTTTATAGAACTCCTCCAATTCCATGTAGAATTTCTCAATTTCATCTTCTTTGTATGTGGATGTTGGTGCATAGACAATGAAGATAGAAATTGCTGGCAATGGGCCACATCTCCTCGAGTGTAATCGTCCTATTCGGTTTGTTAGGCATTCAAATGAATCAATGTTGCAAGCAAGAAAGATCAAGTGCGACATCATTGGTCTGACTGAGACGAGGAGGCGTCAGTCGCATCATGCTGTATTTGACACCGGAGAAGAATTCATTCCATAAAGTACATTGAAGATAATATAGGAAAAACCCTTCATGACGTTGAAGCTAAAGACATCTTCAAAGAACAACACCACTAACAAAAGAACTAGAAGAAAAGATAAACATATGGGACTACATGAAGCTAAAAAGCTTCTGCACCTCATAAGAAACAATGAGCAAGATACAAAGACAATCCACAGAATGGGAAAGAATATTCACCCAATACCCATCTGATAAGGGGTTAATATCCAGGATATATCAGGCACTGGTAGAACTTTACAAGAAGAAAACAGCCAACCCCATCAAAAAATGGAGAGAAGAAATGAACAGAAAGTTCAACAAGGAAGAAGTTCGAATAGCCAAAAGACAAATGAAAACATGCTCATCATCATTAATCATCAGAGAGATGCAAATCAAAACAACAATGAGATATCATCCAACACCACAGAGACTGGCACTTATCCAAAAGAGCAAGAACAACAAGTGCTGGCGTGGGTGTGGGGAAAAGGGGACACTCATCCATTGTTGGTGGGAATGCCAGCTGGTACAGCCTTTTTGGAAAACAATATGGTCATTCCACCAAAGACTAGAAATTGAACTCCCATTTGACCCCGCCATACCAGTCCTGGGAATATATCCTAGGAAGACAAAAATGTGCAGCAGAAACACTATCCCTACTTTTATACTTATAGCAGTATTATTCGGACACAGATACACCCGCCAGAGCAGAAACCAGCTTTTTCCGTTTTTGCGTGGCCGCTTATGCGGCCACGCAATTTACATCCAAATTACCGTGAATATTTTACCCACCCCTCTGCGAGAGCCCCACAAAGTAATGAGAATTTAGCGCCCACATGGCAGAGCCTGGCAAGCTGTCTGATGCGTGTTCGATATGCCAAAACCAGTAACAGAAATGTTTATTTTCCTGACCCTGAAAGAGCCCATAATACGGCAGAAGTAAGAAAGATGAACAAGATATGCCTGATAAAATGTCACGGCCATTCCCAACGTTCTCCCTTCTGAAATCGACATGCCATCTCATTGGCAAAGAAGGGAACAGCACCAAGCCCAGAAAAAGTCAGACCCGAACACCTGCAGAATCTGCCGTTGGTACTCATCAATACACTAGCTCAGCTCTGCACACGCTACCTGTCCGAATGCAAGGTGCCCTCCCAATGGAAAACCAGCAGGACAGTTCTACTGTTCAAGAAGGGAGACATTCAAGACATCGGCAACTATCGCCCCATCTGCCTGTTGTCCATCATCTACAAGCTGTTTACACGAGTCATCCTGAACAGGATTAGAAGAACACTATATGAAGGACAACCATGCGAGCAAGCAGGCTTCCGGAAAGGATTCAGCACAATCGACCATATCCACACAGTAACCAAGCTCATTGAGGTTTGTAGGGAGTACAAGATGCCGCTCTGTCTCACGTTCATTGATTTACAGAAAGCCTTTGATTCTGTGGAGACTGAGCAGTCATTGAAGCCCTAGCCAAACAGGGTGTTCAAACCCAATACACCATGATCCTTCGTGAGCTGTATTACGGATTCACCACCAGGATCTCACCATTCTACAAAGAAGTGATCATTGATTTCAAAAGAGGGGTTCGACAAGGTGATACTATTTCACCAAAACTCTTCGGCGCCACCCTTGAGAACATCTTGAGACAATTAGAATGGGAAGGATTGGGAGTGAAGATAGATGGTCGGCAACTATACCACCTCTGCTTCGCTGATGACATTGTTTTAATAACACCAAACATTAGCCAAGTGGCACAAATGCTGGCTGACTTCGACCGAGAATGTTGAAAGATAGGTCTACAGCTGAATCTAAAGAAAGCCATGTTTATAAAAAATTAACTGGTTCCAGAGGCCCCATTCACTCTCAATGGAACAAACATCTCTGAATGCAGCAGTTATGTGTACCTAGGTCGAGAAGTCAACATGATCAACGACTTAAAACCTGAGCTGCACAGGAGGAAGAGAGCAGCATGGAATGCCTTCAAAGGCATCGAAGAAATAGCTAAAAAGGACAAAAGAGCCTCCGGCTCCGGGCACATCTCTTTGACTGCACTGTTCTCCCTGCATTAACATACGCCTCAGAGACCTGGGCCCTCGAAAAGCAGGATGACAATGCTATTCTGGTCTCCCAGAGAGGAATCGAAAGAGCTATGCTTGGAATATCATGCCTCACTCAGGTGAGAGATGGAATCTGGAGTTCTGACCTCCGTCGCTATTCCAGAATCAGGGATGCTGTCTCGTTTGCCAAGGCATCGCAAATCAGATGGGCTGGACATGTAGTGTGATTTGGAGACAACCTCTGGACTAGAGCCGTTACCCACTGGATCCCATGGGATGTCAAAAGATCACGTGGCCCACCTAGAGGATGGTCAGACTTCCTTGTCAAGACCCTTAAGGAACGGTTTGAGGCTCTTCATATTCTTGAATCAACCAGATGCCATTGGGCTACATTGGCACGTGATAGGGTCCAATGGAAATGTTACTGGTGCCTGTTCGAGCAAATCGATGAATAACGGGATTCAAGTGATCAAGTGATCAAGCAGTATTATTCACAATAACCAGAATATGGAAACAACCAGAGTTCCCGAAATTGATGACTGGATAAAGAAATTATGGTACATCTACACAATGTAATACTATGCAGCTGTAAGAAAAATATGAATTTATGAAATTTGTCTATAAATGGATGGACATGGAGATGATCATGTTGAGTGAAATTAGCCAGAAGGAGAGAGATAGATATAGAATGACTGCATTTATTTGCATGATATATATATGTGTGTTTATATATATATATATATCCAAGGTCAGGCGAAACGTGGATCAGGAGGTCTTGTCAAAGGTAGAAATTACCACAAACATGAGGGAGCAGATGTTAGGTAAGACAGAGTAGGGGACAGTGTGCCAATAATTGTTGAAAGTCTATTACCACATAGAACTTAGCATTAAATACAGGCAAAAAGGTACACATGATAACCTCTAAGTAATGTATTACAATCCACAATATGTAAGAGAAGGAAGAGAGAGAGAGAGAGAGAAATAGAAAGAGAGAAAAGAGATGGAGAACCTGACACGGAGGCAGGCTAGGGAGGGCGAGGGAATCAGGGACATTGGTGGTGGGAAATGTGCACTGGTGGAGGGATGGGTGCTGGAACACTGTATGGCCAAAATCCAAACATAAACATTTTTTCTAATTGTTAACAAAAAATAAAATAAAAAATTACAGAACCACAAGTCTGTGTTTTGTGAACTTTTTTTGTGTAAGTATAGCTGTGCAGTTACTATCTTGTCAAGATAACATTCCTAGAACCCAGTAGTTTACCATATACTCCCATATAGCCAACGGTACGCTCATTAATAATCTTTACTCCAATTTCTATAATCATAGCTTAGCTTTTTACAGTTTTTAACTTCATAAAGTTTGAGGTTTTTTGCTTCTGGATTTAATTTTTTTAAATTTTGGACCTTGGCAGTGCTCAGGGAGGGCTCTTTCCTGGCTCTGCTGTTGGTGATCACTCCTGGTATGTTCAGGGGACCACATGTGGTTATCTAGCTATGATATCATCTTTTGGTTTGTGGTTTGGGGACACACCCTGCAGTTCTCAGGGTTTACTCTTGGTTCTGAGCTCAGTAATCACTTCTGGTGGGACTTAGGGTCCAAACTGGTTGCCTAGGATCAAATCCAAGTGACAGCGTGCAGAGAAATACCCTGCCTACTGTATACTTTCTCCAGCCATGGCACTGACACTCTCTACACTCTTTAAAGACATTTTTTATTTCACTTTTAATTTCCTGGAATAACCTTTAACATTTTCACTTTATGCTTTTCATAGAAAGAAGTCTTTTGAGACTGAATTACAATAGTCAGCTCTCACTCAATATTATTTATCTGCTTTTTGGAGTCATACCCAGCAATGCTCAGGGGTTACTTATGGCTCTACACTCAGGAATTACTCCTGGGGTGCTCAGGGGGCCATATGGGGTGCCGGGAATTGAACTTGGATCAGCCACATGCAAGGCAAACAGCCTACCTGCTGTGCTGTCGCTCTGGCCCCTCGAACTCACTATTTTTTAAAAGTGTTTTTATTATACCACCGTAAGATATAAAATTACAAAGACGTTCGTGTTTGTGTTTCAGTCATACAGTGTTCCAGCACCCATCCATTTACCAGTGCTCTATTCCCACCACCAATGTCCCCAAATTCCCACCCCTCTCCCCCAGACTGCCTCTATAGCAGGCACTTTTCCTTTTCTTCTCTCTCTCTTTCTGTATTTCTCTCTGTATCTCGCTCTGTCTCTCTCTCCCTTCTCTTATACATTGTCTAACTCACTATTTTTGAACAAACAAAACACTCAATAGAATTTTTAAACACTGAAGAATACTTCCTATACCAAGAACACTGCAGAGTGAAGATCTGTCTTTTTATTTGCATCCATGTCCAGATTGACTTATCTTCAATGCCTCTGTTCTCTAATTTTTATGGAAAGTTATAAACCTTGCTTCTGCGCAGTCTGCTGCTTTGACTTAAAAAAAATAGGTTGAATGGGTTTATGATGGGGGAGTAACTACTTGGATCTAAAGGAAACTAAAGCATTATACAGAAAATTATTCTGTTAAAGGTGAATTTATTAATAATCTAGGATGATCTGAATAATCTGGTTCTGTGGTAGAGTGCCTGCTTTGAATGTGGGAAGCTGCAAATTTGGTCTTGGCACATGGCCACTGAGTACTAATCCTGGTAATTAGTTGCACCTGTGAGTCTCAGTGTGACACCAGGTAAGTGGGCACCACAAGCAAATGTGCATCACAAGAAAGATAAGAAAAGTGAAATTTGATCTAAATAAACCTCATTATTCTATTAATGGTTTATTAATGATTCATGAATAAGTTAATGCGTCATACTCTTAGTTAAATAATGTTATAATTTATTAATAAAAACACTTTATTAAGTTTATTTATATCCAAAATGCCCAAAAAATAAGGACCAGACAGGACCTTGAGTCCATAGTAATAACTATAAATATTGAAAGGAAAACCTCATAGCAATATCAAAGCAGTATAATTTCCCCTGCTAATAGGTTTGGTTTTGTCTTTACAAGGGTAAACTTAATTAAGAAATATATAGTAGTTCCAGGTTGTGATTCTTTCTCTGCATACAGAGTAAGTCAGCCTCTCAAATTAATTCATTACAAAATCTACTTACAAAATATTTGTGTGTCAACCAGAATTATCACTTATGAATTAATAATGGGAAGCAAAACAGTTTAAGTGCCCAGAACACACCAGAAGGTCCAGGGCATTTGCTCCCAATAGACTCAGATGATAACCGCGAGGGCTGCTTTCTGAGCAAGAAGTTAAACTGCAGATTGCGGTCAGTCAATGCGTGCATTTCCATGGGGAGAAGAGCGAAGAATATTTTGTCCAGGATATCCCACTCTTGTTGCAAATAAAGGATCCAGTCCAGTTAGCTTAAGCTGTAAAACTATCACGGAGCACTTTAAGGTTATTGCCTCTTCAAAGGACCAAAGGTTACCAAGGCTATGAGTTTGGAACAGCAGTGGTGAGTGTCCTTAGAGTCCGGCTGGTCAGGAATCTGCCCGCCCTGCTAAAACCGGGAAGGTAGAGCCACAGCCATTGCTTCTCCTCAAAAAAGCTATTTCCATTGTATCTTAAACCTGATATTAGCATCTGCTCTAACTCCTGGTTTGTTTGTTTGTTTGTTTGTTCTTTTCGGTCATTTTTTTTGTCTCTCCCTGCAATGCTCAGGGCTTTGTGTGAGCTCAGGGTAATCACTCCTTGAGGGTTCAGTCAGAGGCTAGGGGACCATATGGGATACCGATGATTGAGCCCTGAGACTACCACATCCAAGGCAAAAGTGCTATCCACTGTACTATTGCCCCAGCCCTACTCCCTTTTCACATAAAAAAATCTGCTGCAAATTTTCTGGAGATACATTTGATTGGTGAAGCTGAGTCACATGATTTTCATCTCAGCTGCAAAGGAAACTGAGTAAATGTATTCTTGCTTTCTAACCTGAGAAGGGTCAGATGTTGGAGGACAGATTTAGCTAATCTGGGAGTTTTGTTGTTTTGCTCACTCCCAGCTTAATCTTATTTAAGCAAGGTTCATTCTAATGAGACCTCTCTTCTATGTAAGCACTGCTAGAGGGTGTGGCAGTTACAGAAGTAACTTGATTGAATAACTTCTGACTTATACATCTACTAAGACTTCTATGTTTTCTAGATTGGGCACAGCTCCTCTTTATACCCACTGCACCCAACGTGGGACAGTTAGAATTTACCAGGAGAGTACCACCCTGGCTACGCTGAGACTAAAGGAAGACTATAGGAAGGATCATACTAGTTTGCTCTAAGCAGGCGAGCATGACCCTTTCAGTACATGAGAACAAGATACTCAGAATCACCCTGGTGCAGATAACAATAAGGACCTTGTGGGTACCATCTAGATTACATGAAGCTCATGAAGTTAAGATTATTACTTTATATCAGCCCCTCTCTCTCCAGTGTTTTACATAAGAGATAATCTCGGGATTAGTCCTTGGTGTAACCTTTGTTTATACCTGCAATAGGGTGTGGCACTACACTCTGTTTAGGGTTCTTTGTTGGCATGACAACCTCCCGATTGGATTACTTTGGTGTATATAAGGGGCTGACTTGAGGCCCCTTCACCTTTTGCCTTTTGGTTCCTCAGCCTTCAGCTTTTGGCTCCTGCGGCTTTTGGCTTTTGGCTTTGGCCTTTTGCTCTTTGGTCTTTTGCTCCTTCTGGGTAGGACTCAGCTCGGGTGACATCCTCTCTCTTTGGTGGGAGAGTTAGGCTCTTTTGTATGGTCTAAGTTTGGACCAGAGCTAGAGTTTGTTCATTATATTGGATTGCTGTGGAAGAGCTTTTGTACTATTAAAAGCCATTTTTTGGAACTGCACCGACTCGTGAGTTTTTATCTTTCTCCCGGCGTCCTCGGAGGTAGAAGACAACCTCTGTCCTGACACTGTTGGGGACCCCGGCGGCGTTCCCGACAGTCAGACATGGGAAATTCTCCAACTAATGCACAGGGTTTCAGTAGAACTTGGGTAGCCTTAAGGTATGACAAAAGTCACTTTAAAGGGTATATTGCCTATGTCTGTGTATTTTAATTTATTTTACTAAGATTTCTTTCAAATCATGATTTTTATTTCAAAATTATTTAATATATTTCAAGATCTGTTTAAAAATATACATATCTGGCATTGAACAGAATAAAACTAAAAGGACAGTCTTCAAGTAGTGTTATTTTTCTCCCAGCTGCCTGTTTAAATTTGTCTTGGTTGCTCCCTCCTCTATCCCCTGGAAAATCTAAAGCAGGTTCTATGACATGTATTTTATTCTTACGTATTAAAAAATAATTTCCCCTGCCCCAAGTCACTTTAGGTAATAATAATCACACATTGCAAGAATGCAAGTGCATAGGTTTGCAAATTAACAATACCCAAGTTTTCTTAACATATAAATCTCCTTCCCCTGTCTGAAGTCAGAAGTGCAGAGAAGGTTCTGGGAGGGGTAGGCGATCTGTCTCTTTAACTCCCAAGCTTTCCCGTGCCCTCCCTCCTCTGTCATCTGAGGCCATATGTCCCTGATTCTGAGGTCAGAGAGGAGAAGGACCTGCTGGGAAAGGCAGTTCTGAGTGATCCCAAGCTGCTGCTGTTGGTTTTCTTAAGGCTCAGTGTATGACAAGCCTGTTTTTTTTTCTCTCTCAGGGACACTCTTCTTTAGAGGTTCCCCAAAATCATGAATCTTCACTTTTTATATTGCAATGATATTCTTCTTGTGCCGATCACTAACTTCTATCTAGACCTGAAATTCCAGCCTTCTTCCCCAGAGAGTTCCTCCAGAGGAATGGCTGTATTGTTTTCCTGTCACACCAGATTCCCCACAATGGTGAAACAAGCAAAATACAGATATATCCTTGCCCCACGTTAGGTAAAGATGAACCCAACACTGACAGCAGACTCACCCCTGTCCATTGCTACTCTGCCATCTTGGACCAGTTTCTCACTTTTTGGTTAGTGGGGGGTACCCTGACTGTGTTCAGGAATTTCTGACTCTGTACTCAGGGATTGTTTCTGAGGTTCCTTGGGGAAACACACATGGTGTTGGGATCAAACCTGGGTCAGCTGTGTACAAGGCATATCTTGCCATATGACCTATCTCTTTGGCCTAGCTTCTCAATTTTATATTCTTTAATGTACATTCATTAAATGTACATTAAATGTACATTAATGAATGCAACAGTTATGTGTACCTAGGTTGAGAAGTCAACATGATGAACGACCTAAAACCTGAGCTACGCAGGAGGAAGAGAGCGGCATGGAATGCCTTCAAAGGCATCGAAGAAATAGCTAAAAGGACAAAGAACCTCCGGCTCTGGCTCTGGGCACATCTCTTTGACTCCACCATTCTCCCTGCATTAACATATGCCTCAGAGATCTGGGCCCTATGAAAGCAGGATGAGAATGCT
This sequence comes from Cryptotis parvus, assembly GCA_021461705.1. NCBI lineage: Eukaryota > Metazoa > Chordata > Mammalia > Eulipotyphla > Soricidae > Cryptotis > Cryptotis parvus. The sequence continues at coordinate 104,770 of JAJIBD010001024.1, read as the reverse complement.
ATTCGGGTCTCCCAGAGAGGAATCGAAAGAGCTATGCTTGGAATATCATGCCTCACTCAAGTGAGAGAAGGAATCCGGAGTTCTGACTCCGTCGCTATTCCAGAATCAGGGACGCTGTCTCGTTTGCCAAAGCATCAAAAATCAGATGGGCTGGACATGTAATGCGATTTGGAGACAACCACTGGACTAGAGCCATTACCGACTGGATCCCATGGGATGTCAAAAGATCAAGTGGCCGCCCACCTACAAGATGGTCAGACTTACTTGTCAAGACCCTGAAGGAATGGTTTGAGGCTCTTCATATTCCTGAATCAACCAGATGCCATTGGGCTACACTGGCATGTGATAGGGTCCAATGGAAATGTTACTGGCACCCACTAGAGCAAATCGATGAATAACGGGATTCAAGTGATCAAGTGGATCAAGTGATCAATGTACATTAGAACTTTGAATCATGATAACATATAGGAAACTTCTGAAGGGTTTGTTCTTAATTCTTGTAAATCTGGAGGCTTTGTAAAACTCACTTCTCAACTTAACTTACCACTAGAAGTATCCTTTGCCATTAGAAATATTTTAACTACTTTCAAGCTTCCACATCAATTCATCTTTAGTACAGATTGATTCATTCAGACTGAATCAATCTGTACTCAGACTTTGCATTCCTAAATTCAAAGTTAAAATTATATGGTGATTGATGGAAACTAGATTTTTGCTGGTGAAGCGTAATGTGGCGCACACAGATTTGCTTATGTATTTTGTAACTGAAGCCTAAACCATGTTATATAAATCAATGTTAATTACAATAACTTTTTAAATTTTATTTTAGAGCCATATCCAGCAATCCTAAGGGGTTATTCTTGGCTCTGCAACCAGGAATTATTCCAGGCAGTGTTTGATGGATCAATCATATGTGATGCCAGGAATCGAACCTCTGTCAGCCGTGTTCAAGGCAAGCACCTTACTGTCGGGAATGGCCACGGGGTCCCCGACAGTGTCAGGACAGTGGTTGTCTTCTACCTCCGAGGACGCCAGGAGAACAGATGAAAACTCACGAGTCCGGTGCAGTTCCAAAATGGCTTTTAATAGTATAAGAGCTCTTCCACAGCAATCCAATATAATGAACAAACTCTAGATCTGGTCCAAACTTAGAGCATACAAAATAGCCTAAATCTCCCACTAAAGAGAGAGGATCTCACCCGAGCTGAGTCCTACCCAGAAGAAGGAGCAAAAGGCCAAAGAGCAAAAAGCCAAAAGCTACAGGAGCCAAAAACCAAAAACAAAAGGCCCAAAGGGCTGAAGTGAAGCATGAAGGGGCCTCAAGTCAGCCCCTTATATACACCAAAGCAATCCAATCGGGAGGGTCATGTCAACAAAGAACTCTAAACAGAGTGTAGTGCCACACCCTATTGTAGGTATAAACAAAGGTTATGCCAAGGTCTAATCCTTTCTACCAAGATTATCTCTTATGTAAAACACTGGAGAGAGAGAGGGCTGATATAAAGTAATACATCTTAACTTCATGAGCTTCATGTAATCTAGATGGTACCCACGAGGTCCTTCTTATTATTATCCGCACCAGGGTGATTCTGAGTATCTTGTTCTCCTGTACTGAAAGGGTCACACTCGCCTGCTTAGAGCAAACTAATATGATCCTTCCTATAGTCTTCCTATAGTCTCAGCGTAGCCAGGGTGGTACTCTCCTGGTAAATTCTAACTGTCCCACGCTGGGTGCAGTTGGTATAAAGAGGAGCTGTGCCAATCTAGAAAACACAGAAGTCTTAGTAGATGTATAAGTCAGAAGTTATTCAATCAAGGTGACTTCTGTAACTGCCACACCCTCTAGCAGTGTTTACATAGAAGAGAGGTCTCATTAGAATGAACCTTGGCTTAAATAAGATTAAGCTGGGAATGGGCAAAACAACAAAGCTCCTAGGTTAGCTAAACCTGTCCTCCAACAACTTACCTGTTGTACTATCTCTCTGGCAGTGATTCAATAGAAAATTAAAAATATACTCTTATTTTAATTTCCTTTCATGATCTTCATCAATCTCAGCCAATTCTTTTTATTTATTTGAACTTTTGGGCCACCCTCAGCTGACCTCAGGACTTGTGGTACAGTTCAGGGAACACTCATGGCAGTGTTGGAGGTACCATGTGCAGTGCCTGGTGTCAAACTTGTGTTGGCTGCGTGCAGGGCCAATTACCAACTGTAATATCCCTGCAGTCCCTGCTGCAGTTAATTTTCTGTCATTTCTTTTCAATCTTACTTTCTGCAAAAAGCATTTTGTTGACATTGATTCCAAATTCTATCAGTGGCATTTATCATCATTACTCTTCCTAAACATAATTTTTTAAATTCAGGCCCCAGAGAGGTCATACAACAGACGAGCCATACTTTGCGTGTGGAGGGCCAAGTCGGTCCTTGGCACTGCATGATTCTCTGAGCAGCAGCAGGAGTGACTTCTAAGTATAGGTATGTGGGAATCTCCGAGCACTGCCAGTTACGGTCCAAAAATAAAAACTTCACTTGATCATTTGATCACTTGAATCCCGTTATTCATCGATTTGCTCGAGCGGGCGCCAGTAACATTTCCATTGGACCCTATCACGTGCCAATGTAGCCCAATGGCATCTGGTTGATTCAGGAATATGAAGAGCCTCAAACCGATCTCAGCCTTATAAAGCTAGGGCAAATGATATTTCAAAGCTGCAATAAAGCAGCAAGAAGATATCAGTGTGCTAGCTGTGAGCTGGATAAAATAAAATAAAATAAAAAAATAAAAACACAAGATCAAAATAAATAAATAAAACCTTGCTAACTTTAAGCTGGAAACAACTTGAGTGTGAACCAACATGATGGAACAATAGCAATACATTTTGATGCACTAATAAGCTTTCATATATTCATAAAATGAACCACTATGTATCATGAAAATTAATGAATTATCATCGCATTCAATATAATAGATGGGAGACAAAAAGAGAGTTAGTGTGCAATTTCATTTATGTGAAGTTGATGACCAGGTTAATCTAATCAATGGCAATCAAAATAAAAATGGGCATCTTCAGTTATCCTGCTATCTGTACTTAATTACTAATAACCTTGGATTCACTTATTTCTTGTTGCAATTAATGTGTATTCCCACATTCTGTTGGTTTCACATGAGGAACTTCCACCCTTATTCATTGCTGGATGTATGTCATATATTAGTCCCTGGAAGACATTATTAGGAAGGAAAGTACTGAATGAGATGTGAACAATTTAACTGTTCTTAGCACCGCTTACCCAGCTCAAAGGAGATACTTTCACCAGTAATCCAGCTCACCGCTAGCACACTGATATCTTCTTGCTGCTCTATTGCAGCTTTGAAATATCATTTGCCCTAGCTTTATAAGGCTGAGTGAAATAAGTTATATCTGTCTGAATCACACCATTTGGGTCACTGTTAATTGTCAGCATTGGCTGCCTGAGCATGAAATGTGAATATGAGTGTAAATGTGTTTTCTTCACTGTGAACAGACATCAGAGATCAGAGAGCAGCCAGGCTTGAGGTAACTTATTCTAGTCTCCTGTAATGAACAATAAGGGTAAAAGAAGGTTCATGTAGTCAGTTCTCTTTAGGTACAAGATTAACTTTTTATTATGATTTTTTGCTTTGTTCTTTGGTCTCATCCGGCTGTGCTAGGGGGCCATTCCTGGCTCTGTGCTCCGCAATGACTCTCTGATGGATGTTCAGCAGGTTATATTGTGGTGCTGGGGATTCCAGGGTTTGGGAAGTACCTTACTTCCTGCACTATCTCTCTGGCTCCTATAAACTTTTATTAAATCTATGCAATTCTTTTAACTGGTCACAAAGTGAGTAAACCTACCTCCAGCACCTCCAAAGAGAAAGCAAGATGTGAGCACTAAATGCTTAAACTCATCTTAAACAGAGGCACGAACCCCTGGAAGGAACACTGTCGCCTAGTCTCACATAAAGTGAAAAAAATAAAGCTCAGGTTCTCTGAAGGCCTGTAATACAGTTCCAGGGAAACGCTGCCACCCACAGAGGGCTGAAAAATCAATGTAGGTGGGTTTATTTTAATTAATATATCTTGGGGGAAAATAAAGTTGGCTTAAAAACCCTTCTTATTGATGTCTGTCTCATAATCTATTTTTATCGACTATCCTATAAAACATTCAGTTTATTTGAGGCCTGGGAAAGAGAAGAGATACTCTGATATTTAGAGAAATCATTTAAATTCTTTGACTAAGGCGGTAGCTCAGTCTGGGGGGCATATGCCTAATCAAACCTGGGATCTGAGTTCCAACCAGGCACAGCATGAATAGTCATATCCGATCATTACTTTGGATTAATTTATTTCTTGTTGTGTTTAATTCCCACATTCTGTTGTTCCAACCAGCCTCTTGGAGAACTGCAGGATATAGTCCTGGAGTCCCTAAGCTTGACCAGCATGGCCTCCGTGGTCCTTGTCACCATGGACCAAACATCTCTGCATCCTCAGACCCCAGCATTGAATGATCTATCACAGTTGGCTGAATAGCACCAGGAGTGGCCCCGTCTCATGAGCACCGTTCGGAGGCTCCCTCCAGTATAATTCATCAAGTAAATGATATTAATTCCCTCAACTGCCATTCTCACATATAAATTCTTCCAAAAATCTTTTGGATCATATATAAAATTAAAAACAAACAACAAAGCAACTAAACCCTACCAGCTCCATGTATTTAAACTATAGTTACATTGTATACTATAAAAAGGAATTTCTACCTTTAAAATAGTGAATCCACCCACCTTGTAAAGTTGTTCTTTCATGTATTTCTTAAATTTTGTGATTTTCTTCACAATGGAACTGTCATCTCTTTTTACACTAGTCTGTCATTAGTTAACACTTTGGGGTGCCGTTTTAAGTGATATTTACCCCATTATATTTTCTTGTTGGTTGTTGCTGGTACAGAGAAGAAATATTGATTTTGGCACATTTCTCTTGATTCAGGTGCTTTTTGAACCCTCTTTCATTAAAAAGCTTTCTGTCAGTTCTCTTGGATTTTCTGAGACAGTTTTAGAAGTATTAACACCAAAGGCAACTCATTCCATTCCCTAAATAGTGTTATCTCAGTGTCTGAACCATTTTGTTTTCAATTAAATTAAGTTTTGGGGCCACTCCAGGTGCAGCTCAGCGTTATTTCTGGCTCTTCACACAGGAGTCACTCCTGGAGTGGACCACATGGGATCTGGCATTGAACTGGGTTCAGCCCTGTATAAAGCAAGTGCATTACCCACTGGATTCTTCAGTGCTTCAGAGCTTCAGTCCTTAGCTCCTCAGAGCTCCACCCAAGAGAAAACCTGATGTTTCCCCATTGAGTTTCATCAGTAAATGCTCGAGATGAGAGCCTTACTGAGAGTATACCACCTACACGGCAGAGTCTGGCAAGCTACCCGTCTTTTATATGTTATACCAAAAAAACAGTAACAATTATCGACCTCATTCCCATAACCTGAAAGAATGTTTTGAGGCTATTCCTGTTCCTGGAGCAAACAGATGCCCCTGGAGTACACTCGCTTGCAACAAGACTATGGAGATGTTACTGGTGGCTGCTCGAGCAAAACAGGAAGACAAGTGATACAAGTGATTCTTCAGTGCTGCAACACTTTTATTTCAAAATTGACTGATCTTTGTTCTATCCTCCCTACATTGAATACACATAGGTGTAGGATCTTAAAGGTACAGTACTAGCCTCTCAAGGTCTATTAAGACAGCTGAGGCCAGGGTTCTGAACCTAACTGAAACTATAAATAGGGCCCCCAGGAGAGCATGGGGGGGAGGTTGGGTGGCTTACTTATGGTTTGAAAGAGTAGCAGTTTCTGGTGCCCTGCCTCCACCTAGGCCATGGGCCCCTGGTGCCTGAGCCGGATGGCCAGCACCAGGGAGGAGAAGCTGCTCCTGATTCCTAGGCTGCGGGCCAGCACCAGAGCCACAGGGCCTGGTGCATGATCCTGAGGGCTGGCATCAAAGCTACAGGGCTACAGAGCTTCAGGGCTACTGAGTATTAGGACCACTGGCAGTAGGGAGGAACTGAAAGAATTAGATAGGGGTTGAGCGACACAGATATAGTAACAATGGATGAAACAGGTAATTAGGGGAAACAGATAGAGACAGGGCCAAGGAGTCCAGAGAAAAGAAGCCCTGAAGAGAAAAGCCCTGAACAGAAAGGACCTAAGGACAAGGGTCCTGACAGAAGAGGTCCTGGGAAAGGACCAGAAACATCAAGCCCTAAACAGAGACATCTGGAAGTGAGAGACCCTGATGAAAAGAGCCTGCACAGACCCCAAAGAGAAAGCAGCCTGCAGGAGAAACCAGGGGGAAGACACAGAGGTCTAGAAGAGATTGCTGCAGAGTAAAAGCAACGAAATGAAACGAAGTTAACATTAAAGAGTAACCTTCAGGAACCTCTAGCCTTGCTCATTATTCTGAGACAGTTCAGGGGGAACAGTATTGGTCCTGGACACAGGCTGGGGGCCCTAATGGACAGTGAGCACTGCAGGGGACCCAGCTAGGGCCCAGCATCTGCTGCCATAGGAACCCTCTGACTCCCTAGTAATGTTAAGGCTTTGGAATCCACAGGAGGTCCTGTGGCCTTGGGACCTCACTGAGGGGGAGCCACAATGCCCTCTCCAATACAATTATTTAAAAGCCTTAAAGCATAGGTATATACACACATTATACCAAGCCCAAAACCAGGTCAAACCAGTAACTGTGAGATTTATAGCACGAAAGCATTGGGCATATATTTGATTTCCATGTGTCGGCTTTGATGAAAATTGATCCAGTCATCCTGACACTGTCACTAAGGGCTTGATTGTTCTCTCTTCTCTGCTTCACTAACTGTTTTGCCCCAGTCCATGCCTGGCCAACTCTGAGACGCTCCTCGATCCTACAAAGGGTCCACCTTTTCGTGTAGAGGAGGCCAATGCTGAAAGCAAACCACAGGAAACAAGCACCAACAATAAAAAGAAAGAGCACCCATTCGAGCCTCCGCCTTCTCACACTGTCCTAAGAAGTGTTACAGTTCCCGCCTTCTATGGCTTCTACCCTTTCTTTCATGACTGCCCCCAGCAAGCACCTTCTGGTGTCTAATCCTGCCCGCTGTGTGGCATGATTACTGCAGGTGCAGTTCCTCATCAGAGGGACAGAGACACATTGATATATTCACATAGTCAGGGCCCAACCCGGAGGCAGCAACAGGATCAAACCCACACTCTTCAAAGTTTGAGAGCAGAGCAGAACAGGAGCCTGATCAAATGAAATGTATGTAGGAAGGGTAAGAATCGCAGGCAGCAAAGTGTCAGACTCTCCACTGATAGAGAGAGCGACAGGTGCAGTTTTGTGTCATTTCTGTAGCCTATAAATCTATACTTAGTCATATCAATGCTGAAGACACAGACCTTTGCAAGGATCAAGTCCCCAGTTTAGAAACCAGCCAGCATTAATTCATAGCAACTGATATTTCATACTGTGTGATGAGTTTATAACCTCCTGGTTCCTGTCTCCAGCCTCCCAAGGCTGCATTACTGTCAGGTTTTTTGGATTTGCTCTGTACAACTGCACCCAACTGCATCTGACTGACACATAGGCAGTGGCCCGCATACGCTCTGTGCTCAGCGCCTTCTCACTGCAAAGCCGTCACCTGCTACAGAAATTCAGCTCCTAAGCACTCATCATTACCATCTTCCTGGTTCTCTGTCGGATTAGCTTTCCTTGATATGCATTATCTTTTTAACAAACGGTGGACTTACTTCAATTTAACTTTACCTTGAAGCTGCTGCCATAGTTTTTCCAGATGTAGCAATACTCTCTATGGCAGGACTCTACTCTGGAACATCTGTATCTTGTTTTTCTATTTGCTTTCAAGTTTTTACATCCAGCGTTATTTCGATTGAAATGGCATGCAATAAACTATGCATATTTAAAGGATTCAATTACAACACCCCCAAACAACGATATCAAGATAATTAATGTGTCTATCACCTCCCAGAACTACACTGTCTTCCAAATGTACTCTTTTCTCTCCTCTCCATTCCAGGAAATTGCTGATCTGCTTTTTGTTGTTACCTAGAATTTTCTAGAACTCTTACTTATTGTGATCTAGCATTTTCTAGATTTTAAATAAATGTGATTATGTAATATGTACTCTTCTATATTTAACTTCCTGCATTGAGCATAACTATGTATAGATTGTATGTATAACTACTGTATGTACCCATAGTTCATTCTTTATATCTTGAGCAGAGTTCATATATGGACAGACTCTAATTTACTTATCCACTCATCCATTGATAAAAATTTTGGGTGTTTTTAGTTTGGGGTTATACCAATTAAAGCTACTATTCATTTTTACATATAGTTTATAGGAACATTTTCCTTATCTGTTGGAGGACAGGTTTAGCTATTCTGGGAGTTCTGTTGTTTTGCCCACTCCCAGCTTAATCTACTTAAGTCAAGGATCATTCTAATGAGACTTCTCTTCTATGTAAACACTGCTAGAGGATGTGGCAGTTACAGAAGTCACCTTGATTGAATAACTTCTGACTTATACATCTACTAAGACTTCTATGTTTTCTAGATTGGGCACAGCTCCTCTTTATACCCACTGCACCCAGCATGGGACAGTTAGAATTTACCAGGAGACTACCACCCTGGCTACGCTGAGACTATAGGAAGACTATAGGAAGAATCATACTAGTTTGCTCTAAGCAGGCGAGTGTGGCCCTTTCAGTACAGGAGAACAAGATTCTCAGAATCGCCCTGGTGCAGATAATAATAATAAGGACCTTGTGGGTACCATCTAGATTACATGAAGCTCATGAAGTTAAGATGTATTACTTTATATCAGCCCTCTCTCTCTCTCTCTCTCCAGTGTTTTACATAAGAGATAATCTTGGTAGAAAGGATTAGACCTTGGCATAACCTTTGTTTATACCTGCAATAGGGTGTGGCACTACACTCTGTTTAGAGTTCTTTGTTGACATGACACGCCCAATTGGATTACCTTGGTGTATATAAGTGGCTGACTTGAGGCCCCTTCACTTTTACCTTTTGGGCCTTTTAGCTTTCAGATTTGGCTCCTGTGGCTTTTGGCTCCTCGGCCTTTTGCTTTTGGCTTTTGGATTTTTGCTTGTTGGCCATTTGCTCCTTCTTCTGGGTAGGACTCAGCTCGGGTGAGATCCTCTCTCTTTGGTGGGAGACTTAGGCTCTCTTGTATGATCTAAATTTGGACCAGAGCTAAAGTTTGTTCACTATATTGGTGTGCTGTGGAAGAGCTTTTGCACTATTAAAAGCCTTTTTGGAACTGCACCGGACTTGTGAGTTTTCATCTGTTTTCCCGGCATCCTCAGAGGTAGAAGAGAACCTCTGTCCTGACACTGTCGGGGACCCCGGCGTTCCCCGACACTTATCTTGAATATTGTCTAAAAGAGTTGTGTGGCTAAAGGGGAGGAATATATTTATTTTTTAATTTTTTATTAAATAACTGAATTACAAAGTCACAAAGTCATTCATGATTGGTCTCAGGAACAGAGTTCTCCAATACTAATTCCTTCCCTGGTGTCCACCTCATTCCCCGTTTCCCTCCTGCCCCCCAGTGTGCCTCTATGGCAAGCACTTTATTTTTACCCCTATGCCCCCATTCCTCCCTCCACTTTAGACTCTGTGCTTTACAATGCTGTTAATGGCAGCATATCATGTGTCTCACTTTACCTCCGTTCAGCTCCTAGTCCTGGTCCAGAGTGACCACTTCCCTCCATCACTCTTGCTATGCTCCCTTCTCTGCCCTATTCCCTGTATCCCCACTGTTAGATTTCCAGCTAAGGACCAGATCCTCTTTCTATTGCCTTTGGGTATTATTCTCCCATGTGTTTCTTTATGTACCGCATATGAGTGATATCATTCAGTGTCTGCCCCCTTTCTCTGTCTGTACTCAGCACAATGCCCTCCAGATAGCGAAGTGATTATAACTTCCTTCTTACCAGTGGCATATGAACATTGCACTGTCTTCATATTCTTGTCACTACCGATGTAGTTAGTTTTTTTTTGTTCAACTTTAGCAATTCTGAGGCATACTGTATTATAGAGGATGGGATGGGTGAGATCATTTTACATTTATTTGTTCATAAAATACACTGAGTATCTGATCAATGGAGATTTTTAAAATTAACATATCTCCTTTGTTTAATTACATGTTTAAAACATAGTTGATTGGGTTTGTTGGGTTTGTTTCTTGCATTTTTATTTTTTTGCTCTTTTAAATTACATGTTCTGAAATCAAATTGCTCAGCTGATATGTATTTACAAGTATTTTATCTTAGTCTGCATATATTTGTAAAATTCCATTTAGTTTGTATGTATTTATTTAGAAATTGTAGAATGAGGTGTAAGGAGTTGAGTCCACACCTCTCACATGCAGAGCACTTGGTCACATCTCTGACATTAGTGCACTTGTATGTGGGGGGGGGGCTAGTGTGCCCAGTAGACTCAGGGCTCACTACTGACTCTGAGCTGAGGGATCACTCATTACTGGCAGACCTTATGAGGTACAGGAGATCGAACAGGCATCAGCATCATGAAGGCAAGTCCTTAGTCTCTGTCTTATCTGTTCAAACATTGGTATATTTTTTGATAGTACTTGTATTTTCAAAAAGGTATTGATATAAGCCTCATTTTTATTTGTTTGAGGGACTATACAGCAGTGCTCAAGGACCACTCTGTTAGTGCTCATCAGGATCAGTCTGGGTTGGCCAGGTACAAGGTAAGCACCATAAGCCTGAGTTATCTCTCTGGCCTAACACATTGCTTTTAGATGTGCTCATTTCCCTCCACTCTTGCTTCCTGTTCTGTACTGACCCTATCCCAGTACCCTTGTTGGATCATCCACATCTGTTCACTATACTTTTGACTGTGTTAATAAACATTTTAAGCACAGTATCTATTGTTAATGACTGAAGGAGTTTTATTTCCTAGAAGAACTGAGTGGTATAGCCATATATACAAAACACAGACTCAATAAACTGATAACAAGGGATCAAAGATGCAACCACTGAAACTTTGTGCCTGTTATCTTGACAAATGGGGATGGGTGGGTGTTGGGATGGTAAAGAAATATAGGATCAGACACTGGAAAGAAGTGGACACTGGTGGAAGGATTGGTTTTGAAATATTATATGCCTCAATTACCACTGTCACTGTATCACTGTCTTCCCATATATCATCGATTTGCTCGAGCGGGCACCAGTAACATATCAATACGTCCTGTCACATATGAGATAGCCCAAGGGCATCATCCTGCACCAGGAACATAAACAGCCTCAGACCATTCCATCAGGTCATGGGAATGAAGTCTATAATTGTTACTGGCATTTTGCATGTCATATATGACACAGGTAGCTTGCCAGACTCTGCTGTGTGCCCTCAATTATCAATAACTGTAAATTACAGACACCCTGTGAAGATCATTTACAGATCCTAGGAATGATGCCCCACAGAATCAGCTGTCTTGATTCTGGGAGCTTGAAATTCCCATTGTGCTACCTTGTCACACCAACATCCTATATTGACTCCTTCCAAAGAGCGTCTTTTCTCAACAATTTTTTAAAGCCGAAATAAATAACAAATGTACTGCAAGAGGGGAAAATTTGGGGGAGGGGGAATTTTATTGAAAAGTGTTCTCAGTATTTTCCCTCTAGCTTTATGTAATACAGTGTGCAGATTTCTATACCCTATCATAGATGCAATGCTTATGAATGAGTAAAAACTGTATATGACATTACACATAAAGCTATTAGCAGGAACCTTCCTCTGTATTAAGATATTGGTAAGTGGGGTCTAACTTTTTGGCATCCTACCATGACAACTACTTCCAGATAGATATGAGGTTTCAGTACCATCTAGTCAAATTGACCGGTTGCTTTGTGTTGATATGAAATGGATGATCAGTTTTTGATCTTTGAAAGTAATAGTAGTTTATTTGAATACTGTTTTTATACAAGGTGCCTAATTATTGCAGACTGGGAGACAGCATTTTCCCCATACTATTGAAGTTTGGGTGCATGCAATACCTTAAGTTAGGTGCTTTAGAGAAGTCAAGGTGAGACCTACTTGATTTCCTCCCCTTGAACAGTTCAGAAATAGTAGGGTAGCTAAGATTCTAGTTATCATGCCACAATTTAAGTCTAATTGCAGTAAACTTCCAAATTGAGGCAGAAACAATACCATCTGTGAACAGCAATGTGATGATTATAACTGAAACAAAGGATAGAGATTTGAAAATGAAGCTGAAAACTATCAACTTAAGAAAGAAAATTTACAAGCACTAGCAAAGGTGTTCATGCATATTAATCACTGCATTAGAGCTTAAAGAGAACAGCAAATATGTCACAATCTCACTTATTTTAACAGTGTCCGTGATGAGGTGCAATTTCCCATTGTTGTTAAAAAGAGAAGTCTATTAAGGAAACAAATAGAACAAGCAAGAATATGAATGAAACATTTACTGCCTAAGTGAATAAAGCACTTGGATTATTTTTTAAATTATACGTTAGTCATTTAACCTTGAGCAATAACTTAACTTCTATTGGCTTCATTTTCCTCATCTGTAAAAGTAGGACTTGAATGAAATGATTTCTGAAAGTCTCCTGAGATGGAAAATGCTATAATGATATCATTTGCATACAATTCAGCAATTTTTATTGAATGCTTGCCACTTATACACTGCCATGGATACATTATATAAAAACATAATGGATAGCCTCTGACCTCAATAAACTTGTACTATCCTTTGGAGAAGTCCTTCAATGTAGGATGAATGTCTGTGAGTGCCAAAAATAGGGCCCAAATGGTAAGGAATTAGGGAACTGAGAGAACAGAATGTCTAAGAGCCAAGCACAGCCTCCCCACAGAAGGAAGGTCCTAAAGTATACCTCAAAGAGAGTAGGCTAAGAGACCTACCTAGAGCAAATGGCTCCAGATAGAGTGCCTACCCTTTTTAGTCCTGGATTTTCATCTCTGGTAATACCCCATAAGCCCACTTTGATCTTAGTGGCACTGCCTGGAATTGTTGATACACGATAAAGTACAATCTCTGCCATACCGCAAACAGGTGTGCATACTGCCAAAAGATGTGACCCCAGTTATTGCAATAAACATAGCAAAAGAAGGCAAAGAAGGGACAAGGAGTTAAAATTTGAGGAAGAAACAAGAGGAGAGAAGGGAGATATGCAATGTCTTCCCACCACCCTCGACAGCAGACAGTGCCATATGGAAACAGATTGCTGTTTGGAAAATACTAGCCTACCGTGTCAGCAATAACTCACCGAGTATAAATATCTAGTTACTCAGACTCTTTAGTAAGGACTGGTTTTAAGACTTTTGTATATATCATCCACTTATATCTTACTATCTCTGTAGGGTATTTTCTCAGTTTTATGTGGCCAGCAATAGACACTTTGAAAGTAAATCCATAGTGTGAACAATAGCAATAAAAAAGAAAATTTTATTCCCATAGTCCCAGTGTTTATTAATGATGACAGAGTGTGTTCAATGATTCATCACCTTCCTCTCTGAGTGCTCATGGCATCTGCTAGCTCCTTGTCATAGGTACTGTCACCATAAGAGCATTCAGTGAAGTGTAATGACCTTCTGATTATTAGTTGTGGCAGATGGAATAGTGTCAATTTGTAGAACATTTTCTGAGCTGTTGCTATTACTTTAATTGAGATTTTTTCAGGAGATCAGAATAAAATTTAATTTCAGATAATATTTTCAGTTATACACAGTGATGCTTTCAAAGATTCAGTAATCATTCATAGTCATTGTGCATACCAAGTCAGGAAAACTCGAAAAAATGTTAACTGTATTATTTTTTGTTGTTCTGTTGTTTAAAAGCATTTACCAAAACTTAAAATGGAAGAAAGCAAAAAGTTCTGTTGACTTTATACACAGTTATAGAGAGCTTCATTTTATAACATGCATAATGCTTAGTTTTTGTCTCCCTATCCACCTAGTTATACTTTTTGCCAGCATTGGTGTTTTCTTTGGTATTGTAACTAGTTGCTTCCTATCAGCTTGTTTTTACTTCTAACTTCAAAATCTTTGTCCTCACAAGCATTTCTATAAATCTATAATAAGATATTGTTTCATCATTAGAGCTGATGAGCAATTAACTGCTCCTCTATAACACCATTGGATACTCTGCAGCTCCTGTGAAGTTGAACACATTCAATCTTGAGCACAGTTCTGGTTATATTCAGATGATGAGAAATATTGAGATAGTTTTGATCTATGAACTGCATTCAAGACATGATCCTGATTCTGAATCACTCAACCCAAAATCCACCTAAGAAAAGTCATAATATGAAGTGAAAAAAATGATTTCAAAAGACACAATGGGGGCTGGTGAGATGGTACAGGGGGCAGGACAGTTGCCATGCATACAGCTGACCTAGGTTTGATCCCAAAACCACAAACAGACCCTGATCACAGAGAAGAGTGATCCCTAAGCACAAAGCCAGGAGTAAGTCCTAGCACGGCCAGGTCTTCCTGCATACCCCCACCCCCACCAAAGATGCAATGGCTGCAGATTTAGTTCCCTTTAGCAAATATATTAAAAACCCAATAGACCAAGTCTTTAACATCATCCTTCCTTGTTATGTGTGAGCAACCTCTAAGTCATAATTTATAAATTTGCACAAATATTTCGACCCCCTTTCCATGATCAATGAGATAAGTGTGAAGATTAGAAAGAAATACATTTTAGAAAAGAGTCCATGTATCTTAAACTGAAGAAACATTGTCAAATGTTCTGTTTGCTCTCCTAGTACCAGTATCCAGTTAGACTTTTACTAAGGTATCCATGATAAACACTCTCTAAAAATATAGGTCACCCTGCTGTGTGGAGCTGAAGTCAGTGGTGAGTACATTTATGGTAGCTGTAAGAATGACAATGAGTCAACTGGGGTGAAGGACATCTCTAGAAGTGGTCTTTTTTGTCAGCAACATCTATCTTAAAGCAAGGTAAAAATGAGAGGCTTTGCCATGTATATTCCCTCATTATGTGAGATTCCCTCTCTCCTTGAATTACCAGGTCCTGATATCAGTTTTCAGTACAGAATATTATCTCTGTTAAATCCCATCAACACTAGAATTTACAGTCAGGGAAAATTCAAAATATTAATACAATTAAATTTATTCCTTTCCCTCACTAGTCTGTTTGATGATAATTTGTTTGTTTAGCCAAACTAAGGAGGACTTGAGGGGTGAAGGCCTTTTCCCTGTGAGCCTCAGTAGCATCACTGAGAAGCAATATGGCGGACACCTGAAAAAGAGTGCGTGTGTTTGAGCTTCTGTCCACCAAAAGCTATTCTTCCCCCAACAGAGTGTGGTTGAGATTGGTTGGAAGGCAGAATGAACATTTCTTACATAAATTAGACTTGGGTAATTTCAGAAAGGAAAAGAAACAAATTCTCATGATTGCCACAACCAGGAGAAAATGATATCAGAACTCTTTGGGCAGCCGAGGTAGAAAAGCAAAGTACCTTTGGTTCTTTCAACTTCATCTTCCTTAGGACAGAGTGAGCGTGGGTCTTGAAGGAGTCTTTAGCCCAGAGGAAATAGTATCTGTTAGCACTGAAGAAGCTCTGACATTTAGCCAAGATCTAAGAGGTCCAGACCAGAAAGGCACATGATACTGACCAAGAACTCCCAACATTGAAGTATTTGAAGAGTATAAAGATATTTAGCAAGGAGAGGTTAGTGTTCTGTTTAGGATGGATAAAAGCGTGATAAGGATTGTCAGCAAAAAGTGCTAATCTTATGGAAGCAAGACACACATATTTGACTCAATTTTGAAGGAAAGTTTACCAAATAAGTCCTTATATTATAAGTATTCTAAATATTAAAACTCTGCTTTGTTTTAGGATACTTAAATCAGCAAAAGGGTAACTCAAACCTCCATCAGAAGATGGAAGGAAAGCAAAGAGTTTTCTTTGTTCACTGTCATCTGGAGGATTCCAGACATCTCCAGAGTTGTGCCTGTCTGTACTCACATACTTTTCCTGAGATATTTTTTTTATGTCTGATGTCCCAGACATTTTACTGATCTGCCCAGAGGGACTCTGGGACTCATTCTCTGAATATCAAAAGCGCTTAAGCAGGAGTATACATTCCAGTCTGTCAGGGGTTAAGCACATTTTTAAAACAATCATGTCTTATGTTTTAGAATGAACCCATGTGTACTATGAGTTTGAACTGAATAAATTATTTTTTGTAGTTAACTGTCCTGTAACTTTTTTTAGATAACATCTGGGTCCTTAAGAACTCACCTCACTTTGTAGAGACATAGAAGGGTGTCAGAAAGATGAAGAGGCAGAAGGAGAAATACAGCACAAATCCTATCAGATTGCTTTGTTCAGTCTTTAAGTCTCACACACCATAGTTGATTCAAGTCAAGTGGTTTCTCTTTTCTAGGCAAGAGGATACTGACTAACTTATTACACTGAGCTAGAAAATCCAGAGCACCAAGATAGAGCCAGAGTTTGTCTCTGATTTCCTTTCAGGTACTGAATCAATTATCCAGAGATAATTTTTATTATTTATCTCTGCTTGAAGACTGCATACTTTAATTGGCCAACTGCCTTGAGTCACATAGAGAATTGTCCAGTTCTCTTCCAGAAACTTTTCCTTTAGCAAGCGAGTCCTTTTTTGAACTGACTTTGGTGAGCTAGAGACTCATACTGTTTTTTTCTCTTTTATATAACCCTTGATAAGCTCCTGATTAGTAAGGTGGTGGTTTTATGTATTGGATTGGAAACAAATGCTTTATCTGGTAGCTGATACGTTCCTTAAATGGGAAATTTTTGTTTGCTTATTTGTTTTGCTTTTGGGATCACACCCAGCAATGATCAGGAGTTACTTCTGTCTCTGCATTCAGGAATTACTCCTGGTGGTGCTCAGGGGATATGGGATGCCAGGGATCGAACCCAGTTCTGGCCACATGTAAGCAAATGCCCTACCCTCAGGACTATCGCTCCAGCCCCTAAATGGGAAATGTTAAGGTAAGGAATTGTCTACATTTTGCACTCCCTGGTCCCTAATTGAGAAGCATGGTGCTTCCAAAGGTCACTGGGTACTGGAACCCAATTTTGGGGAAACATTATTGTCTAATACTTCTACATCAATGATGAATTTCATTTTCTGTATATTTTTTTCCTTTTAACGATATCATCATGAGATATGCAATTACAAAACTGTTCATGATTAGGTTTCAGTCATACAATGTTCCAGTATCCATCCCCCACTATTGAACATTTCCCACCACCAATGACACCTGATTACCTCCCCTCTCCCCCAGCCTGCCTCTATGACTGGACTTTGCCCTCTTCTCTCTCTCTCTCTTCTCTTACACATTGTGGCTTGCAATACATACTTTAAGGGTTACCATGTATATCACTTTGCTTACATTCAATGCTCAGTTCTAGGCTGGTTATTACCATTTGCAACAATTATTATCACACTAGTCCCTTCTCTCTCTTACCTAACCTCTGACTTCCACATACTTGTGGTAGATTCCACCACTGATAAGACCTTCTGATCCATGTTTTTCCTGGCATAGGATATTAGTAGAATGCTATTTTTTATATCCCACAAATGAATGCAGTCATTCCATATCTATCCTTTTCCTTCTGACTAATTTCACTAAGCATGATAATCTCTATGTCTACCCATTTGCTGGCAAATTTCATGACTTCGTTTTCCTGATACCTGCATAGTATTACATTGTGTATATGTACCACAGTTTCTTTATCCAGTTTTCTGTCTCGGGCACTCGAAGATTTCATAGAAAAAATAACCATTCAGTTTTCCTAGTACAGATCGCTTTAGAATAATGACTCTTAAACTTGCTATAAATTTAATAAAATAATTTATTTCTTATCGAGAGGACAAATTAGTGCACACATATATTTCAGAAACATTCTTGATTCCCTGAAATCCATATGTTGATTCCTGACAGACTCATGAATATCTGTTTACTAACTTCTATCAAACCACATTGCTTCTGTAAACGCTCACATCATTAAATTTCCTACAGTTGATTCCCGTGACAAATTAGCAGCTCTAATTCATTTAAAACTCTCAGTCACTCAATTTGATATGATTGTGTATTTGAAAGAAGGAGATGGCATATTCTCCCTGGGAATAGAAATCTCACTAAATTTTCATATATATTAAATAAATATTACATACAGTACTTTAAGATATTAAGTGATTAGACTACAAAAAATGGCACATTACATGCTTTCTTTTTGTTTTATTTGAGGGGATCACACACAGCACTGCTCCAGCTAACTCATGGTTGCACTCGGGGATCACTCCTGAGTATGCAGTGTGGGGACTGGAGTAGGATTGTCTACTTGTCAGGCAAGTGCCTTAAACCCTCTCTTATCTTTCTGGCTTTCAATATTCCATAGATACTTGATCACTTGATCACTTGAATCCCGTTATTCATCGATTTGCTCGAGCGGGCGCCAGTAACATTTCCATTGGACCCTATCACATACAGCAGGCTCAAATAGCACAATGGATATTATTAAATCTCCATTGACTTTTGTCTAAGAATACAGTCATTGACCGTATTTAGAGAATTAGCTTCAACAAGCAATATAGAATAGACTCTTCAGTGTATGCATAGGACAAGTTCAAACAGAGGGGTTGAGAACAATTTGAAATAAGTGTTGGCTATAGGTGCAGTGGTGGTAGTAGGTCTGGGGTTGACTAATTTAAACCCACTACACTCTAGAAACTTAGAAAGTGAATATAAGAACAGAAATCAGCCAGACTTGCGCATAATAACCCAGGAAAAATAGTCATAACTATCAATATCATTCCCTTATATGGGCTGTAATGATCAATATAATTAGTGCTGGTTAAGAGAGCAGGCATGGGGAAGGGGGGAGGGAAATGAGGGTGTCTGGTGGTAAAGGCACACTGCTGGTGGGACTGGTGTTGAATGATGAATCTTTCTAACAACTGTGCTGTGAAAAACTTTGTACTTTGTAAATCACAATGTCTAAATAAAGTGAAAAACAGAGAAGGGAACAAGGTGCTAACAATTGTGGGAAATGACACCAGCCTAGAACTGAGCATTGAATGCAGGCAAAGTGATATGCATGATAACTTCTAAATATATATATTGCAAGCCACAATATGTAAGAGAGGGTGGGGGAGAGAGAGAAGAGGTGAAGTACCTGTCATAAAGGCTTGCTGGGGGAGGGGGAGGAATCAAGGGGACATTAGTGGTGGGAGGCGTGCAGTGGTGGAGGGATGGGTGTTAGAGTATTGTATGGCTAAAACCCAAACATGAACATCTGTGTAATTGTATATCTCACAGTTGTATAATAAAGCAAAAAAGTAAATAAACAAATAAATAAATAAACATGAATTAAAACTAAAAATAAAATATAGTAAATAAATAAAGTAAAAAAAATAAATTAAACATGTCCAGATTTTTGGCTATTGTGAATATATTCACATAGATATTCAACACACACATTCATGCAATGAACAATGGAATGCAGCTTTTTCATGCATTGTGTTTTTTAACATTTCAGGGTGTGTTCTCTACAATGAAATTCCTGGGTTATATGGAAGCTCAGTTCTCAGGTGTTTTTATTTTCCCCTGAGGAATGTCCCAATTGGCTTCACTAAAAAACTGGACCAGTTGACATGCCCAACTCATTAGAAATATCAGTCTTTCCAATATTTGCTTTGTTTTGTGCACTTAAAAATATCTGATTATCCACTCAATATAGATAAGAGCTTGATAGAACTTTTAACTATATCATTAAATCTCACTTTATGATTAAAAAACCCATTCTGCTCAATCCTAAAGATTGGGTATAAATTATTGTTTAGCACTAGATTAACAGTACCCAAAGATGTCGAAAGTACAATATCATAGAAACAATAAGCAATAGAAATCATTCCATGATTATTAGGAAGGCAAAAGACAGAAGACCTAGAAAGAGGAAAATATGAGGAAGAAAAGAAACATGGAACTCTGACTCATTAGAATGTAGGAAATATGCAGAAGATAAAAAAGAAAGATTAAAATAAATTAATATGAGCAAAGAACAAAAATGAGTTTTGAAAGACATAGTATATACTTATTCCAAAACTTGGAAAGTTTGATACCTATACAGACAGCACCAGTCTGTCTGTATCAACAATGACAACCAGCACCAGTTTGTCTGTACCAATCAACAAAAACCAACTGGAAAGCATCACCATGTTCACAGCTGAATTTTCTAGAGCAATTCAAAAATCAATTTAACTTGTAATTGAAGGTGAGGTTTAGAATTGAAGAATAGCAGATAACCAAAATCCTTTTTTGCATGTTGGAATCAGATTTCATATCTGGCTAATGCACAATACCATCTGGCTTTCTTTCTTAGGCATGCAGTTTCATTCGGATGTAGTGCTATTTGCTGCTGCTTAATTTTGTGATATTCTTTACTCCCTCTCTTTACAGCTTTTATTTCAAGTATGCCTGGGAGAACAACATCCTCTAGAGTACTGCTGAAATGAATGACTCCTGAGTTTTTTTGAGAAGCATTGTGTTGTTCTCACTATGGGTTGAGTTATTTGTATTGTACTTTAGAAAGTCAATATGATGCATTCAAATCCACATAGGAAGCAAAACTGGACCTTTCCTAATGTTTTATACAAGAATTCATAGTTCTAGCCTCTTCAGATTAGAAGAAAGTGTTCCTCTGCAATGCTACATTCAGGTAGGGAATAGGTAGGGGATTTCAGTGGTTGGACAATGTCAAGTAATTGGCAGCTACGGTTATAAAGTAGAAAGCAGGAAACTGTGTTGGGAACAGTGATAGGAAATATTTCTAGGACAAGGTTGGAATTGGAAGCTCTCTGCATGAATATTAAGCAAGACAGAGCTGGAAAATAAACAATGATTCTGATGGCAAAGATTTTAACCTCATTTCTATGATTTACCTAGTCTAACCAACTTACTCATGGTGGCGAGTTCTGTGTATCCCTCAGAGAACCCAAATTAGAATGTTAATCAAATTTCAGATATTGATAAATCAAATTTAGAATAAAATTAACCTTCCTGTTTTCCCTGTGTCATATAGCTCAAATCAAAGGGGAAAAGAGGTTTAAAAATGAAAATACTTAATATCATATATTTAATTATATTCCCTTAATTATTTTTTCTTCTCAGGATATGCTAAGTAAATCAAGAAATAAAAGATAATTGTACTTTAGGTTTTCTAAAATAATTTAATATGAGTGATACATTAAGATGTCATCTATTAGAATACTCGTTCTTTGGGACTAAACAAAGACATAATAAGTATTCAATCATTCTATCCACTTTCATCAAATAAATGATTAATAAGTGAAAATGGTTCTAGAAGGGAAATTATTTGGTGGCCAAGGAGAGACCTGTCAGTATTCAGGGCTTCCTCCTGGTTATATACTTAGGGATCACTTCTAGTGGTGCTCAGGGAACTATGTGGAGTGTAAAGGATAGAACTTAGGTTGGCCTTGTGCAAGGCAAGTTCCTTACTAATCTCTGGTCCCTAAATAGGGGGATTTAAGAAATCCAAAATTACACATGAATTATTAAAGAGGAGGTAAAATGAGCTAAATAAATCTCCTGTGTCCTGATCTTCCTTTTTGGACTTTAAATTTAGTTGATGACATTTGATTTAACCCGGATTGAATGTGCTGACCTCATGAATAAAAGACAATGAACTTATATAATTCAGTAAGACAAAAAACTATATGTGTAGACTAAATTTTAGGAGTGTTCATACATATGTATGTAAGTGTGCATGGGTTTATACTTTAGCTGATTTTAGTAAAAATTAATCAGGAAAACAAATGGACTAAAAGAGTATTAATTATGAATGGAAATTTTTATTCTAGAAAGGCTTTACTATCATTGTGGCAGGTGGACCCCACGGGTGACTTATGTGAGGCCGGAAGGGGAGAGAGATGGTCGCTTTCTCCCCAACCGCCTCTGCCACCTGGGACCCACTGGGCAGGCTTAGGATGATAAAGTCTGCAATGAGCCCCTACACGGCGTGGGCCTGAGCCCCACCAGCCCCCACGAGGTGGCCGTCAAGCCACGCCTGATGTCCGCTTGATCTCTAGGCACGGGAGTTGATCCCCACCACCCGAGGTTTCTCGGGGAGCCACGGACTCAGGCTGAAGCAAGGAACTGCTCTTTGCAGGAAAGGAAAGTCAGTCCTAGGCCTTACCCAGGACTGCCTTAGGGTTCTTGTCTTCCTCGAAGAAAAAGAATTTTCAGGAGTTGACGAGCAGTGAAGTATTAAGTAAACAGGTTTTATTAAGGAGGTTTTAGGAGGAGGGGGAGGGGAGAGAAAGAGAGAGAGTAACCGCTTAAGGGAGAACGCGGGCTACTCCAAAGATGGAGAGCATGTAAGAGAGAGAGAGTACACATCTCAAGAGGGGAGATGACGGACAACACACGTGCTCAGGCACCACATGTGCTTGGCCACATGGGCTCAGGCAGCATGTGTGTCCATGCAGCATGTGCGCACTGTCCTTTGGTCAGGACGGCTTTTATAGATTTCTCCCCAAGTTACTCCCCATATGGGGCTTCAACCTCGGTTGCTAGGGCCATTGCCAAGAGGAGTAGACTTTGGGAGTGGTCTTCATTGACTTGAATGCTTTGCAGTCTTCTGTGAACTGAGTCCTGGGCCCAGTTGATAGTGGTCTTGTCAAGTTTGGTTTGGGTTTTCAATCAGGTGTGGCTCTGGATTTATTTTTCTTCAGGAACTTTATTGCCATGTGGTACCCCCTGTCTGCCTGCCTACAACATCATCATCATCAAATAAGATGTACTAAACTCCAAGGGAAAGGAGAAATAGACCAGGGGCAGAGGCAGAAAGAAAGATCCTAACTCATATTGCCTATTCTACACGACTTTTCCTCCTTTCCCACCATCTGTCATCCAGCCCTCCATAAATAGCTCAACAGGCTAGACCTCTACTGTCACTATACATGGCAAATGACCTGAAGCTGAGACAGTAGAACTTAAGTGTGCTGGAATCTATAGGTCCTTGTTGCAGGACTCCTCTAAGACCCTCTGCATCTGCACTGGATTGCCTCCTGCAGGTCACTTCGTAGATGGGGGGTTAGTCTAAATGTGGCAGTTTATCTGACTATGTATTCTATACTGGCTGGTATAAATATTCTCTCATGTTACCACAATCATCATGGGACTAGCTAGATCTTACCAGCATATTTGCTTGGCGCGTTGGATCTTCTCTAAGTAATTAGACCAGAGAGAAATGCTGTTTGCCTCCAAGCAAGCAAGCATGGCTCCCCTGATAACTCAAAGGCAACTAAAATACAAAACTACCATGAAGTAGACGAGACTCTTGTGAAGGCTTGGAGAAATATTTAACTGGCACTAGTATTAGTCTTTGGTACAGAGACATGCCATCTCAGAAACCCCCTTCTCTACCCTATAAAGGCATTTCCAGGCAGATCTTGGCTCAAAACAGTAGCATATAATAGGGCCTAGGTGAGGTGCTGGGAGAAATTACCTAAGGGCATCTTACCCTTCCTGCTTCCCATAATAGTGGGAGGTCTGAGTTGCAGGGGTATAAAGCCAACCTGCTTCCTCTCTCTCTCTTTCTCTCTCTCTCACTCTCGCTCTCACTCCTTTTTGGGCTCTCTTTTGGGGTTTGCACTCTTCTCAGGAGTCTTGTCTTTGTCTCCTTTTTACAGAGTCTTTACACGTGGTGGCCGCAATCTTGGCCTACATGTGGCTGGGGTTCTAGCTGGGAATCCTAAGCACTGGGTTTTTCCTTTTGCTGATTTGTACGCCTGAACCTGTGATAAGTAAAGCATTTTAAAACTGCATTGGATTCCTGAGTCTTCATCCATTCCCCGCCAGCTTCCGAGGTAGAAGGGAACTTACTTCCCAGCACTGTTGGGGACCCGGTGGCATCCCCGACAGGTCCTAAACTCAATCTCTTCTTGGAACATATAGAACAAATCCTAGTTCTTCTCTCAAAGTAACTTCAGTTTGGGTAAAAGAAAACCAAGCCCCCTTAGTGACTACCATCCAACGTTTACAGGAATTTTAGGTGATGGTTTGGGGAGATGAGAAGTGAAGGAGTGGTAAAAATTCTATTACATTCATAGGCCATCTTATCACTGCTTCTCTAGGGGCGCATGCTTAAAACTACTGGACTGGCAACAAACTCTCTTCTTTTTGGTTGTTGACCACACACAGGGCCATTAGCAGACATGCTACAATCAGCAGAGCACCAACAAACTTTGTCTGATGGAATAGGCTGTGTTTTAGGGCCAGGTCTAAAATGTCACCTACTGATTATTTTGATACTGACACAATATTCATTAGATATCACAAGAACTTTTTTCTATGGAGATTAAATTCTGAAATTAGAGGCAACACTTAAAACTATAAACAACCTTATGAAATGCCTTTTTTGGCCATTGTCCTCATCTTCATTCCTAATGCTATTCTCCTTGTAATATGTCTCAGCTTCAAAGGTTTCATGCATTTCTCCTTGCTCCAGAAATATTTGAAGGAAAAGAAAACAGTATGAGTGATGTTGTGCCCTACTTCTATGTCATTGCTAGGCCAAGAACTAAGCCACTATAGAATTGACGTATTCTCTATGGGGTGTAATCTGGTTGATTACAAATTACAATTCATTTTCATTTAGTGATTCTGAAACATTTGTGATTTTTATATTAATGACAAGATGCATGTAAAAAAGTTTTGAAAGCTAAAGAGACTATATAATCATTCTTTTTTTTTTACAATTAAAAAGTTCATGTTTGGGTTTTGGTCATACAGTGTTTCAGCACCCGTCCCTCCACCAGTGCCCATCTCCATACACCTAAAAAGATATACAATTAAAAAGTTCATGTTTGGGTTTTGGTCATACAGTGTTTCAGCACCCGTCCCTCCACCAGTGCCCATCTCCCACCAACAACATCCCCGGTTCTCTCCCCCTTCCCCAGCCCTGCTCCATGGCAGGTTCTTTATTTCTTTGCCTTTCTCTCTCTTTCTCTTTTCCTTCCCTTCCAGACTATGGATTACAGAACATACATTAAAAGGTTGTCATGTGAATCATTTTGCCTCTATTTAATGCTCAGTTCTAGGTTGGCATTAGTACCCTCGACTATTATTAACACCCTGTTCCATTTTCTGTCTTTCCTAAACTATGACTCCCACACGTTTGTGATAATTTCCACCTTTGACAAGACCTCCCGATATATGCTTCACTTGACCTTGGATATTGGTATCATAATATGTACATATATATTTATGCCATGCAAATAAATGCAGTCATTCTGTATCTGTCTCTCTCCTTCTGGCTAATTTCGCTCAACATAATCTTCTCCATGTCCATCCATTTATAGGCAAATTTTATAACTTCATTTTTCCTAACAGCTGCATAGTATTCCATTGTGTAGATGTACCAAAAGCTTCTTTATCCAGTCATCGATTTTCGGGCACTCTGGTTGCTTCCAGATTCTGGCTATTGTGAATAATGCTGCTATGAACATAAAAGTAGGGATGGTGTTTCCGCTGCGTATTTTTGGTTTCCCAGAGTAGATTCCCAGGAGTGGTATGGCTGGGTCAAATGGGAGTTCAATTTCTAGTCTTTGGAGGAAAGTCCATATTGTTTTCCAGAAAGGCTGTACCAGCCGGCATTCCCACCAACAATGGATGAGTGTCCCCTTTTCCCCACATCCACGCCAGCACTTGTTGTTCTTGCTCTTTTGAATATGTGCCAGTCTCTGTGGTGTAAAGTGGTATCTCATTGTTGTTTTGATTTGCATCTCTCTGATGACTAGTGATGATGAGCATTTTTTCATATGTTTTTTGGCCATTCGAATTTCTTCCTTGCTGAAGTTTCTGTTCATTTCTTCTCCCCCATTTTTTGATGGGGTTGTTTGTTTTCTTCTTGTAAAGTTCTACCAGTGACTGATATATCCTGGATATTAACCCCTTATCAGATGGGTATTGGGTGAATATTCTTTCCCATTCTGTGGACTGCTTTTGTATCTTAGTCACTGTTTCTTTTGAGGTGCAGAAGCTTTTTTAGTTTCGGTGTAGTCCCATATGTTTATCTTTTCTTCTAGTTGCTTTGTTAGTGATGTTTCACCTTTGAAGATGCCTTTAGCTTCAATGTCATGGAGGGTTTTTCCTATATTTTCTTCAATGTACTTTATGGATTCAAGTCTGATATTGAGATCTTTAATCCATTTTGATCTGATTTTTGTGCATGGTGTTAGACACAGGTCCAAATTCATTTTTTTACATGTTGCTGCCCAGTTTTCCCACCCACCACTTGTTGAAGGGGCTTTCCTTATTCCATTTTAGACTCATTGCACCTTTATCAAAGATTAAATGATGATGTGTTTGAGGTTGGGTGTCAGGATACTCAATTCTATTCCATAGGTCCACAGGTCTGTTTTTATTCCAATACCATGCTGTTTTAATTACTACTGCCTTGTATTACAGTTTGAAGCTGGGAAAGGTGATGCCTCCCGTCTTCTTTTTTCCCGAGGATTGCTTTAGCTATCCTTGGGGGGTTTATTGTTCCATACGAGGCACATATCACCCTGATACCCAAAGCAGGGAGAGACAACACAAAGAAAGAAAACTACAGACCAATATCCCTGATGAACACGGATGCTAAGATCTTCAACAAAATACTAGCAAGCAGAATCCAAAAGACTCATCAAGAAGATTATACATCATGACCAAGTAGGATTCATCCCGGGAATGCAAGGATGGTTCAACATTCGCAAGTCAATCAACATAATACATCATATCAATAAAAAAAAATAAAATCCATATAATCCTTTCAATAGGCGCAGAAAAAGCATTTGACAAGATCCAGCACCCTTTCCTGATTAAAACGCTCCAGAAAATGGGAATTGAAGGGACTTTCCTCAAGATAGTTACAGCCATCTACCAAAAACCCACAGCAAGCATCATTCTAAATGGGGAAAAGTTGAAAGCCTTCCCCTGAGATCAGGGACAAGACAAGGTTGCCCACTCTCACCTCTTTTTATTCAATATAGTACTGGAAGTACTTGCCATAGCAATCAGAGAAGAAAAGGACATCAAGGGCATCCAGATAGGCAAGGAAGAATTCAAGCTATCATTATTTGCAGATGACATGATATTATATTAGAGAACCCTAAACTCTCTACCAAAAAACTCCTAGAAACAATAGACGCATATAGGAGAGTGGCAGGATACAAAATCAACACCCAAAAGTCAGTGGCTTTCCTATATACAAATAACGAAAGAGAAGAAAAGGATATTAAGGAAACTATTCCATTCACAATTGTGCCACAGAAAATCAAATACCTAGGAATCAACTTACCCAAGTATGTAAAGGACCTGTACAAAGAAAACTACAAGACACTGCTCCAAGAGATAAAAGAGGACACAAGGAAATGGAAACACGTTCCTTGTTCATGGATGGGGAGAATCAACATTGTCAAAATGGTAATACTCCCTAGAGCTCTGTACAGATTCAATGCAGTCCCTATGAGGATACCGATGACATTCTTCAAAGAAATTGACCAAACGCTCCTATATAATCATTCTTGTCCAGGCTGTGGGCTGCAGAGAGTAACCAAAACTCATCCACAGAAAGAATTTTGTGAACATTTGGAATTTCAGGAGTAGGTCTTTGGTTCAGGGGATAGCAGAGATGAGCTGGATCTGGGAAATGGAATGTAAGCAGGCTCTCTCTCTCTCCTCTTCCTCCTCCTTCTCCTTATTCTCCCTCCTGTTTCCTCTCTCATACATTTCTAGCATAATTTCTCCCTTTTTCCCCTCTCTTTCTCCTCTTTAACCCATTCCTCTCCTCTTATCTCTCCCTCTTTCTTTTGTCTCCCCTTCTTCCTCCTCATCCCTTTCACTACCATTCCCCCTTTTTCTATTCTCCTCATTCTCCCTTTGTTCCTCCCTCTCTCTCTCTTTTCTCTCTCTCTCATGTATGTAGCTTCTCCCAAATGATGACTCCACTGTTTATATGGTTACTTCCCTTCCACAGCACACTGGATACTGGATCTTTCCTCTAGATCCCCCATACACTCTAATTTTCCCAGATTATCAATGTGCAGCTATAACTTCATAGGAAGGGGGAAAATCATCCACAATGATTTTAGTTTTCACAATGACTTTAGCTTTTAAACACAGTGAAAGCCCCGGTCAGAATTTTCTTTCCTTAGAGGCAGGAGTTGGTTCCTTCCAACAAATCAGTAAACCAAGATTCAGTGTCTCCCAGGAAGAGTGGGAGCAACAAAACTGAGTGGAGAGAGAACAACAGGGTTGTCAGCTGCTACACCAGTGTGAGGAAGCATGTGCTCCACATGCAATCCAGATGTGACCCATATTGGGTCACATCTGGATTGCAGGTTGATTTCAGCTCCTCTTTGACAATTATCTAATACTGATAACCCCTCAAGATATATGACTTCATGTGAGTCTGTTTTTTTCACCTGAAGATCTCACCAAGAGAAATAATAGCTGAGAGTTATTTTATGGGAGCATTTCTAGCAGCTAGAATCTATCCTTTATTCCTAAAAGGACATGTGGGCAGTCCATCACACCATATCCACAAGGTGCTCTATCCACCACACAGACCCAGTTCTTCTTTTGGGGTCTATGGGAAGCTCCTTCAACATTCCAGTGGACACTTTCTGGGGAAGGCTGAGAAGAGGAAGGCAAGTGAGAAGAACGAAAGCCACACCTGCTGAAGCTGGTGTCAGGGCCTCTCAAGTTGCTGCCCTTCTCATTAGCTAGTCTAGATTCTGCTACTGTCAGTCAACAGTTGCTCTGTTTTCCCTTTCTGACATAATGGTGGGCTCAGACTCCAGTCCTGAGATCTGATAACTATGCCTCTTTTAATTGGCATTGGGTGCACTCGTCTTTGTGTTGGACAGAGGAGACCCGAGAAGTATTGAGTGACTCATTTTTGTCTCTTCCATTCCTCTCTTCCTAGTCCCAATCGGTGATCTCTGACAAAATAAAAATGTATTTTCTTGTTTGCTACTATTATCTGCTACTCATGAGAAGCCCAAAGTGTCCATACAACAGCTCCTGTTAGCAGTTCAATGAAATTACTGTAGTGTTCCCTGATAGAAAAGTTTCCCCATTGAGGATAAAAGAATCTAAATCTAAACTCACAGATTTGAAAGCCAAAATTTCCTCAGTGGATCAATGGGAGTGATGACTAATGGAGTCTCTCCTACTTTCTCCACATTTGGTTCCTGAACTATGTATTACACCATGAAATGATGGCATGGGAGTATTGGGGATAAAACCATTAAATGTTTTTTTGATTGTCTAAAATGAATGGAAAAATATTATTTGAGACTTAGCCCTTTTGCTGGCCTTCAGTTGACTTCCCCTATATATTATTAAGTCAGGAACTAATCATTAAATTATGTAGTATTACTTGTTGTAAAATAATTCTAGTCATGTACTCTTAATGTGCTATGAATTGTATATATGTTGTCCTAATGCAGAATATTTTGTTGGGGATTATTTTGTCAGTCTCCAATAATGGTGCAGGAAGGGTTAAAAACTAGGTAAATGCCTCCAAATATATATTTTTCCCCAAGAGATCCCAGGTATTTGTAATCCATAATTTGTACTTTTTAAGGTGTTTTTAATAACTTTTCTTGGTCTAGAAGAAAAGAAGATATACTAGAAGTTTACCATATATATGTGGTATATATATATATATATACCACATATATATGGTAAACTTCTATATACTAGAAGTTTAGAAGTTTGGACATCCAAAGTTGGCTCTATGAGTCTTTACATTTTTGGTTCATGAAGAATTTTCATCCTTCAATCATGGTTTATAATTTCATGTGTATATGCTTAAATGAATCTCTGGAGACATTGACAGTGACCACTCACAGCCTTCTACCTGGTGTTAAATGCCTCTTTCTTGGTAGATGGTATTTTAATTACAACACAGCAATGCTAATGTTAGGTGTTAATGTGCAGTACACAATTTTGTTCATATTATATATTTATTATCTGTCTCTATCCTAGCTCTTGTCTCACCAATATTCTAATATCTCTTCTTGTAGGGTTCAAATCATTAGTCTACCTTTTTTCAAGTTATTCACAAACTGCCTATGCATTCATATACTTTTTTAATTATTGGTTCCACAGAGTGGAACTTTGAACAGAATTAACGCTCAAAACTTTATCCATTGGGAAAATAATTTAGGGTAGGGGAGTCATCAAACTCTTTCAAGAAAATTCTTGTATGGTAGAGTGCTGTAGTCAGTGTTCACATTCAGCTGATATTCCTATGACCTATGCATGGACTTTCCCTCCTCTGTGAGTTGGTATAAAGGCAAAGCATTTTATCCCTGATGCAAACTGTAGAGAGCCATTGTATGTTCACATTGGCAGCTTATACACTGAGAAAAATAACTGGGTCAACAGTGGACAGAAAAGTAGGAGTTTTCTTTGGAGCTTAATCCTCTATGATTAAATTCTAATGCCACCCTTTGGGTGCTTTCGCTGCCTTCCACTGAAGGAGAATGAGAGGTTCTTTATATGCTAACAAATAAGTCCTCTGGCTTTAACACTTGGTCTTTATTGCCAATTTGTCACTTAGTTTTGCAATATCTATTTAGACTCCAATTTCACCAATAGCTTCCCATCTCACCATCATAATAGCTATTCTCCCAATGTCTGTTACATGGCACCAATTAACAGCACAATTCCTTTTCACAGGTGTATCATCCTAACTCATCAGAGTGAATATCTCAGTAATTGCTATATGAGTGCCATCAAAGTCTCTGCCCCATGATTTGGCTCATGGGTAGTAGGTGACCTATCTCCAAAATTCAATCTGCTTTATGTTTGTGTCGGGCACCAATAGGCATTTAGTTGTGGTTTTGACAGGAGATTAGAGGGTAGGATATTTATTAGAGAAGGGGCTTAGAACTAACAGCTGTCCAAGGAATAGAAAAATTGGATGAGGAGATGATGAGCAACAATATAGACCTAAAAAGATGTCAGCTGATTACCTGGGGAGCTCTAGAATTTGGATGGCACTTTACATGTGTCCCAAGTTGAGACAAGAAGGTCAGTTCTTCATACTGCTCTAATAATTAGCAATTGGATATGGTCTGTTTCTGGAAAAGGTAAGTGAAGTGGGATTCATATAAAGGTCCCAAGAAAGATTGCTAGTTAAACCCATCTATTAACATTCCTTCTCAGCAAATGGAAATAAGAACCCCCAGCCTCAGAGAAGAACTCTGGGATATATCACAAAACATGCATGTGGTCAAAGTATTTAATAACTCTGATCTATAGGAAGGTTTATAAGAGAATAAATCTAAAGGTTTTCATCACAAGAAAAATGTTCATTTTTCCTTCATTCTTGTTCTCTCTGTGTTTAAGAAAATCAATTAGTATCATTTCACACTACACATAAAATCCAAAAGCCATCCTATGCACCTTACACATGCACAGTGAGTGAAGTGTTTGAGCTGTTTCTCAAAAAAAACTAAGCAAAGTAAACATTCTTAGTATTACCATTGCTACTAATATTTTATATGGCTTGCAGGTCATGTATGGATACTCCAGTCCAATTATTAAAAGACTTTAGTAAAATAATATCACTTTGGGAAATTTTACTATTCATGAATATATTTGAAATTTTATTTCTCCTCAAAACAATTCTTGAGGTTGCCAGTTTGAGTAGTACTATCTCTTCCTTTCTTTAGTTTATGGGCTGAAACTGGCAGTGTCCAGGACTTATTCCTGGCTCTCTTCCAGGGATTATTTGTCGTAGTGCTAGAGGACCATATTGGGATGCCGAGAATTGAACCCGGGTTGGCTGTGTGCAAGGCAAGTGCCCTATCTACTGTACTGTAGCTCTAGGCCAACAATTTAACTTATTTTAGTAAAATCATATCACTTTAGGACATTTTATTACTCATTAAAATATCTCAAAATTTTTCATTTCTCAAAAAATAATCCCATGAGGTTTCCAGGTTGAATATAACTATTATTGTTATTATTATTATTATTACTGTTTTTTTGTCACACTGAGCAATGCACAGAGCTTACTTCCAGCCCTGTGCTCAGGAAACACTCTTCGTAGTACTCAGGGAACCACATGGAGTGCCAGGGATTGGACCCAGATTGGCTATGTGCACAGCCTTAACAGCTGTATACTATCTCTCCAGCCCCTAAGTAGTTTTACCTTAAATTTGCAGATTTTAAAATTTCTGAGCATCAGAGTATTTAAACTAATATCTTACATTAGCAATATTATTCATCACTTGATGTTTGGATAAATATGAATATTTGAGATTTGATCAATTATCAAATGATAGAAAACCAACACAATGTAAATTCAAGTCAAGTGCTTTCTCCTCTCCCATTGAAGATTTTTATATGATAAATGAGAGAAGAGATTCAATAATAAGAGTCTTTATCAAGCTTCCTCTCTGGAATATGTGTGGGGAATTTTTTTATACTTTTCATTACAGTTCTGATCTTGTACACCAAGGAATAATTATAAGAATTGACACTCCAGAAACAGGTCTATCAGCAATAAGAAAAGGGATTACTTTTTAAAGTGAGTTCTTGACAGCTCACAGGAGCTGGAAGGAGGTATTCTCCAAATTGAAATAAAATAAATACTTTCTCTGAGAGTTAAACAAATCAATGCTAAGGATTAGAAATGAATTAACCAATTCATCTTAGAAGGAAAGACTGGCATCTAGGTCTGCAAGCTTTCCCTATAATCAGAATGAAAGTTCAGTGATTCCTAAAGAAAAACGTTGCCAACAGAAGGTGAGATGAGCAGGCTTGGCAATAATGGGATCATTGCCAGGTCAGCCTGGACCTTCCCACAGTGTGTGCCGCCAGACGCTGAGTCATCTGGCCTTCACAGAGCACTGCCAAGTGATGGAATTATACCAGGGAGACAGTTTTATACCTGAAATTATTAAACATTTTTACCAAAGAAAGAACAATCCCAAAACACTGACAGACGTTGGTGATGAAATTGCTAAATTTTGTTTACTAATAAAAATCATACTGCCCCTTGAGGTGTTGCAGGTGTGGCTGCAGTGCCCAGCTGTGTGAGCAGGTGACAAATAGGAGGCGGCTTGGCTATACCCAGGGGTTCTGCCCTGTGGACCCTGGATGGTTGATGGTCTGACATAAAAAGACTAGGCCACCTGGGATGAACCCAGAGCCACAGCAGATCCTGGCAAGCTACTCGTGGTGTATTTGATATGCCAAAAACAGTAAAATAATGGACCTCATTCCCAATGAATGTAGATGTCACCGGCACCCACTAGAGCAAATCGATGAACAATGGGAAGACAGGTGACAGGTGACAGTAAAAATCATCTAATTAAACTTCTATTACTAGAGCCCATGTTCCTGTGGATTCATATCCCTTAAAAATTTTTAAGGGGCCAGAGCGATAGTCCAGTGAGTAGGGTGTTTGACTTGCACGGGGCTGACCTGCATTCGATCTCCGGCATCTCATATGATCCCCGAGTACTGCCAGGAGTAATTCCTGAGCGAAGAGCAAGGAGTAACCCCTGAGCATCGCCGGGTGTGACCCAAAAAGAAAAAAAATAACTTTTAAAAGATGTTTTGGCTGAGTAGATAGTACAATATTGGGTAGGGTGCTTGCTTGCAGGCTTCAAACCCACTTTCATTTCCACAGCACCCCACCTGGGCCCAAGGACACCAGCAGGAGTGATCCCTGAACACATAGCCAGAGCCAGAAGTAAGACTTAAACACTTGCGGTGTGGTTCACAAACAAGCAAAGGCATATTATCATGACTTTTTTTTGCAAAGAAGTTAGGACATTTGGCAGAAACTCCTAGCCACTGACATTTTTGGACACCCATTTTTCACATTCAGTTTGTTCTTAGCACCGAGAGAAGAGGAGCAATGAATGTCTATCGTGAAGCCCATATGGCAAAAGAAGATCATTTGCTCTGCATGGGTTTATTCCAAAAGTTTTCACTTTCAGGAAGCCTAAAAGACAAATCTGTATCATTCTCACCTGCAGTAGCAGAATGTCTTTAACAATACACAAACATTCCCCCAAAATCCTACTGTAGGAAGAGGACATGCTCATCACTGTACTGAAAAGTAAATACGTCCATAAGCTCTCCTCCCTCCAAGGGTGCCACTTCCATTGCAACCATTTTTTGGCTTTTCAGTGAAGTTGACAACTTGATTATTCTTATCACTAAGGCTATTTCTGCTAAAGGAAAACAATCAACTCAAAGTAAAACTTTTCCAAATATCACTGAGGAAATGCCTTTGCAGCTAAGTATATTAAGGAAACTTGATAGCTTTATAAGTCATTTGAATGGGCAGGGATGTCTACTGTTTTGATTCATCTATGATAATCTCCCTATTACAATTCAAAGATGTTTGCATCCAAAAGTAGTAATTATTTCTCACAGAAATGTAGATAAAAGGAAATAGATAGGATAAAAAAAGAGATCAAGGGGCCCGGGTGATAGCACATTGGGTAGGATGTTTGCCTTGCACGCAGTAGACCCAAGATCAATCCCTGGCATCCCATATGCTTCCCCACAGGACTGCCAGGAGTAGTAATTCCTGAATGAAAAGCCATGAGTAACCCATGAGCGTCAGTTTCGGGGTGTGACCCAAAAAGCAAAGAGAGAGAGAGAGAGAGAGAGAGAGAGAGAGAGAGAGAGATCAAGTAGAAAAAGAGTAGTTAATTATATTATGGAATGTCAATCTTAATTTATATGCTCACCTAAGAAATTACTACAGAATACAGTTTGAAGTATACTGAAATGTGTGCCTACAAGGGCCTGAAAGATAGTTTAGGTGTCAATGTGTTTGCTGTACATGCTGCCAATCCTGGCTCATCCCTGGGGTCCTGGGGCCCCATATGGTCCCCTAAGTCCAACCAGCAAGTAATCCCTGAGCTCAGAGCCAGAAGTAATCATTGAGTGTTACTGAATGTGGCTCAAAAAGATAATAGCAATATTAATAAGAGTAAAGATAAAATAATTCCTGTGATTATTTTTCTGGATGGAGCTCTGACAAGCTGTCAGAGCTCCACCCAGCAGAAGAACTGATCACAGGCCCAGCTTGTCGATGTCCCATCCTACAGCAGTCTTTTTTCAGGCCCAGCCCAGGTATGCCTGATCCACAGACTCACATACACGGGGAACAACTGCTACCTGCTCTCTCTGTGCCCAGCTGATCATGAGGTGCTCAGGAGGGAAGGGGGCTCTAGCCCTGGGCCGCCATCCCAGCAGAGCCTCACAAGAAGCCAGAGGAACCCCACACCATGAGGGCCGCCATTTTCCACATCCGGACTCCACTGCTCCTCAGAGCTCTACCCAGCAGAGAAGCCAATCTTTCCCCAGTTCATCAATAAATGCACGAGATGAGAGGCTACTACAAGAGTATCCCACCCACACAGCAGTACCTGGCAAGCTACCCATGTGGTATTTGATACGCCAAATACCAGTGACAATTATAGACCTCATTCCCATGACCTGATGGAATGGTTTGAGGCTCTTTCTGTTCCTGGAGCAAGCAGATGCCCTTGGGCTCTACTAGCATGTGATGGGACATGTGGAGATGTTACTGGTGCCCGCTTGAGCAAATAGATGAACAACGGGAAGACAAGTGATACAAGTGATTGTTTTTATTATTAATAATAATAAACAAAGCCATAGGTCCCCTTGAGAGGTTGCAGGTGTGGCTGCAGTGCCCAGCAGACAGGAGACAGGCTTGTCCACACCCAGGTTTCTGCCCTGTGGGCCCTGGATGGTTGATGGTCTGACTTAGAAAAAGACTGGGCGCCCTGGGGTGAAACCAGAGCCACGGAGAGCCTGGCAAGCTACCTGTGGTGTATTTGATATGCCAAAAACAGTAAAATAATGGACCTCATTCCCAATGAATGGATACGTTACTGACACTCACTCTAGCAAGTCGATGAACAATGGGAAGAAAAGTGACAAGTGACAATAATAATAATAATAATAATAATAATAATAATAATAATAAAGATAAAATAATTCCTGTGAAATGCTTCTGGACCAGAAACTCCAGTTGCCTAACACAGACCAGGGGAATAAATTTTAAATGCTTTATAGGTCAACCTAAGCATCAAATAGTTTTACACTTACAATTTTGCCTCAAGCATATTTGGTTCTTACCTTACTTCATCCATCCAAATACTTCCCAAAGTATCAACAATATCACAGATGTCACCAGAACAAGCCAACAATGACCAGCAACAATAGTGTGCATCACATACAGGTTAAAAACTGATGCAGACCTTTATCCATCTAAAGCAGGATGGTATTGAGTTTCTTGCAGTCATTCCTCTTTATCTGATCCCCACCACTGTGAATAATGCTTTAATTGTTATCTAAGCCATGAGCCATAATTCTTTTAAGTAGACTGTTTGAATTATTGCTATCCTTAGCTGGAATTCATGCAAAATTTGTGAAATTACAAATAATGCAAAATCATTGTAATGAAATATTTCTTATCTGACCTTGGCAATACTTACAATTAAGTTAAGTTCACTGAATCCAAAGTTTGCAGTGAATTATTTTGAAAATATTTCAATTCTTAATGTGATTAAAACAGGACCAGGTGACTGGGGAGATAGTGTAGGGTTTAAGGAGTTTTCCATGCATGCAGAAGAATGAACCTTGTGCTTGATTACCACTTGGGACACCCCCTGCTTCTCCCTGCACCCCCAAAAAAAAATAGAACCAGTGTCCAGATTGCAAGAAAATAATATCAGTGTGGACATAGATATACACCAAGGAAAAAAGAGTCATCTGTGTCACAAAATTGGAGTTAAGGCTTTATATTAGCTAGTCATATATTTCCATCTTTATTAGTCCTTTGCAAATGATGAGTATTTTAGCCATTGTTCTTTTAAAACTTGTTAAATTTAATTGAAAATTACATTAAATCTGATGAAGATATTATAATTGATACTTTTTTCTTTCTCTAGAAGACAAGGATACTAGCAAAGTCATAAGCGCTTTCTTTTTAAGGTCATCTTTTAAAGTATAGGAATGTAACCAATTATAACTGACTGTGGCTTTAATCAAACCAGAATGTCCCAAAGGTTTTTATTTTAGAGGCACTGGTGAAATAAGACAAATTTAGTAATACTGAAGAAAATAGATAGCATTTGGGGATAAGCTGAGAATGGTCTCAGAGCATGCTCTAATGATCATTATCCAGAAAGGATGAAAAATAAAAGGGATTCTGGAAATAAAACAACAACTATCTTTAGAAAATGAACAAATAATAAACAAAAGCTTATTGCAAAAAACATGCAAATCAGAAGCTGTTTTTATGCTCTATCTTAGGAGGATCTGTTCAGTATCTGAGTTCACCTACTTGCTTCTATGATCTTGGTAACTGCTTCTGAGTTGTGGATTTTGTTTTTTGGTTTTTTTTTTTGTTTGTTTGTTTTTGCAGAGCAAGTTAGTTTTTATTGGTTATTTAGAAAGATGTGAGGGGAGAAAAAGAGAGAAGTACATGTTTAATAGAGAATACAGGCTTGTCCAGAGTAGAAGTTGACAAATAAAAATACAAATAAAATAACTGAAACAGTCGAGCAAGATGCTTAGGGGAGAAAAATCGGCTTGAAGGGCAGGCTGCAAGGTGACTGTTTTAAGAGGCCCTGTTGAGTTGTTTAGAACTGCTTAGTTGAAAATGTTCATCTATAGACTAGGATTTTGCTATTTCTTATTAACAGTATCAGTTAAGCTTAGATACAGGTAGGTTTGGTAATTTTTTTTCTTTTTGGGAGTTTTTTTCTTTTCTTTTTTGTTTTCAATATTTGTCCCTTTGCCAGTGTACATTTCCCACAATGTTTCCATTTCCCCTCAACGCACCCACCCCCGCCTCACACCCTCTATGACAGTCACTTTTCTCCTCTCTGTCTGCCTCTCTGTCTCTGTCTCTGTCTCTTTCTCTCTGTGTGTATGTTTTCTTTTGCTATTTCTTAAAACAAATAAAGGTTTCTAGTTAAAGCTGTTTGAGGTGATGTGAGGAAGCAACTTTATCTGGATGGATGGTCTTGGGAGCAGGTGCAAGACATGAATTTCTTTTAAAAAAATGTCAGACCTACATGCATGAGTAAATCTTTATCAAAGACAAAATCACTAACTGCATAGTGTGATTGAGGGAGTGAAACATCTGGTCATAAAAATGAGTAAGAGAATGCTTGATCCAGGCAACTAAAGATTTCTGAGGAATTTCTAGAACGTGTGATCCAGAGAACTGAAGATTTCTGAGGAATTTCTAGAATTCTTGATCCAGGGAACTAAAGAAACTAAGTTTCTTCTAATTTTAATCTAAGGAAGTATGTAGTTTTTCATCCTTTCCAGAAGAGTGTCTGAGTCAAGAAAAGTCTGAATTTTGACTAAATGTAATACATTATGGCTCTTTTTATTTTGTATTTGTTGTATATCCTTTGGTTACTTGATATAAAAGTTGATATACCACCAGTTGAAAACATAAAAGAAAAGTATTAGCAACTATAGAGGCTATAATTTCTCAATAAGTAAGTTTTCTTTTGCTGTATTTCTTTGGGAGGTACACCAGGGATTACTCCTGGCTCAGTGCTCAGGGATCACTCCTTGGAGGGCCTTAGGGAACCAAAAACACAGTCAGCTGAGTGTAAGGAAAATGTATTACCTGCTGTACTGTCTTTCTAGGCCCAAGGAAAACTTTCATCCCACTCTAAAAACATATATAATATAAATACAGTCTATTTAAATCGCATGGCATGAAAGCTGGATAAAATGCCTACAAGGGTGTTCAAAACGCCTCCAAACTTTAGGTGACAGGTCACATTCTATAATTCTTTGTCGAGGAATATGTTGCCATTGGGTGACACACAACCATAAAATAATCCAAGTTGTCTGTTTGGGACTAAAATTCAGAATGCTGAGACACCTCGCCCCTCCAGATGGAGAGTGGCCCTAAGCAGGTCTCCTTGAAGAAAATGCTTTTATGTTTATCTTCAACCAAATCCATATTTGCATTTAACTAAACTCATGTTAATCTCTGTGCCGCACCCTTATGCTTTTTCTATATAAGCCATGTCTGATTTCAATAAAAAATGTTGCCAGCCACCAGCCTGTGACTGGTTCTTCCATCCATCAGTGGGGCAATGTCTATTGTTCACACCAGGGGACCTGTTGAAAGCTGTCTCTTTTTCTAATTTTAATATTTAAGTATTAAAACACCATAATTTACAAATTTCTTCAGTATAGTTATCACAAGTATTCATTGTTTAACACCAGTCCCACCATGAATGTGGTCGTGGAATGTGGAATCTAAGCCCCTATCACCACCAAAGGGCACCACCACCCACCCACTCCACATTCCCACACCAGTTTCCCAGTTGACTGCAACCAGATTGCTCATCGCAACGTATATATTGGCAAGGTCCTGGAAAGGCCCTGACCCTAAACTGTGTTGTTATATTAACCTGGTGCATGGCAGCAGCCATGCGTCTGGTCCTTCTCTCCAGCATTACTGATCATGTGATTGTCTTTTTTTCAATCCCCTGCTATCTATATACCAGACTGAATAATTTCATGACATCTTATAAGGCTAGCAGATTTTCTAAGAGAACAACCATATTTCCATCCACCCTCCTCCCCTCATCCTTCCCTTATAAATCAGCAGTTAAAAGTTGGTACTTTATTATGAGTTCTAATATTTTCAGGGATTAATCTGAATATATCTTTGTCTGAGTCTTTTTGCTTTCCATAATGATATCACTTCCCACTTCCTTTAGCACCAACATTATCTTTTTGCATATACTTCCACTTTTGTAACACTAATCTCCCAATAGTTCCTTAAATATGTTTCACTTCAAAAGGGAATTCAAGAAGAAATGAGACTTATTTTGCAAAAATTTGCAATTTTGCAGCCATACATTTTTCTAAAATCTTACCAGTTCACTATAAATATATATAATTTACATTTTGGGATATTTTATAAGCTCTGATAAATGCCTTAACTTTTTATTTTGTCTCTGGTGGAGGACTGTATTTTGCATTACATATGAAACTGTATTACATATTCTGTTTGCCATTTTTCATTTCCAGTTTTGAGCTCTAATTCACCAATTATTAGGTCAGAGTTCTCAGGGAGAGTCTAACAAACCTAAGCAGGGTAAAGATTTCTCTAACTGAAGGATAGGAAGATGGTGACGTTTGGGATATTAGAGTGGAGAACAGTAATGTGAGAGGCAGTGGGTCAAAGATTTCCATAAGAGGTTAATTGGCTTGGCTTAGGAGTGTGTTTTCAGTGGCAGTGGTATGTATTCAGTAGGAGGAAGAGGGACTGGGAGGTCAAACTTAGAGCTCCTTCAGTAGGGGAACAAGCAAGATTTGCAGCAGCAGCTACAGGAATAATAGTGAGGTAACAGTGGGGTTTAGGTGGTTACAGTATAGTGGAATTCTGATTCCAAATTGTTCATATGTGACACAGGTTTTCTTATAAAATGGCATCCCAGAGGATGTCTCTTCAGATCCCAGAAGACCTCTTATTGATGTGAGAACTCTGAAGAAAGTATCTCTCACTGAGGATAAATTCATTTTTTGAAGGAGCATTATTATCTCAGTAAAATTTGGCACCTATCGTCATATGATTCATTTAACCCTTAAATTCTCTCAATAGCTTTTTTTTGGAGGGGGTGGAGGTACTGTATCATACAATACTCAAGGATTAATCCTGTTGTGTAATCATCTGCATGGAGGAACAGTACCTCACACACTCTCTCTGGTTTGCTCAGTAGATAGTTTTGAAAGGTCTATCATAAGCTATTGTCTTTAGTCTATCAGTAGAATGTATTCTCCTTTCTTATACTCTTTGCTTTCGCAAAATTGTAATTGAAATAAACAAGTTTGTATTCCTGTTCTCCCAAGGTTCAGATAAAAATAAACTGAATTACTTTTATAGGCTTCTTGTTTTCTGAACTAAGTAGAAGATTATCTAATATCTAAATATTTGATCATGGTTCAATCACAAGGAAATCTTTAAGTACCAATTGCATATAATCTCAAGTGTGTTCTTATCCTATTGAAGAAAAGGTGAGATAAGAAAAAGTGATTCTTGTAGACTAAAGGCACAGTGAAAAGGCAGAGAAAAGATTTCTGCAAACAAAGAGCTTAATGTAGAACTTGTAACAGGATCATATTTGTATTCAGTATTTCAGGAGAATATCCGGCCCAGGTATGATGATCCAGAGACAGACATGGGGCAGAGCTGCTACTGACTCTCACTGTGCCCAGCCGCTCATGAGGTGCCCGGGAGGGATGGCAGGTTCTAGCCCTGGCCCACCACCCCAGCAGAGCCTCACAACAAGCCAGGCGACCCCCCCCCCACTCCATGAGGACCTCCATTTTCCACATCCAGACTTCCTCCTCGTCAGAACTCCACCCAGCAGACCAGACTATCAAAGCCCGGCTCATCGAGATCCACCCTGCCTCAGTCTTTTTAATCCGGCCCAGGTGTGCTGATCCAGAGACAGACATGGGGCAGAGCTGTTACTGACTCTCACTGTGCCCAGTCGCTCATGAGGTGCCCGGGAGGGATGGCAGGTTCTAGCACTGGCCCACCACCCCAGCAGAGTCTCACAACAAGCCAGATGACCCCCCACTCCATGAGGACCTCCATTTTCCACATCCAAACTTCCTCCTCGTCAGAACTCCACCCAGCAGACCAGGCTAACACAGCCCGGCTCATCGAGATTCACCCCTGCTGCAGTCTTTTTTATTCCGTCCCAGCAGAGCCTCACAACAAGCCAGATGACCCCCCCACTCCATGAGGACCTCCATTTTCCACATCCAGACTTCCTCTTCATCAGAACTCCACCCAGCAGACCAGCCTATCACAGCCCGGCTCACGCGGCCGCTTGTGGCTGCACGGTTCATCAATAAATGCTGGATTTTGAGATGACTACATGAGTATGCTACCCACACGGCAGAGTCTGGCAAGCTACCCGTGTCGTATTTGATGTGCCAGATACCAGTAACAATTATAGACCTCATTCCCATGACCTGATGGAATGGTTTGAGGCTCTTTATGTTCCTGGAGCAAGCAGGTGCCCTTGGGCTCTACTTGCATGAGACAGGTCATATGGAGATGTTACTGGTGCCTGCTTGAGCAAATCGAAGATAAACGGGAAGACAGTGATACAGTGATTTCAGGAGACAAAGAACAATTTTGATCATGTTCCTAAAGTGTGAACAAATTTAAGAATCATCCTTCCATGGCTCAAAGTGCTTGAACTCTGGAAGTACTTTAAGTTGGTGCCTACCCTGCTTGGAAAACTTGAGTTGGTGCTTACCCTGCATGTGGTCAATCTTGGTTGATCCTCGGTATCAAATGTTCCCTGCAATATTCCGTGACTAGCCCTGGAGGCCCACAGCACCATCTGCTAAGCCATGGAGACCCCAAACACTGTTGTAATGGTCCATATATTCCCTTGAACCTCATGGCCCTA
Organism: Cryptotis parvus; assembly: GCA_021461705.1. Taxonomy (NCBI): domain Eukaryota; kingdom Metazoa; phylum Chordata; class Mammalia; order Eulipotyphla; family Soricidae; genus Cryptotis; species Cryptotis parvus. Next base: position 62,089 of record JAJIBD010001024.1, on the reverse strand, counting down.
GCAAGAGCACCAATTTTTTAAGTCTCCTATCAAATTTGGAGAGTTGAGATCAAAGAACTGGAAAGAATGTGTTTCAGTCAAGGATCCAAGTATTCAAGACTGGGAAACACAGAGAAACTGTTTTATTTGAACTACCTACCACCTGAGTGATATGTTTAGTCTAATGAGAAATTTGGGTAGACATGATAGGCATTAGAATTCAACATAGAACATGTTTATATCTAACAGTCATTGATGAAGTAGAAGTGTTTCAAGAGAAAGAAACAACTTCGAGAACCCTATAAAAAGATTGTTATATATAGAGAGCAATGGTCCCTAAAAGGTAATGATTCATACCTCATACCTCAGCTACCAACTCATGTTTGATTTACTCCAAACATAGATCCAACAGTCTATCCTGTGTAGGTTGAAAACCCTTAAAGTCTAGCTTTTTGATCAAAATTTAAAAATAAGAGAGAAAAGGAAATACTTATCCACAATTTTTGGTTGTTGTTGACATACAGTGCTCTTTCCAAATGGATAAAGATCAAGTGCTAGGAATAAACACTTTGGTTTGTGATTCTAATCCTTATTATAAGTACTACTGAGAGAGATGCAACTCAAAAAGGAAAAAGATAGAAAGACAGGGAGAGAGAAAAAGAGAGAAAGAGAGAGAAGAGGGAGAAAGTGAGAGGAAAGCAAACAAAGCAAACAAATGGCCTTAATCCACCAAGGATAACAAATGGGAATTGACAGCAAAATCCAGTTGGCAAACTGTTATTAAATATCCAAGAAATTCAGTGTAAAAAGATCAAGTTGAGACTAAGAGGTAATTTACCAAGGTAGAATACTCTAAACAGGCCTTAAGCAGGAAACACAGGATCCTCCATGAATATCACCCCACAGTGATGGGCACTGCAGAGAGTATCTCAGAAGAGTCCCTGGGAAAGCTGGATAGAAACTATAGCGATAGCGCAGCGGTAGGGCGCTTGCCTTGCACGCGGCCGGCCTCTGCCAGCCTGGGTTCAATCCCCGACATCCCATATGGTCCCCCGAGCACCGCCAGGAATAATTCCTGAGTGCAGAGCCAGGAGAAATCCCTGAGTATTGCCGGGTGTGACCCAAAAAAGCAAAAAAAAAAAAAGAAAAGAAAGAAAAGAAAGAAACTATATAGAGAGAATGAATATGTCTGTCATTCATTGAGTGCTGGAACAAAGGAGTCATCAGTTGTAAAGGCATGAAGAGAGAAGGCAACTATAGGTGAGAAATTGGGTGCTCCTAGCAATCTCGGGAAGTTTAATGCCAATTACAAGCAGGAAGTAGGATAAGTCAAAGTGAATATGATCAGTTTAGGCAGCATATTTGGCTTCTGTTTGGCCCTAAATTGGAAGCAGGGGAGGAAAATAAAAACGCTTGCAGTCACAGGGCATGTCCTATTCCCCTTATCCGGTTGCCATAGAAGTGGCAGCTCAAATTTCCAGCCTAATTACGACAGAGGTTATAGCCCAGTGTTCTCGTGTCATATTGATTCGTCTACTGCTGTTTTATATATTCAGTTTTTGTAGAGAACGTTCCATATCTTGTTTTAATCTTTCTCATTGGATTTAGTCACAGTCCTGCAAAGAATTTTTGAGCCTAACCCAATTTTTGAGTCTTGTAAGAAGTTTTTAGCCTAACACAATTTTTAGAGAGGAGGAGGAGGAGAAGGAGAAGGAGGAGGAGGAGGAGGAGGAGGAGGAGGAGGAGGAGGAGGAGGAGGAGGAGGAGGAGGAGGAGGAGAGGAATATTAAAGGCACAAGTAGCAGTAAGCCTTGATTAGATATGATAAGCTAAGAAAACTGTCCATTTGGGAAAAATGTGATAGATAATCTCCATAGGGCCCTAGGGAACATGATTGCAGGTATTTGTGCCTCAAAGGGAAACTGCAGTAAAAAAAAATCCTGACATAATATACAAGAGTCCAAGAAGAGATCGCGTCAACAGAGCAAAGCAACTTCATGGTCGTATAAAAAGAATCATAATGACTGTTAAACAATATTGCTCGCCCAGGGAAAAGGAATAACTTTGAGCTAGTGACTCCATGGGTGTTTTTAACCCACTTAATCTTGATGAGTGAGCAAGGTTAGAACCATCTTAAATGCAGTGATAAATCAAATTTTCTACTTCCAGACAAATATTATATTGTTTTATTCTAAGGTAGACAGAACATTATGACACAAGTCCAGTTATTTTGCTTTGCATATATGTGTGTGTGTGTGTGTGTGTGTGTGTGTAGATGTGTGTAAACAAACCCATGCACACACATGTCAGAGAGAATTTAAATAGATTTAGTACTACCTAAAGAAAAACTTCTATAGAACCTGGGAGAAGAGAATTAAATTGGTGCCCGAGGTATTTGTGTCATGTCAAGAAATAAGTCAGGGAGGTTGTCAAAGAAATTAATTATATGTTAATTTCAAATTAGCATTTACACCAGCTCCAACCTTCAAAGGGCATGATCTGAGGAAGGGAAGTACTTAGAGGAGGGAAATTATTTATCCTAATTGAAAAAAAGACAGTCTGGAGGAATTTGCATTAGGGAGTCTGGCTCAAAGTACCATTGTCATTTGTCCCCTGTTTTTTACTGAGCAGTACAGGTCAGTCATTTTACCAGGTACAGTACTGAGAAACCAGATGACATTTCCAAATAAGTGATGGGCATGGGCTTCAAGATATTTAACATTTGAATTCATAAGCCAAAGAAAACCAAGAAGCTTTAATATATGAACTAGCCAAGGAATTTCTGAAAGTAGTGGAGTATAGGCATAACTGTAAAAATCTTAAAAATATTGGGAGTCGGCAAGACACAATAATTTTTCTCTATTATGAATTCTTGACTGGTTATCTTTTAATAAATGTATTAGCAAGGGGAAATCAAACAGTAGTTTATTAACCTTATGCCCTGAACACATGAAAAGTACTGCAGGGATACAAATAATTCAAAAGGGTAACTTAGAAATCTGATTTGCGGGCCAGAGCAATAGCACAGTGGGGAGGGCATTTGCCTTGCACGTGGTGGACCTGGGTGCACCGGTTCAATCCCCGGCATCCCATATGGTCCCCTGAGCACTGCCAGAAGTAATTCCTGAGTGCAGAGTCAGGAGTAACCCCAAATTATCACTAGGTATAACCCAAAAATAAAAAGAAATCTGATTTGTGTTGTTTTTCAACAACAAAAGTTATTGAAGAAGTAATAGGACAGGGAAATAAAATAGCCATTGGTTCATTTATTGGGCTGAGGATGTGGACGAGTGTATATGGTAATGGCCAAGAATGGTGTAATAGAAATTGGTACATGACTACAACCACGCATATGAGTAGACAAAGATGTTTTCATTTATTGCATGTGCACATCCTTGACATAGGAACTGGGACAACGAAATTAAAAAAACAAAAAGATGCATGGGGCACGGCTCTCCTAATGGCAGAAGTGCAAAAGCAAACATACAATATTTAAATAAACAAAATGATAAACCTAAAGGATTATTTGTATTGGTGAAAAGTTAGACAATCAGAAGAATAATAGAGTCCTCAGAAATATATAAGCCACAAATGTCCACATGAAGGAATAATATTCAAGTGTCAAAAATGTAAGTCACTCATCTCACCAGATCACAAATTTTTCTATACCTACAAATTCAGAGCAACTTTGAAATAAACCATAATGAAATAAAAGAAAACACAGGGTATGTCAGTTCCGTTTTTAGACAAAGTCCAACACACTTTTGTTAGTGCAAAGCCTGCTTGGATCTATCATGGGACAAGCAATCTCGCTTCCCACCAAACTTCAGGCAGAGCCTTTTCGATTCAAATAGGCCTTCTCCTTGGTCTCCAGCCCCATTCAGTAAGAATTCGGCCAGGTCTCACTCCACTCTTGATATCAGGCCAACTTCCTCTTAACAATTTCCCGTTCACTCCCCACCTCGCCCATTGGCTATAGGATTCCAGCTGCACCTTGTTATATTCAGAAAAACATTCAAGCTCTCTCTTTTATTGCCATCATCTTGCCTCCCTTGACTCTTTAACTCCATCCAGTGCAACTGCAATTTTCCTTTGACTTATCTCAAACCCACAACGGAAAGACATCCAAGTAGGAGGAGGTGGAAGGAGATGGAAGAATTAACCCTGGAACAGTAAAACATGCTTCATAAATTCAAATTTAAAAGAAATTGGGATTGAAAACAGATGGAATTGTTCTAATTATTGGGAGACAAAAGAGAAGTAGATTTTCATTCCCAGGGGATAAGCCACTACCTCGAGGAAGGAAGAGTCTTTCCTTTTTTCATTATGAAAGATAGCAAAAGTAGCCTCAATGATGCCATATTTCATAGAGGTGAAAGAGTCATTTTTCCCAGAAATTAACAGTGTCAATATTATTGTAATATCATGTTATGTTCATAACATAACATAACATAACATAACATAACATAACATAACATAACATAACATAACATAACATAACATAACATAACATAACATAACATAAAACATAACATAACATAACATAACATAACATAACATAACATAACATAACATAACATAACATAACATAACATAACATAACATAATATAACATAACATAACATAACATAACATAACATAACATAACATAACATAACATAACATAACATAACATAACATAACATAACATAACATGATATTTATTGGGGCTCCCAATCCGGGCCTGCAGCAGCACGACGCATGCGCAGCCGCTCTCTGCCGGGCTGGTGGTGCACGTGATCCCGGCAGAAGCGTTCCGAACCCAGCACTGGGCTGAGCCTGGGCTGGGCTGGGCATGCTGCGCCCAGATACTCCCGGTAAATTTCTGCTAGGCTCTGCTTCGGGAAGCCTGCTGTAGAGGCTTTTGGTCCGCAAGACCCGAATCAAATTAGATTACGCTCTGAAGTTGCGCCCTTTCTTTTTCTCCATATCCAGACAGTATTTTCATGTCCCATCAGCCCAAAGCTCAAATGTGATGGCTGCAGTTTGGGGACTCCACAACCCTTGGGCGCCATTGTTAAAATGGAACACCAGGGAAGTGAAACTGCTATTGGCTCGGGCAGGGCCAATACTGTACTAATAATGCTGTATTTAGAAGTGACTACTAGAGTATGCCACCCGCACGGCAAGCCTGGCAAGCTGCCCGTGTCGTATTTGATATGCCAGATACCAGTAACAATTATAGACCTCATTCCCATGACCTGATGGAATGGTTTGAGTCTCTTATGTTCCTGGAGCAAGCAGATGCCCTTGGGCTCTACTCGCATGAGACAGGACTTATGGAGATATTACTGGTGCCCGCTCAAATAGATGATGAACTGGATGATAGTGATAGTGATAGTTATGTTAATATTATGTTAATGATATTGTTAATATTCCCTCCAGCTATTTCATTCTGTGCTTTTCTTTTGCCTCTAAATCGATGCCTATCGAAGGACTGGAGATCAAAGGGCAGCCTGAGCTCTCGCCAGGAGCATAAGCAGCATCTGGAAACACCAACTCCAAAAGACGTCCAGTCCCTTCCATTACGACAGTCTCAGGTCATCCTCTGACTTGCTCAAGGTCAAGTGCAGAAGCTTGAATTGGGCAGAAGTGCCGTCTGACTCCAAAGATAAGATTCTTTCCATTACCCGAGCAATTCCCAAACACCAGACCTTGGCCTGGATCCAGCTCTAAATTAAGTTATGAGCTGTCAGAGGCAAAATGAAAACTCTAAGGACACTTTAGCAAGTTTTTCTTAAATAAAAACAAAATGAATTCAATTGAAAGTACTATTCTTTTTCTGAGATTACAGCCCACTTCTATTTTTAAAAATTTCTTACCGTCGGGAAAAGATTTTGGTTGTGACAATAATGCTTTAATTTTTACGTTATAGTTTCCTAACTGGATGGGAATAGCACCTGAGAGATTTGGATGCTTTGGTCACTCCTGGAATTCGAAGATTTAGGAACCTGGAGTTGGAAAATGAAAATCTCATGAAACTTAGAGGCAAAGGAGCAGCTACAGTCCTCAGTTGGTTACTCTCCTGTCACCTTTATGTTCACTTCAACTAGTGAAATTCAGCAAGAAGTGGCTCAGATCTCAGGAGAAGTTAACATCTCCCATTGGCTTCAAGCCATCAGGGAAGCAAGGGCAAACACCAAGGCACAGTTGCCATCAGGGATAAATAAGACAATTCTAAGGAGCAGAAGAAAAACTATTCTCAGAGAATTTAACAGCAAGAGACAAAGGGAAGAAAACTGCCCTGACAGTAGATCCGTTGTTGCTCCTGTCAAAAAATCAAGTAGAATCATTGTCCTCTGCGGGAATTACTTTGTTGTTTTATTTATTTTAACTGTTGCCCTCTTTTACTCAAGGCTAGAGGGAGGGAAGGCGAAGAAAGTTGTATTTCCTATCTACCAAAGGTGGTGTCGTAATGTCATGGTCAGAGCACTGCAGTTACAGGAAGTAAGGCACTTGTTTGCACCCCCCCAAATGTGGAAGTTGCCAGGTTTGATCCCTGGCACCTCATATGGTCGTCAAAGGACCACAAAGAGTGGTCTCTGACCATATAGCCAGGAATAAGTCCTGATCACTGCTAGGTATGGACTCAAAACAATCAGAGTAGTGTACCAGTTAAGAAATCTGTCTGTTTGACAACCCGTTTCCAGCATGCGGCTCTGGCTAGCTAAGCACACTCGTTTGACAGTACCTCTGTTTCTTTGTTTATAAAATATGAGTAACCAGACTTCCTACTTACTAGAGTTGGTGTGCGAACTGAGAAATGTTCAGTGATAGCCTATCAACTACATCTGAAGCAAAAAATAGAAAATATTAGTCATCATCACTTCTAACAGTAACATGACTAAAAGACTAAGCGGCACTTTTTCCTGTTGTTTCCCCACTTTCACTGACTTGCAGCTATTATAGAGGACTTCTCTACCATTTTTCTCTCTCACTCCACCCTTCTGCTAGCTCTCTCTCTCCCCAGCACCATCTGAGAGTTCAGAGTTTCCATCCCAGAATGGAAGATAATGTAATGTGTTGGATGTCTGCCTCAGGAATTCTCTTTAGGCAATGAAAGCACTGCCCAGAGGTCAGGTAGTCTTTTAATATTGACTCAGACCCCCAGAAGGAACATAGCCACAAGAGATCTGCCTAAGGAATAAATTTTGTTCCTTAGATTTAGTACTTTAATGCTGTGCTGGCTTTTGGTTGGCTATACTTGAGGAAATCTGCAGGCAAAGTCTTTCAAATTCTGAATGACTCCTCCAAGTTTATAATAAGCATCAATGTCCTTATTGCTTCTAAGTTATCTAACACACGACATTCCTTTACAAAAAATTTTATGAGTTCATTTAAAGGTACTTTCTTATTCATTGCTCTTACTCAAAACTGGATAATCCTATAAACATTAACAAGGCTTCTGGAGGCAAAGTGCTTGCCATAGAGTCAGGCTGGGGCTAGCGAGAGAATCAGGGGACAGTGGTGGTGGGAAACATGCACTGGTGAAGGGATGGGTGCTGGAACACTGTATGTCTGAAACCTAATCATGAATAGTTTTGTAATTGTGTATCTCAGGGTGGCAAATAAAAATTAAATAAATGAAAATTAAAAAGCCTCCTGAAATAAGGTGGAATAGCTTCTAGAGACCAACTAAAGTCAGATTCTGGAGATCAGGAATTGAGAGACGGTGGCCAGCTGGTCACATGGACCTGCAACCTGATTTTGTAATATATACTTTGGTGGGAACACAGTCACTCTCATTCATTAATGTTCCCTCTAAACCTGCTTTCAGACCAAAAGGGCAGAGATAAACAATTAGGTCAGAGACTGTATGGCCTAGAAAACTGAAAATATTTACTGTCTATCAGAGAATATTACAGAAAAGTAAGAGTTTCTATGTATTATGGAGTCAGATGATTAGGAGACAAGTTGGCAATCTCTGAGAAATGTAGATATCATCATGATTGGACAGTAATCAGTTTTCACTTGTATCACTTGTCTTCCCGTTCATCATTGATTTGCTAGAGTGGGCACCAGTAATATCTCTATATGTCCTGTGACATATAGTAGAGCCCAAGGGCATCTGCTTGCTCCAGGAACATAAAGAGCCTCAACCCATTCCATCAGGTCATGGGAATGAGGTCTATAATTGTTACTGGTATTTGGCATATTAAATATGACACGAGTAGTTTGCCAGGATCTGCCGTGTGGGTGGCATACTCTCGTAGTCATCTCTGATCTCCAGCATTATTGATGAACCAGAGAGAGAGAGACACACACACACAATCAGTTTTACACCAACGTTTCTGCAAGAATAGAAATATGGCAGACAGAAATTTGAGTTGTAAAAACTTTTCATCTGGTCTTTTGGTTTGGCTTGGGGCAGTGCTCAGAGCTTACTTCTAATTCTGCACTCAGAGATCACTCCTGGCAGGCTTAAGATATGTGGGGTGTTGGGGATCAAACCAGTTGGCCACATGCAAGACAAGTGCCCTACACACTGTACTATTACTCTGACTTCAAAAAAAATCTATTGGAATGGTTCAAAGGGGTAGCATAAGTATTGTATTTCAATGCAATTCTTCTGTATTAAGTTTACTGTTCCAGAAACCATGGTTGATTAATATTGAACAGCAAAACTCACACTGAAGGGAATATGACAAGGGGATACTAAGATGTGGGGATAATAAAAGTAAGAAGTCTTTACTCTTTTAAGTAAAGACTATATTGAATTAAATAATGGGATTGTGGCTCAGATGCTAAATTGCTTGCTCCCATGTCTGGGCTCCATCCATGCTTCCCAAGAACCACTTGGCAAAGACTCTGTCCCCACCCCCAGCGTCACATGAATAGCAACCAAACAAAAATTTCACAATGAAACAAAACTTTGGGGAAGTAAGTCTAAGGAATAATTGAGTTAAAAGTAATTAAAGTTCTAGTTCCTTTTCTTAAGTCAACTATATATTGCAGTAGAGTCAACAGCAACATTTGTGAACTAAAACGCAAACCAAACATAAGTACTTTGCATTCATTTGCATTATTAAAGGAAACATACTCGTGATGATTTACTCCCTTTGCTAAATAAATGGCAAAATTTGGGGAAATAAAAATTTTGGAGGAGAAGTTATTTTCTATGGTTCATAAAAAGACATTTCTTAAAATTTCTCTAAAGCAGATAAGATGTTATCTAAAAGAATCAGTCACTCATGTTTTTTTTAAATAAAAAAAGACTTTTAAACACTTTTTTTTTTTTTTCTTCATGATTTCTTGCCACATATTCTAGCATTTTTCCTTTCTCTGTGTAGATTTTACAAAATTGAATGCTACACACTTCAATGAGGTTCATTTTTCACTCATTTTCCCTAATTCAATCATCAATGCAATTTGTGACCCATTTAAAATTGTCATGTCTCTTGTTGAAAACAATTTGGAAAAACATTTTTAAGAGACATAGAATATTCAAAGTCTTTGACCCAGTTATATTAACGCTGAGAATTTATCTTAGGATAAAATATTCAGAAGAAGAAAAAATATTAAAAAAGAAAAAATATAAAAAAAGAAAAAAATATTCAAAAAATATTATTTTCTAGATTCACATTGACTGTACTACCTTAGTAGCAAATCTGTAATATGAGAGGACATATTACAAACAATTACTTTGTTGTTTTTTTTTTTTTTTAACTGTTGCCCTTTTTACTCAAGACTAGAGGGAGGGAAGGTGAAGAAAGTTGTATTTCCTATCTATCAAAGGTGGTGTCGTAATGTCATGGTCAGAGCACTGCAGTTACAGGAAGTAAGGCACTTGTTCGCACCCTCCAAACCTGGAAGTTGCCAGGTTCGATCCCTGTCACCTCATATGGTCTTCGAAGGACCACAAAGAATGGTCTCTGACCATAATGCCAGGAGTAAGTCCTGAGCACTGCTAAGTATGGTATATTATTTAATAGTATATTATTTATACTATAAATAATTGTATTTTATAATAGGATAAAATATAATAAAATATATAATAAAACATATGATAAATAATTATATTTTTTGTAATTTTATCTAATTATATTTTATAATATAAAGGTATTATATAATAGTATATTATTAAAATAATATTTTAAAATAAAATATTAGCTTCTATAATATTAACTGCTATATTGAGGCACTGAAAGGAGACTTAAGTGACCATAAGCAAATATGGTCTTCGTTTTTGTCACACAAGACTGATAGATAATATACTACCCATCAAACTAAACCTGAATTTCACATAAGCAACAAATCATTATAGGTGTTTTTCTTAATTAATATAATAACAAACCTCTTTACATCCAAAATAAGGGAAGAAATGTATAACAACACAGAAGTATATATGGTGTATGTCAAGTGAGAAAAGAATATAAAATTATATCTACATTATGATTATAGTTTCAACAATGATATTTTCTTACAAAGTAGGGCTAGCAGAAACACAAAGATTGTTTCATAAATTAAAGTCTAGAAGAACTTTGGGTGATAAAATGAAGTTCTAATTCTAAAATAAATTTTTGTTCAGAGAGTATTTATTAGTTTAAAAATGGAGAGCATTTCATTTTCCCCTTTAGCTTTTAATACTTAAACTAATTTAGGATCTGTATTTGTGACAGTTTAATTACAGAGAAACCATTTCAGCTAAATTGAGCAGAATCGAGGTTATTCCAAATACTTTAAGCAGAAGGGACAGAAACAATAGTTGGAGACATAGATTATAGTTTGGTTTTCCAGCAGTGATTCTCAAAGCTATATCATGAAACTGGATCACCAAAAGGACTGCTTTTTCTGCCACAAAGAGGATACAATTCGTGACTGTGGAGTTTCAGAACATTGCCTCTGTGTAATCTCCACTGGAGAAATATAAATTCATACCACCATCTATATCCATGCAACCCATGTCTGAACTTAAGCTTTTGACAAGTGCCTCTTATTGAAAGCACCTTAATCCCATGTAAAAAACTTTAACATTTCCATGCTATATTGAGATACTGAAAGGAGACTTAAGTGACCATAAGCAAGTCTGATCTTTCATTTTTGTCACACAAGATTGACAGATAATATACTACCTATCAAACTAAACCTGAATTTTGCATAAGCAACAAATCATTATTGGTGTTTTTCTTAAATATTACAGGAGACATACTGATAATTAAGGAATGTTTAATACTTACCTGAAATTCATATATTATTGGACATGATTTTTTTTTGGTTCAATATAGCAATTTTACTGCCACAAAACTAACAGAAATTAAAATTACTCCCAATTCATGAAGTCTTAGTGGTATTTATTTTCAGATAAAAATTACTGTAGGGGCCGGAGCGATAGCCCAGAGGGTAGGGCGTTTGCCCTGCACGCGGCCGGCCCATGCCGGCCAGGGTTCGATCCCCGGCATCCCATATGGTCCCCCGAGCACCGCCAGGAGTAATTCCTGAGTGCAGAGCCAGGAGTAACCCCTGAGCATTGCCGGGTGTGGACCTCAAAAAGCAAAAAAAAAAAAAAAAATTACTGTAAAGAGTGACCTCAGATATCTGAAAATAAGTTTCCAATATTTTGAACTTGCCCATTACTTAGTTTTTAGTTTTTGTTTGAACATTTTATTTACAAAAATAAAAGTGATGCACAACACTGTCAATGAAAGGGTTTCACACATATAATGTTCCAACACCCCCCACCAGAGTGTTCATTTCCCTCTACCTAGTCTCAGGGTATTCCCCCCACCAAACACCCTGCTCACCCCATCTCCCACCACAGTTGTATTATCTTATTCTTAAACCAATATTATCAGCAGTAAGATTTATCAAAAATTAGAAAGCAAATGGGCATATCTTGGTTATAATAATCTATTTTACCATCAATAGGCTTTAGCACTAAATGTTAACCTAGAACAAATGTAGTTCATAGAAATATTTAATTTCTAGTCCCCTCATATTACAGATTTGCTACTAAGGTAGTACAGTCAATGTAAATCTAGAAATCATACTCTTAACTTTTTCTAGTTTAGTGGCTTCACAAGATTGAACTTTTGTTTTTAATTGTGATTGACATTTTTTTTAATTTTTTTATTTTTACAATTACAAAGATATACAATTAAAAAGTTCATATTTGGGTTTTGGTCATACAGTGTAGCAGCACCCATCCCGCCACCAGTGCCCATCTCCCACCACCAACGTCCCCGGTTCCCTCCCCTCTCCCCCCAGCCCTCCTCCATGGCAGGTTCTTTATTTCTTTCCATTTCTCTATCTTTCTCTTTTCCTTCCTCTCCAGACTATGGATTACAGAACATACATTAAAGGGTTGTCATGTGTATCCTTTGCCTCTATTTAATGCTCAGTTCTAGGTTGGCATTAGTACCCTCACAATCTAGGTAAGACAGAAAATGGAACAGTGATTGACATTTTTAACTTAAATTGCTTCTACAAAATATGTTGACTCTTTTAACCTCCAACATGAGACAAACAATGTGGTTCTACTCAAGAATTTTGACAGAGAAGTCCTTGAACCAAAATAGCCTGGATTTTTTTTGCTCTGATTTGGTCCTGATTTTACTCAGTGAGCTGGATTGGTGACAAGTCTCGGATTCTGAGTCACGGTTCCTTCATCCCCACATAAGGTCATTAATATTTTTCCCATATCCCTTACAAATTTGCCATAAGGATAAAATAAGTTCACATCTGCCACATTTTCTGAAATGAAATTAGTGCCAAGTAAGAAACTTTGCACAATCTCGAGTGAAAATATTTCAAGTTTAAATTATTCAATAGTCCAATCATTATCCATCGCTTAAAGGTGAACTGTCTAACCATTACACAAATCAGTCTTGCTATTTATAATCTTAATTATTTTCCTCTTGGGTAATATTGGTTTCTGCTCTGCCGGGTGTACCTGTGTCTTCAAGTGATCAAGTGAATATTGGTTTAAGTAGTGACAGAAACTCCCAAAATAGAAATGCTTTAAAAAAAGAGAAACAGTCATATTTTATTCAAGTAAATTAACTCTAAAATTAAATATTTCATGGAATTTAATGACCCTTGAGCATCTGGATTCACCTATTTTATTTGCCTCCCATTTGAATGTAGATTCCACTCACTGCCCACCCGGCTGGTCAAATTACAAGTATCATATCTGTATCCCTGTCCTCGAAAGGAAAATGGAAGAGGAAAATGGGAGTGGTCAAATATTTTTCTTTTGATTTGAATTTGCCTCCTAAAATCATTACTATATTTTCACTTTCTCCCTAAATTAGTTTAAATATTAAAAATAAAGGGAAATATGAAATGCTCTCCATTTTTAAACTAATCACTTCACTTGATCACTTGACATCCCGTTATTCATCCATTTGCTTGAGCCGGGCCAGTAACATTTCCACTTGACCCTATCATTTGCCAGTGTAGCCCAATGGCATCTTCTTGCTTCAGGAATACAAAGAGCCTAAAACCATTATTTCAGGGTCTTGACGAAGAAGTCTGACCATCACATAGGTGGGCGGCCACGTGCTCTTTTGACATCCCATGGGATCCAGTCAGTAATGGCTCTAGTCCAGCGACTGTCTCCAAATCGCATTACATGTTCAGCCCATATGATTATCGATGCCTTGGCAAACAAGACAGTGCCCCTGACTCTGGAATAGCGACGGAGGACGGAACTCCAGATTTCTTCTCTCACTTGAGTGAGGCGTGATATTCAAATCATAGCTCTTTCGAGTCTTCTTTGGGAGATGTGAATAGCATTCTCATCCTGCTTTTGTAGGGCCCAGGTCTCTGAGGCAAATGTTAATGCAGGGAGAATGGTGGATTCAAAGAGATGTGCCCGGAGCCAGAGGTTCTTTGTCTTTTTCACTATTTTTTCGTTGCTTTTGAAGGCATTCCATCCTGCTCTCTTCCTCCTGCCCAGCTCCGGTTTTAGGTCGTTCATCATGTTAACTTATAGACCTAGGTACATATAACTACTGCATTCAGAGATGTTTGATCCATTGAGAGTGAATGGGGCCTCTGGAACTAGTTCATTTTTCATGAACATAGTTTTGTTGAGATTCAGCTGTAGAATCTTTCCACACTCTCGGTCAAAGTCAGCCAGCATTTGTGCCGCTTGGCTAATGTTTGGTGTTATTAGAACGATGTCATCAGTGAATTATTTTAAACTAATAAATACTATAAATGCTCTCTGAACAAAAAATTTATTTTTGTCATAAATTCATCAGGGGATCACACATAATTACATAAATAAATAAAACTGTCCCTTTAGTTATTGCAGGTGTGGCTGCAGTGACTGGCTGCATTGACAGTGGCAGACAGGAGACAGGCTTGTCTACACTCCCAGGGCTCTGCCCCAGTGGGCCCTGGTTGGTTGATGTCTGACATAGTAAAAAACCGGGCCACCGGGAAGAACCCAAAGCAGAGCCTGGTAAGTTACCCGTGGCATATTCAATATGCCATAAACAGTAACAATAATGGACCTCAAAAGGACGTAACTGGCGCCCACTCGAGCAAGTTGATGATCAATGGGAAGACAAGTGACAAGTGACAAGAGAAAAAAAACATAGTTTTATATATTTCCTGACTCACCTAAAATTAAGTCTTCTTTTTGCTAAGTTTGTCAGCAATTCTTTCATAATTGCTAAACAATCAAGTATCTTCTCATGAATTATAGGTACTTTTAGTTCAGACTGCAATAACAAAGGTCATAGACTGGGTACATACATATCACAGATACATATTTCTCTCAGATTTGGAGATCAACTGGCATCAATGTTAGGTTTTGGTATGAGCCCTCTGCTGGGTTGCAGATTGTATTTTTTCTTGTCTTAGCACATGATCAAAACAGATCTTCCTGGGTTCATTTCACTTGAACAATAGTCCCATTCATGACATCTGCACCCATATGACCTAATTACTTCCTAGAGTCTCCACCTTGAAATAACATCAAATCAGTGGTTAGAATTTTAAATATGAATGGGGCAGACAGGAAGAATTATTTTATTTTAATTAATTACAAAGGATACTTCAACTAGAATATATCTTAATATGCAGTCAGAATGTTGTCGAAAGGGAGAAAAAGGAGAAAAAATGAAGAAAAAAAAGCAATCAATAGGAAAAGTCAAATTATGGTTGGCTTAATCATAAACTTTAATCGAGAGTAGAGAATCTGGCACATATTAGATAATTTACAAATATTTGAGGAATGTATACAAAGGCTCTAGTCAGCGGTGGTCTCCAAATCCTATTACAAGTCTAGCCCATCTGATTTTCGATGCCTTGGCAAATGAGACAGCATCCCAGACTCTAAAACAGTGACGGAGGTCGGAGCTCAGGATTCCTTCTTTCACTTGAGTGAGGCTTGATGTTCCAAGCATAGGTCTTTCAATTCCTCTTTGGGAGACACAAATACCATTCTCATCCTGCTTTCGTAAGGCCCCGGTCTCGGAGGTGTATGTTAATGCAGGGAAAACAGTGGAGTTGAAGAGATGTGCCTGGAGCCGGAGGTTCTTTGTCTTTTTAGCTATTTCTTCAATGCTTTTGAAGGGATTCCATAAAGCTCTCTTCCTCCTTGCAGCTCAGGTTTTAGGTCATTCATCATCTTGACTTCTCGACCTAGGTACACATAACTGCTGCATTCAGAGATGTTTGTTCCATTGAGAGTGAATGGGGTCTGTGGAACTAGTTCATTTTTCATGAACATAGTTTTGCTGAGATTCAGCTGTAGACCTATCTTTCCACATTCTCGGTCAAAGTCAGCTAGCATTTGTGCCGCTTGGCTACTGTTTGGTGTTATTAGAACGATGTCATCAGCAAAGCAGAGGTGGTGTAGTTACTGACCATCTGTCTTCACTCCCAATCCTTCCCATTCTAATTGTCGCATGATGTTCTCAAGGGTGGTGCTGAAGAGTTTTGGTGAAATGGTATCACCCTGTCGAACCCCTCTTTTGACATCGATGATCACTTCTTTGTAGAATGGTGAGATCCTGGTGGTGAATCCGTAATACAGCTCACGAAGGATCTTGATGTATTGGGTTTGAATGCCCTGTTTGGCTAGGGCTTCAATGACTGCCTTCTGACTCCACAGAATAAAAGACTTTCTGTAAATCAATGAATGTGAGACAGAGTGGCATTCTGAACTCCGCTACAAACTTCAATGAGCTTGGTTACCGTGTGGATATGGTCGATTGTGCTGGATCTTTTTCGGAAGCCAGCTTGCTCACTTGGTTGCCACCACTGGACTAAAGCTGTTACTGACTTGTTCCCAAGGGATGTCAAAAGATCACGTGGCCACCCACCTACGAAGATGGTCAGACTTCTTTGTCAAGACCCTGAATAAATGATTTGAGGCTCTTTGTATTACTGAAGCAACCAGATGCCACTGGGCTACACTGGCACGTGATAGGGTCAAATAGAAATATTACTGGTTACTGGTGCCCGCTCGAGCAAATCAATGAGTAACGGGATGTCAAGTGATCAAGTGATATATACTGGGGAATGAAAGTTGTTAGAAGGTTAAACAAAGGTCATAAATTTGACTCAGCAGAACTCAGAATGTCAATAAAATTACTTAATTGACAATTGAAACAGAGAGAACATCTTGTAACATCCTCTGTGTCATAAAACATGTCAACTATTCATACCTTCACATGACAGCAAATGACCTCAGCTCAAATTCCCTGTCTCATTAGATCTGTATGTTCATAGATAAAACTGCAAGTTCATTTTACCCTTTTGGATATGGACCAGTCTCTGTGATGTGAGGTGATATCTCATTGTTGTTTTGATTTGCATCTCTCTGATGATTAGTGATGATGGGCATTTTTTTCATATGCCTTTCGGCCATTCGAATTTCTTCCTTGTCAAAGTTTCTGTTCACCTCTTCTCCCCATTTTTTAATCGGGTTGGCTGTTTTCTTCTTATATATCTGTATCAGTGCCTGATATATCCTGGATATTAACCCTTTATCAGATGGATATTGGGTGAATATTCTTTCCCATTCTGAGAACTGTCTTTCTATCTTGGTCACTGTTTCTTTGGAGGTGCAGAAGCTCTTTAGTTTCATGTAGTCCCATATGTTTATCATTTCTTTTAGTTGCTTTGTTATGGTGTTTCACCTTTGAAGATGTCTTTAGCTTCAATGTCGTGGAGGGTTTTTCCTTTATTTTCTTCAATGTACTTTATGGATTCAGGTCTGATATTGAGATCTTTAATCTATTTTGATCTGATTTTTGTGCAAGGTGTTAGACAAGGTCCAAATTTATTTTTTTACATGTAGCTGTCCAGTTTTCCCAGCACCACTTGTTGAAGAGGCTTTCCTTACTCCAGTTTGGACTCTTTGCACCTTTATCAAAGATTAACTGATCATGTCTTTGAGGGTGGGTGTCAGAATCACTTGATCACTTGATCACTTGAATCCCGTTATTCATCGATTTGCTCGAGCGGGCACCAGTAACATTTCCGGGTGTCAGAATACTCAACTCTATTCCATAGGTCCACAGGTCTGTTTTTATTCCAGTACCACACTGTTTTAATTACTGCTGCTTTACAAGTGCTGGCGTGGATGCAGGGAAAAGGGGACTCTCATACATTGTTGGTGGGAATGTCGACTTGTACAACCTTTCTGGAAAACAATATGGACATTCCTCCAAAGACCAGAAATTGAGCTCTCTTTTGACCTAGCCATACCACTCCTGGGAATATAACCTGGGAAGCCAAAAACACACAGCAGAAACACAATCCACACTTTCATTTTCATAGCAGCACTATTCACAGTAGCCAGAACCTGGAAATAACCAGTATGCCCAAGAACTGATGACTGGATAAAGAAACTGTGGTACATCTACACAATGAAATACTATGCAACTGTTAGGAAAAATGAAGTTATGAAATTTGCCTATAAATGGATGGACATGGAAAGGATCATGGTGAGTGAAGTTAGTAAGAAGGAAGAGATATAGAATGACTGCATTTATTTGCATGGCATAAATATATCAGGTGGTCTTACCAAAAGTGGAAATTACTGCGAACTTGAGGGAGTCAGAGGTTAGATAAAACAGAGAAGGAAACATATATGAATAAATGTCGAAAGGGCTGATACCAACATAGAACTGAGCATTAAATACAGGCAAAAAATGCATATGATGGCTTCTAAGTGTATGTAGTGCAACCCACAATGTGTAAGACAAGGAAAAGAGAGGGAGAGAGAAAAGAGATAAAGAACTTGACATTTAGGCAGGCTATGGGAGGGGGGGAGGGAATTGGGGACATTGGTGGTGGGAAATGGGTACTGGTGGAGGGCGGGGTGCTGAAACACTATGTGACTAAAACCTCCAAACATGAACAACGTTGTAATTGTATATCTAACAGTGGTATAATAAAATGTTTAATTTAAAAAAAAAACTTCAAGTTCAGTTATGCTTACCATCATCAAACCTATAAATATTCAAAATCTCTCCATTTTGTAAATTCTGATCAATTTCTGAGAATCCCAACTCATGATTAATTCCAGCCTGCAAGTGTCTTGTCCTAACTTTTTTTTTAAAAAAGACCCTATAGTTACTTTGATATGTGTTAATTTAGCATGCTCAGAATTTAACTTGGAAACAAGTTATGTGTTTTTAATGTTTTTGGTCAGTGGCACCATGCCATATAACATATTTTGTTAAACACCATACTTATTAATCGATGTCTGTTTTCACCAAATTTTTGAGTGATTGTATGTCATGCAGTATACTGAACAGCTCAAATATTTTCTGGAGCAAGTTTGTGTATAAATATGAACAGATAATGAGTCTGATAACCAGATGTGTTTTTCCTAACACAGACAATATTCCCAAATCTCTCTGGTAAAAATGAGGAGAAATGAGTTGAGACATGCATGGTATCTTCTTTGATAGATAAGATGATGAGAGGGAGCAGGAACAAGGAAAATATATTTTGGAATCACTAAACTGGTCAATGAATATCAATTTCTCAAAATAGAAGTCAAAAAATCTCTATTTGTTAAAGAATATTGTACTGTAATTCATCCAGTCTTTTATACAAGTCTTCAAGGCTTATAACTAGGGAGTTTTTGACACCAGGTTTGGATTCAGAATAAACGTATGTACAATTTAATTTTGTTTCTTATTATATATGACTCAGGGCATATATTATCCAAGGTGCAATTATCTCACTTGTAGAAATATTATATTACAGTTAAGTTTGTATATTTAACCATATGGCTCTCTTTTACATAATTAAAACACACCATAAAATTATATCTTGTATCTTTGTACTTTATTACATCAAATTATGCTGCATTCATTTTCTACTGGTGACATTCACATTACTCTGTGATTATGTAGACAAAATGAAGTCTATTACACTTTATGAGCATGTCAAAAAATGAGTTTGCCTATGTGAGTATTTGCCTAATGTGTTGATTCTAGATATGAATATTGAATCATTTTTCATTTTATTGCAACACCTACCTACACTACAGATAGGTCGTTATGAACATGAAAAGGAAAGCAATGATGAAATGCTTGCTATACATTCAGGTTTCCCTTTTTTTGTTGACAAAACTAAATCTTAATTGATAAGCTTAAGATGGGTGTATTTTGATAATATTAACAATTATGGAATAAGCTGTATAGTAATGACATTAACGATAGTGACAGTCACCTAACTACATGAAATACTACCAGAAGATGGCAGTCTCATTTCTTTAGGGAAGAGGATGACTATGAAAAACGGATAAGATATAAGATGACAGATAGTGTGGAGGATGAAATTGTTCAGGTCATAGCTAGCCACTACCTGTCAGCATAATTCTTTCCCAGGTAAGGCCAACGAAATCTCTTTGCAGAAATAGCAGGAACTAAAAAAGTCTAACTGATACTGAGATGGTTTTTACCACAAAAAGATTATATATAAGAAAGAGGTCATAATTCATCTAAAGTTTTTACCACTGACTTTTTCTCATCTTTCATGCCATGTTCTTCTTTCAAGCTGCCTCAGCACACAGAATACTCAGATAAAACCTAGCACATGCCTCAACTGATGCTATTTTTCCCCTTCGAGTAAATGATTTCAAGATAAAATGGATTTTCTGTGGTGAAGAGATAGACTACAGTCAATTATCTAGTCATATTCATGCCCTCTTAAGAAGTATTCCAATACAATATGCATATAAATAAATTCAAAATCTATTTTCCGGTCCTAAGAACTTAGTCATTAAGGCAGTAGACTGGGCCTCTTAAAACCCTCTCATATTGACTATTGTAACTTCTCACAGTACTGTTATGAGCAATAGACTGAACACAAAAAATCCACAATTCTAAATTGAAGTTCTATAATAGTTACCCTGCTCTTTTTGTTTCCTGTCTGTTTGATAAGCTGCTTCTCCCCAACCTATGCATATAGAGCAGAAACAATTTGGTTTGCCCTTGAAGCATCCATCCCCCTACCAATAAAAGAGGGCCACCCACATTATTCACATTTTCCCAGTGTGCATTCATGTAAGGCTTTTTTTTTGCTGTTCCATTTTGAAAGCTTGTAGATCAGTGAAAGCTTGCGTTAACAAGCACAACCATTTAATTTCCAAAATTAATGAGGGAGCTCATCATACTGAGTGCACTCTATCAGGATGTCTGATTCTTTTTGGAATTGCTCTGAAACTCAGGGAGAATGTGATGACCAAATGGTACAAGCCTAATGATGCTTTTACATTAGGATATGAAAAGAGAAAAATAAAAATTTAGCATGCAGAAACAATATTGCTTCAATTTGTAAATGACAAAAATACACTTCATCTCAATTAACATATAAATTCTGTTATGAAGTGTTAGTCACATTGCTAATAATTAAAAACTCGGTCTTCCAGTCATTACAATTGGACAGTGATGAAATGATATAAAAAGTATTTGAATTCTCTTTGGTATATTTATTTGGAGAATGACAAGAAATAGTCTATGCCATTATCCTGGGTCTTCTGAAAAATTTTAGGTGCCAATTTTCAGAGTTTGTTGATCATGTACCCCAAATTAGAAATGGTACCCAGAGAATCCTAGGACAGTTCAGAGGTCACCTCCAAACAAGTAATTTCTTAGTTTTTTTCCAAGTGACTATTTCACCAATATCCTTAGGATAGACCATCTTAAAAAAAAACAAGTAATTAAGAGGGAAGGTATTCAGAACAGGGATTCCCAAAGAGTTTTTTTAGAGTAAGGTCAATAAAGACTCTGCAGGGTCACAAGAAAGTTTTGCTGCTTAGAAGAATGAAAACTATGGCCTCATTCAGACCTAGGGTCATTACCTATCAAAATTATTATCTATATGAAAAACTAACCTCTCATTGCAGAATATCTGATCTTCGTTGTTTGAATCATCCACCCTTTTTCCTTCAATTGCATGACATTGGTTTCTCTTTGAACATCTAAATTTCTATCCCAATCCTTAGTTCAAGACAAGTACCATGGTGCATCATTCCTTCCTCAGTATCCCCAAGTCTATATAGGATACAAAAGTTTTATTTCTCCTACTAGCTTCTCTGGGGTCTATTTGATTTTCAACCAGTCCTAGAAAAATTAGAACAGTGAAGGGAAATGTCACCTCTTCCCTCACAAGAGGGTTCTCACATATTGTCTTTCCTCTATGGTAAATGACTGATTTTTTGTGATTGTTTGATTAGGACAATCTAATTATTTAGCATTTTGTGTTGAAATGACTTTAATCACCTGTTTCCTCTTTTTTTTCCTTCTCAGTTCAGGTATAAAGGCATGATTTGGAGTGTTAAATTATTACCAAGATCATTTTTTATTAACCAAAGTCAACTTACTATTTCACTTCATTTTACTTGAATCCCGTTATTCATCGATTTGCTCGAGTGGGTGCCAGTAACATTTCCATTTGACCCTAGCATGTGCCAGTGTAGCCCAATGGCGTCTGGTTGCTTCAGGAATATAAAGAGCCTCAAACCATGCCTTTAGGGTCTTGACGAAGTCTGACCATCTTGTAGGTGGGCGGCCACGTGATCTTTTGACATCCCATGAGATCCAGTCGGTAAGGGCTCTAGTCCAGTGGTCGTCTCTAAATCGCATTACATGTCCAGTCCACCTGATTTTTTGATGACTTGGCAAATGAGACAGTGTCCCTGACTCTGGAACAGCAATGGAGGTCGGAACTCCAGATTCCTTCTCTCACTTGAGTGAGGCGTGATATTCCAACCATAGCTCTTTTGATTCCTTTTTTTGGGAGACCGAATAGCATTCTCATCCTGCTTTCGTAGGGCCCAGGCCTCTGGTCTCTGAGGCGTATGTTAATTCAGGGAGAATGGTGGAGTCAAAGAGATGTGCCCGGGCCAGAGGTTCTTTGTCCTTTTAGCTATTTCTTCGATGTTTTTGAAGGCATTCCATCCTGCTCTCTTCCTCCTGCTTTAGGTCGTTCATCATGTTGACTTCTCTACTTAGGTACACATAACTGCTGCATTCAGAGATGTTTGTTCCATTGAGAGTGAATGGGGTCTCTGGAACTAGTTTACTATTTATTTTCAATAACTTTCCTGTTGAAGTTAATTGCTGATGACCCTTGATGTATACCAAAATTTACATCTTCTCATATTAAGGAATGAGCTTCTACCCTGTAGCAAAAGTTGCCAATTCAAAGTCCATATAGAGTGGGCTTTCTTGCTTCATATATTTTGAATAGCTTTGTATTCAATATCATCATTGTAAAAACGATCAGTTTTCTCTTGGAGAAAAGACAGTTGAGATAGGAAGGCAGTACTATGACAAGGATAGGAGTAAATAATCACTCTGTCTAAGAGCTACGTGCTGAAAATAGGTAAAGGAACAAACATGATAATCATAATAATCAGTATCTATATTGCAAACCATAATGCCCAAGGTGGGGAGGGAAGAGCGAGAGAGAGAGACGGAGACAGAGACAGAGACAGAGAGAGAAGGAAAGTACCTGCCATGAAAACAGGCTTAGGACTGGGGGCTAGGGGTGACAGGAGGGTAAAGAGACACGTTGGTGGTGGGAAATGTGCACTGGTATATAGTGTGTCACGGAAACTTCGATCATGAACAGCCGTCTAACTATGTTGTGGATAATTCAATAAAATAAACTGAAGGAAGTTTAAAAAATAAAGATTTGGTGAGGGGCTGAATGTGTGCTCTGCATGTGGGGACCCCAGGTTTGGTCTCTAGCACCACATGTGCCTCAAGCACCACCATGAATATCTCCTGAGCACAGAACAGGGAGCACAGGCTCTGAGCACTGCTGCGTAGGACACAAAATCAAAGGGAGAAAATCTTTTGAATAGATATATGTGACCCACCATGCTAGGTGCTTGAACAAATGTGTAAAAGATGTTCTTTACCCCCTTCGGATCTTTTTATGTAAAATGATTTGCATCTCAAACAGAATTACGAGATGATCATTTCTAGCTGAAAATAGTCTGAATTTTCTGGCACAAATATGCCTTAAATTTACTTTGTTTTATGCTGATCTGGAGTTCATCCTGTTACCAGAAAAACGAAGAGATCAGCGAATGTTAAGAATACATTTTATCAGAGAGAGACAGCCATTGCATTTAATTTTCTTTTACATTATATACACTGCATGATCCATTAAATCCCAAATACACAGATTTGTGCCAATTAATGATTCTCATTGGCAAGTACTACAAGGCTGAATTTTTTATACCTATGATGATATTTAATACTGTTGTGTGAAGAACTAATTCAGGTCATAAAATTTAAAACCGTAATTATCATTGCAGTTCAACTTATTAATTTATTTTAATTTAAAGGGCCTGAAGTACTTTCCTATGTCCTAGGTTATTTTCTTTGATCTCCTAGGATACAGTAAGAAAAATGCAATTAACTTTGGTTTGGAAATTTCTGACTGTACTTCTCTGTTATGATTTTGTTCTCTAACTGCCTAGTCATTGGAGCACAAGATAAGATTTCACTCCTATCAAGCACTTTCTTCATAAGACAGACTGTGCTGTATGTTGAGGACATAAGAACCAAATGCAGTTCCTCTCCCTAGGAGAGGTATTTCAAATACTAGAGAAGTATTTCAAATACTTCTCTAGCCAAACTGAAAATAAACTGGAGCACCAGTGCCTTAATTTCCTGCATATTTCTCTATCTTTTATTTTCCTGCCTATTTCTCTAAGGCATGATTATCTCCTCTTGAAATCTAATTATTTTATTTCAGAAACAAGGTACTTGAACAGACATTCTTTATATTATTTATTCAGTAGTATAATTGCTATGGACTCTGAAAACGACGATATTAGGAAAGTACCATCTTTCATCTTATTTTTGTGTCTTGTGGGAGATTAATTGAACAAACAAGAATAAGAAACTCTTAGTTTTCTTTTATCACTTGTCACTTGTCTTCCCATTGTTCACTGATTTGCTTGAGCGGGCACCAGTAACGTCTCAATTCGTTGTGAATGAGATCCATTATTGTTACTGTTTTTGGCATATCGAATACACCATAGGTAGCTTTCCAGGCTCTTCCATGGCTAAGCATAAGTGATATGGTGAAATATACTAAATGTACTAAAAAAATGGGTTGGGAGTGCCACACATGGCAATACTCAGGACTTACTACTGGCAGGGCCCAGGAGCCCAAATGGGATGCCAAGATTTGAACCCAGGTCAGCTGCAGGGCAAGCACCCTATCAGCTGTACTATCACTCCAACCCCCTTGTTTAAAGTTTTAGTATGTTTAATATGTTTGGTATAGTCAGGAGCTTATTTAAATATTTTAATATATTCAGGGCGACAGGGCATTTAGTATATATTAGGAAAATATTGTTGAGTAACCAATGATATATTGGGAGGATGCAGCCCTGCCGACATTTGGGAGCAACTCCTGGCTTTGTAATCACAGGTTGTTCCCAGACACGCTCAGGGAGCATCGATGCCAGAGACCAAACCCACAACTCGCACATGTGAAGGTGTATCTTTTAACAAATAGCTTGAACTGACAGAAAACAAGCCAACAAGCGACTTTTTTTTTTGTAAGATCCATGCCAACTTGTAGAACTTTTCATGTCTCCATTTCTAAGTTAAAATACAGTGCCTAAAACATAGTAGGCACTCAACAAATATTGTTTAAGGAACGGATATGGCTTCATTGATATAAAAATGCCAATCCTTACTATTTTACTGTAGAAGACCAAAAAATCACAAAATGAAAAATTGGCTTTGCATAAAACACCCCATTTCTAAGTCGTCCTGTTTGGTCACAAAGTTGAAATTAAACACTTTGCCTTATCCAATCAATGACTATCTAAAAAGCAAGAGATCATCTACTAATTATGATCAGGCCCCACACATGCTTTCTGAAGGCTGCCTACCTACCAGTCAAAAATGAAAGGATTTGGGAACCAATCCTAAAGTTCACCACAACTGTTCTTAGCCACAGCCATAACCCTGCCTAATTTTTAGAACTACTCTCTCTCTTTCTCTCTCTGTCTCTCTCTCTCTAATCTCTGTCTCTCTGTCAGTCTCTCTCTTTCTCTCTCACTCTCTCTCTCTCGGTGGTGGACTGCCCTTTAGAATAAATCTTGACCAAATTATAGTCTGATTAGATTTCAGATCAATAACTGAAATTCCCTTGTGGAAAAGAAATATTAGTGATACTAGCAATAATTTTAGGGTACTGATGTAAATACTGGCTTATTTGGGTTTATAGAAGTTTAATTGAGCTCAGTTGCATTTCCAAGAATTTTTCCTTCTTTGTCTTATGGCTATTTAGAAATCTATTGTCAGTTTAAGAGTAGTTTCATTATAAGTAATCTGTCTTTTTCTTTTGAGGCTGTTTTTAATGTTTTTGTTGTTCTACAGTTTCAATACAGTAATTTTATGAGATTTCTTAAATGTATCCTGCTCAGAACTAGCTTTACTTTGTATTCATATCTCCCTCAATTTTGGAAAATACTCATTATCTCTTTGAATATTGCCTCTCATTTTGTCTATTTTCTGCTCCCAGAGCAAGTTAAATGCGAATTTTGCTTCTAGTTTGCATTACTTAATTCCCCTTCTTTGTTTGATTTTTACGTCTTCTTATTTTTGTTCTGAAGGATTTCATTATCTCTAGCTCTTAGTTTTGAAGTTCTTTCTTATCTAGTCAATGCAAACTCTTTAACCTATCCATTGTATTTCTTTATAGCCATTATAGTTTTCATCTTCAGAAATTGAAATCTGATTATTTTCCAAACCTGTCAACTTTCTTCTGATATCTTACTAATTTATCACATTTTAATTGTATCTTTTATTTTTTATAACTACTTGCAGTACACCTAGAAAGAAAATAGCACAAACCTCAATTTTCCATTGTTTGAAGTTCTTGGGGGAAATTTACTTGCTTTTCTGCAATTTCCAATGGCACAATATTCAAGATTGATACAAAGAGCGAGGCCCTAGAGAAAGGAAGTATATTTGCTTTAGCTAAATAGCCTCCCAAGAACTATGCTTATAAGAACCATCACTTCAAGTAGTCTCAGCAGGTACACATTATCTTTTCAAAACACTGAATGAAATGAGACCAGACCTAGGGTTAAAGATGCTCCTAAGTGAAGATATTGTTTTCCTACTTGTCTTTCTTCCACCTCCACCATAAACTATTTACTTCATAGTTTATCTTTGCTGGCAGCAATGTTTTTGTCTAGTTCATTCTTTCACCAAGTGTTAGACTCCTGTTTTCCATATGGAAAAATTACATTGATTTAAAATCTTACAGAGTCCAAGTTTATGTCTCCTACCCTAAATAGCAATTAAAACCTTGTCATTAAATCCTGCAAACTTCAAGTACCAAGTCAGATTTGCTGTTGGATATTGTTTCCTCTCATGGGAATTTGCCCTTTCTAACTTTAAAACTCAGCCACATAATCAAACGACCTTGTTAAATTTTGCCTAAAGTAATTTGAGCAGCAGTGGGAATAAATGGGATATGTTATTCATAAAAAGAAGTTATTTATACTCTGTTTTGTTATTATATAGCTTTTGGTCTTGGCACACACTAGGCAAATGATGCCATTTTTAATCTGAATTAGAAATGAAGTAATGATAATAAATAAAAATAATATAATAAAGAAAAAAAAAAGTATTTCTTTCCCGAGTTTCCTGAATAGCTGTAGCTCAACCTGTGAAACCTTTGACTTCCAGAGATCTTAACCCATGGCATTGGCACCTGAGTTGGAGGCTCTGAATCACCAGAGCAGATGTGTGTTGCTGCTGGTTCCATGTGAACATGAAGGAATCTTTATTCCTTCTTTATTGTAAATGTTTTCTCTGCCTTTCTGGTACCCTCTGGACTTGCAGTCATGGACTTTAACTCAAGAACTTTCCCTTGAAGAAAATAATAGTTTCTAATCTAATCTGAATGTCACAGAAACCCTAGCTATAGGGTCACCCCACACACCAGGAGAAGAGACTAACCATTTCAAATACAGATGACACATTCCTGTTTTCAAGCCCAACTTCTACCTTCACCCTCCACCCCACCCCTACCATCAATTTTCAGTTAAAAGATACTATTCTTTGTTCTTTCAATGGACTCTGTGCTTGAAAATTAGAAATAGCGATGAGAATGAACTGGTATATTCTCTAAGACATCTTCCACAGTGGAATTTGCCACAGCTTACAAAGTCTCTCTATGATCCTGAATCCTGATTTTATATTTTGCAAATGAAAAGAAGTGACTTAGAGGAAATATAAAGAATGTTGGGAAAAAATCTATGCAATATATCTGATTTTTAAGCCTAGTTAAAAAAAAAACTCCTGTTCTCATCATATTTATGAACAAAAAGAAAAGGGTGTGAAGAGAATATGTAAAAGATTACATGATATGCAAGCTGATAAAACAGTGAAAGCCAGGACCTACTTACATTTGAGAGAAGATCAGATAGTCATTTACTTAATTGGACTTAAAGACAAGAAGTGAAATGATTATGAGCATAATGAATCCTTTACACCAGCCTCACTGTTTAAGTGATTTCCAATAAAAAGGAACTTTCTCCATTTCTAGGGACACTAGCCTAGAGAGATTCTTTAGTATTAATCCGGGTAGTCAGCATCAAGAATATGATTTGGTGGCCACAGAGAAGGAAAAGATTATGGGACACTGAAATGGAAAGGCTAGGAAGGCTGAAGGTTTTAACCCATGCCAGGGAGAGACAGATGAAACTCATCTATGCAGCTCAGCTCTTACACTTTTGTTCAGGGAATAGGAGCATGGTTCAGGAGAGAAGTCCCCAACTAACTCCCTATCATCAGTGGAGAAACATAAAACATAAAGAAGAATTGAAGTAACTCTCTTTAATTGCTTAAATTCTCGCCCAAGAAAATAAGGGTCCTGGTACAAAAGAACTGGAGGCAAAACAAAAGTTTTCACTGCATTAAATTAATGAAAGAGACACAGAGAAAGAGAGTGAAAGAGGAAAGGATGATCATTTATTAAATATTTGAGATATACCCAGTAATGTGCAAAGAACACTGTATATATTTATAATAATCCTATTGTTAGAATAAACTATCTTAATTCTTCATAGGGTTAAAACACCTTGCTTTATTTAATCAAATTTATTTTCTTTATTATATCTGTATTTTCTTATTTTTTCATCCTTTCTAATAATTTCAGCAGTATGTGCCTAATACATACTAAAAAAGTTAGATTGCATAGTCCTTTTTACTTTTGCACATACATAGTATAATTATTTCACCTTTGAAAATTTTGCACTTTGAAGATTTTCAACATGGCAAGTGCTTTTTTCAACATGGCAAGTGCTTTTTCTTTTCATTAACAATGAAAATATTTTGAGTAGAAAAAACAAGTTTGACAATAACAGCTTGAAATGGTAATGTTAGACTATAACTGAGTATTGAAAGTGGTAAAGGGATATACATGGTAACCATTCAGTGTCTGTATTGCAAATCAAAATGTGTAAAAGGAGAGTGAGAGGAGAGAGAGACAGAGACAGAGATAGAAACAGAGAGAAGTGCCTGACATAGAGCAGGTTGGGAGAAGGTGGGAGAAGGTGGTTGAAGGGAAACCAGGGACATTGGTACTGGGAAGATTGCACTGGAGTGGAGGGATGGGTGTTGGAGTACTGTATGACTGAAACCCAACTCAATTATGAACAACTTTGTAATGGTTTATCTCATGGTGATTCAATAAAAATTATATATTTAACATATATTATATTTTATAATTATATATAAAAATTATATATAATCTGAGTGTGTGTGTATATATATATACACTCAGATTTAAATAGTAGAAAAGTACTATGCAGTCCTAGAGGTAGTTATTAGTTGCATATGTCTATGCAAATGTAGAATAGTTACAATTCAATAGATAAAATTTAATTTTCTTCAGTCTTACTAACCACTTCTAGTGCTCAGTGACTGTGTGTTGACTAGTTGCTGCCATCAGACAGCAAAGATATTAATCATTGACCATAAGGTAGAGACTTCCATCATAAAGCACTGGGGTGTAATCTAATCATTACCATGTAGAGAAGAACCTGAGTCTTTCATTTACACTTTTTGTAAATAAAGTTTTATTGGAAAACAGCCACATCCATTTGAGTTATACTGCTTATTTTTTGTCTTGGCATAGGGGAAAATCCCACTCCTCTGAGCTTTTCAGACTGAAAGAATAATCAAAACAGCATTAGATTTAGGTAATAAAACTCAGTGGTAAAGCAACTGCTTTGCCTATGTGAGTTCCGAGTTAGGTCCTTGACACCAATTGACATCATCAAATGTGATCCTCAAGAGTAGTACTGAAGTATATGGCATCTGCTGTGCCCTGCAGTTATGACAGTACAGCAATGGGAAGGGGAGAGGGGAAAATTCAACAGCATGGAATAGGGTGTCCAAGGAAAAGTCAATTTAATAATGTGTACATAGAAAATTTACATGGTATCATTTATATTTTCCAAACATGCCCAATTATCTCATTATCTTATGAGTTTTCCTTGTCCATGAATACATCAAAAATTATTCAGACACACTATATGTCTACACAGTGATAATTGCTGGAAAATGAATATGCACTAAAATAGATATTGGTGCCATCATGATTTGGGAATCAAAGGAAGACAATAAAACTTTCAAGTGACCGCTAATGATGCCATATACAGTGATGAAAATAATAGGCTATAGCAAAAAAATTGTCCAAGAAGGATGGGGATGAGAAAGATCCTTGGAACAGATGACTAGGAGAAAACACATACAGCTACACATTTTAAGTCAGATGATCATGGTGGGAATACAATTTATTTTACATAATATATCCATTAAACTATATTTCTATTTCCAAGAAAATATTGGAATTTTATTTCAATATTTATTTTCAATGAAACATGTTCAAATCCAGAATGATATCTGCTTGTCAGTCAACAGCTACTGACATAACAATTAGGTTATTATATTTAATATAAATTATTCTATGCTCCATAATGTCAAATTTGCTTTGTATCTTGTTCTGCTATAACTAAATGCTATAGAACTATTTTTAGATATTTGTATATAAGTATATGGTAAGTCACATCTTGGTCTTCAAAAAGAATCTGACAATATATCACAATAATTGCTAGAATTATTTCCTCGTAATTAAGTAATTAAAATGTTATTAACACACCATATTTACAAATAAAAAAGGTTTTCATAATACAGTTCTTAGAAAGATTCAATTTCAACACCATTCCCACCACCAGAATGTTCCCACCACCAAATACCCTCATTTCCCACCCATCTCTGATCCCCATGCCTGCTTCCTCAGCTCGCATGAATTATATTGACCATCAAAGAACATATATGGATATGGTATTGATTAACCCATTTTACCCCTTTGGTTTGTTATGGATGAATTTGGCTGATTTTTGTTCTTGAATTTACTTTCTGAGTTTCTAGAATGTGATTGGTTTCTACTAGTTTGAGATATATCGTGGCTGCTTTGCAGTCTCGCACCTCAGGGAGAGCCAGTGGCAGTTCTTCCCCATGTGTCTGTCTCTGCATCATGGCCGCCATGTCAGAAGCAGTTTTTGTGCTGGTCCTCCAGGCCTTCCAGATGGGACAGAGGTGGGGAAAGGGATCCCAGCTCCATCTCTATGGAAGCTCGGTGACTTTAGCCTTGGAAACCTGCATACCTGGGCTTGAAATTGCCTGCTCTCTTGGGTAAGGCTCTGATGAACTGTGGAATCTGGACATTGAAAATGGCTACAATTATGGTGAGTGTGAGTGCGGTTCGTTTGGCTTTTTCCAAGGCTCTATTGGGATGGAAGGCCAGGACCAGAGCCTGCCCTCCCAATTCATATAATTTTTATATTTAGGATATTTATTTTATTTTTTAACTATGAAACTTTTACATGTCACTAGAGACAAATGCAGTTTTAAAATTATTTAATGTCTTGCAATATTCTGGTAATCCAGATGATAAAATGAGTAGGTAAATTCCTTTAATTAATTAGAATAAGATCAAGAATGTCACTATGTGTCAAACCATCTTTGGCATAGGGTCCTAGTTTTATTTATGCTATAAGTTGTATTTTCTTGAGTAAGAATGCATAATATCTCAAAAGACCAAACAATGAATAAATGTCATATACATTTTCCACATCCGGACTTCCCTCTCTTCAGAACTCCACCCAACCGACCAGCCCATCACAGCCCGGATCATCGACACCCACCCTGCAGCCGTTTCTTCCTCAATCCGGCCCAGGTATGCTGGTCCAGAGACTCTTAGACATGGGGCAGAGCGGTTCCTTGCTCTCCCTGTGCCCAGCCGTTCATGAGGCAGTCGGGAGGCATGGTGGGTTCTAGCCTTGGCCCACCACCCCGGCAGAACCTCACAACAAGCCAGACGACCCCCCCACCCACTCCATGGGTGCCGCCATTTTCCACATCCGGACTTCCCTCTCTTCAGAACTCCACCCAACCAACCAGCCCATCACAGCCTGGCTCGCGCGGCCGCAAGCGGCCGTGCGGTTCATCAATAAATGCTTTATTTGGAGGTGTTTAAAGAATATGCCTCCCCGCACGGCAAGCCTAGCAAGCTGCTCGTGTTGTATTTGACATGCCAAATGCCAGTAACAATACTATATTAGGTCATTCCCATGACCTAATATAATGGTTTGAGGCTCTTTATGTTCCTGTAGCAAGCCGATGCCCTTTGCTCTACTGGCATGAGACAGGACATATGGAGATATTACTGGTGCCTGCTCTAGCAAATAGATGATTAACGGAAGATCGTGATCGTGATACATTTTGGAGTGAAAGGAAAGATGAACAAAAATAACATATCTATGAATTTAAAAATTGCTACTTCAGGCCCAAAATGATACTACAACAGGTAACATGCTTTCCTTACATACAGCTGACCTGAGTTTGATTTCTAGCACCCCATAACAACCACCAAGTACAGCCAGGCGTAATTGCTGAGTACAGAGCCTGGACTAAACCCTGAGAATTTCCATGTATGAAGGCCTCTGAGAGCTCAAAATGTAGAGCATGTTTGCATGCAAGAGGCCTGTCTTCCACACTGGTATCACAGAAGCCCCTGAGCACCCCCAGATTGCAATCACTTAGCACTGCTGACGGTGATCAAAAAACAAAATTTAATTGCTGTTTTAAGAGAATGCAAAAGAAATAAGAAAGGAATAACCTTAACAATGATACCAAAATCTCTGCACCTAAGAAGCCTGCAATAGGTCTCCTTTAATGACAACATGATAGAAAAGTACTTTGAAACCATGGTCAATATTTTGGGGGCACCATTAGCGACATCTTTATTCTCCACTCCCATCACTCACCCTACATAATAAGCAACCCCCTATGACACTCTTGAAAAACGAATGCTGAAAGTGTCCTTTTGAATTCTTCAAATAGACATTTATCTTCACTAGAATTGGGGTTTTATGATCTGCGAGTCACCTCCAATCTTTAACAGCTTCCTGAGTAAAAAGTCTTTAGGAAAAACAACGCAGTAAAGCAAGGAGTTTGAGAATGTAGGACATTTGGTTCTGAACAGGAGAAATTGAGGGGAGGTTCAGTGTTCTTGGCATTTGGGTTATTGCTGCTTTTTCTTTTAGATTTCTATAAAATTCACTGTAGCTCCCAGGGTAAGAAAGCAAACAGAGATTCGAGCCATGAATAAAGTATATGCAAATGGCTACACCTAAGCATGAGCAGATGGTGGGAAGAGGAGCAGAAACAGACACGACAAAGGAGACACTGACAGTATTCATGCCTTAAAAACTAAGTGAAGGAACCCACAGCCAATTATTGTGACATTTCTCCTCCGCCAAGCAACTGAGTGAATAATAAGAGACTGAACTAACACTTAGGGGGAAAAGAAGTCTGATAATTAGCAAATCATTTCACCATATTAGAAATATGCCAACCCACTTAAAATACTGTCATTTTGAAAAACCAAACAAAAAAAGAGCAAACAAATTTGGCATTTTTAATTCTCATAAAATAGAGGAGTCATTTTGATAAATGTCCTGGGTATGGACAAAGCCTTTTTATTATCTTCATATGTCTGCATAATAATGAATGACTATAAATACACATAAGTTATATATGTATATATATATGAGTATGTACTCTGTGCATAAGTGTTTATATATAATTAAACATTTAATTGAATGTCAAATACCCATACATGTAATATATATGATGTTGAAACATGTGTATACTTCTTGTAATGTTCCCTCAGCATACGCTCTTGGCAACACCTTATCCCTTAATTTCTTTGGATGCATAATATTAGCTAGAACCCAGATGTGTAATTTCAGAGCATAGTTCTTCAGGGAACGTAAAAAGCCTGTGCGCTTTAGTGGAGGCTGTGTATATAAGAACTAAATCCAACTCAGGCTATGACTCATCAATCCAGGTTTGGGTCAATGACTCCCAGTAGTTGGATAATAACTCCCCAGAGTAAAGTTGCCTGTTTAAAACCTGTGTTGAGCATGATGCCTTGACCCTGTGCACTGAATGTGGCCTCTTGCTACATCCTTCCCTATCTGACTCTTAAAGTTCATGTATTTCCTCAAATATGAACCTGAACCTATTTGTCAGATCTCCTACAGACAAATCAGGAGCTATAAGTCTTGGAGAAAATTAGAAACCTTCATGTAATCCTAAAACACTCTGATCACCAGTTTAGAGGTTGTTTGGAATGCTGGACTTTCATATACTTAATGTTAATGCATATTAAGGAAACTGATAAAAAATGCTTATGCCAGACAGAAAATACTTACAAATGAAATACTAAAAATAAGTCAGGAGTATACTAGAGAGAAAATATAAATATTAGTTTACCTTGTATGTGGCTAATCCCAGTTTAATCCTAAGTACCTCATGGTCCCCGGACCCTTCCAGGAATGATCCTTCATGTATGGAGCCAGAACCAGGATGGGTGTCAGGATACTCAATAATATTCCATAGGTTCATGGGTCTGTTTTTATTCCAATACCATGTTGTTTTAATTATTACTGCTTACTAATTACTTGTCAAAGGTAGAAATTACCACAAATGTGTGGGAGTCATAGGTTAGGTAAGACAGAGAAGGGAACAGAGAAGGGAACTGTATTATGAACAACTTTGCTATAATTGTTGAAAGTGCTAATACCAACCTAGAACTGAGTATTAAATACAGGCAAAAAGATATACACGATAACCTCTAAGTGTATGTATTACAATCCACAAATTGTAAGAGAAGGAAGAGAGAAAGAGAGAGAAAGAAAGAGAAAGAGAGAAAAGAGATAAAGAACCTGCCATAGAGGCAGGATAGTAGAGTGGGGAGGGAATCAGGGACATTGGTGGTGGGAAATGGGCTCTGTTGGTGGGATGGGTGCTGGAACACTGTATGACCGAAACCCAAACATGAACATCTTTGTAATTGTATATCTCATGATGGTATAATAAAACATTAAAAATACATACATACATGCATACATATATACATACATAAGTAAATGAATAAATAAATAAAAACAAAAATAGTAATATGTTCAGGGTGAATACTCAGAATTGGAGTGGGCATCCTCTCTCCAACTGCATGTACTTCTGGAAACCCCAGGAACTATGCCCACCTCCCACAGCTGCTACCTTGTTAACTTATGGTTCAGTTCAAGAGACACTAAAGTTCTGAACCATGGGCAACACCTCAAAATCCACAGCATTGACATTCCAGCACAGCAAATTAGATGGTAAAGCAACCTAAAAGCTGACTAAACTCACACACAAAAACAATAACACAGAAGGGTCAACTAGGAACAAACAGTTTAAACATCAGACCAGGACTTCACAACATCATGGTGAGATTGAACAATTTTCACAAATTTTCTTTGACTCTTTGATAATACTATTTGTCATTTAGTTGTAACATTAATATAAAAGAAATTATTGTGTGCCTGCTAAAGGTACAGGCTGGGGGTGGCGGGGAAATTAGGGAGGGTAGGTCACTCTCATGGTGGAATTGTTGTTCTCATATTGGAAGCTTATAACAACTGTATTATGAACAACTTTGTAACCACCATTTTAAATGAAAATGACACTAGAAAATACATGATAAGGTATAGAAATTGCAGATTGGTGGTGCTGAAGTTTCATGAGGCTTTCAGGGTGTTTTTAGTCTATAGAAAAAAATTTAAGAACACATTTTTCAAAATTTCATTCATTTCTAAATATAAATATTTCTTTTGCCTCTGTTTTTGGTAAAATTTTTTTTATTATAACACCATGAGATAGACATTTACAAAGCTGTTTATGATAGGGTTTCTGTCATACAATATTTCAGCAACCATCCCTCCACCAGTGCACATTTCCCACCACCAATGTCCACAGGTTCCCTTTCTCATCCCCCAGCCTGGCTCTATAGCAGACATTCTTCTCCTCCTCCTCCTTCTCCTCCTTCTCCTTCTCCTCCTCCTTCTCCTCTTCCTTCTCCTTCTCCTCTTTCTCCTTCTCCTTCTCCTCTTTCTCCTTCTCCTTCTCCTCTTTCTCCTTCTCCTTCTCCTCTTTCTCCTTCTCCTCCTTTCTCTCTCTTCTCTCTCTCTCTCTTTTCTCGTCTCTTACACATTGTGGTTTCCCATACATACTTTTAGGGGTTATCATGTAAATCCCTTTGCCTACACTCAATGCTCCATTTTAGTCCGGCTTTACCATTTCCTCAAAGTAACACTTGATTTATAATTAATCTTCATATTCTTATTAATTACTACAAGACTGTGTCTGTTTTCTCCTATAGAAAATTTTAATTGTTTCCATTCTGAGGAGAATAGTGAGGAGGAAAGGAGACTCCAGACCATGCATATTTCAGGGTTTCTTATTTATAACCCCTTATTCCTCCCGCCAGCACCTTATTGTTCCTTTGTTTAAGATGCAATTTGAATATTGAATAGATAGCTCAAGAAGCTGAGCACATGCTTTGCATGCAAGAGGCCCAGATTCAATACGTGGCACCACATGGTTTTTTGAACTCCACTGGGACTAAACCTTATGCACAGAACTGGGAATAGTCCCTGAGTATTTTTCAGGTGTGATCCCAAACCAAACCAACCAAAAAACAACAACAAGATGATATCATTTGTCACAACTCCACTGAGTGAGAGATACTAAACCCTATATACCACCTATTTCTTCAAGAAAGTAAATCTGGACTGGGCTGGAGAGACAGCACAGCAGGTAGATAGCTTGCCTTGTATTTTGTCAATAGTTTCAATCCCTAGCACCCCATATGATCCTTTGAACCTTGCCAGCAGCGATTCCTGAGTGCAGAACCAGGAGTAAGCTTTAAACTCCACTGGGTTTGGCCCACCTCCCCCCAGCCACAAAAAAAAAAAAAAAAAACCCTGTAAACTCTTCGAATAAGAGTTTTTTTAATGCATGTGATTTATCCTAGATGAGCAAATTAAGGAATACATGCATTTGCCAGATGAGTTGGAAAATAATTGGGCACCATAGCATAGTTTTTAAAAAAATTTTGTTCCAAGCACTGTACTATGTGATTGTACCATACATTGCTATGGAGAATCTACCATACATTATTATTATGATAGATTTTCTTGTATAAAATATTCTTTTTTTTTTTTTTTTTTTTTTGCTTTTTTGGGTCACATCCAGCAATGCTTAGGGTTACTCCTGGCTCTCCGCTCAGGAATCACTCCTGGCACTGCGTGTGGGACCATATGGGATGTGGGACCATATGGGATGCCGGGATCGAACCCTGGCCTGCTGCATGCAAGGCAAACGCCCTACCCACTGGACTATCGCTCCAGTCCCAAACTTGTATAAAATATTCTAGCACAACACTCTCCTCTAAAGTGTTTGCTTCTGTCTGCCACTGTCTCAGTGCTCTCAGATTCCGTTGCCTTTGAGCTTTTGATATTTCCCGACTGTATTTCTGGATCACTCTGTATTTGCCTCGTCCCTTCTGACTAATTTCACTTAGCACGATACCCTCTAGATCTATCCACACAGCAGCAAATTGCCCGACTTTATCTTCTCTATGGTGAAGTAGCATTCCATTATATAACCATAGTTTTTTTTTTGTTTTGTTTTGTTTTTGTATTTTTTATTTTATTATTTTTTTTTTTTTTTTTTGCTTTTTTGGGTCATACCCGGCAATGCTCAGGGGTTTCTCCTGGCTCTGCACTCAGGAATTCCTCCTGGCGGTGCTCGGGGACCATATGGGATGCCGGGCGATCGAACCGGCACAGGCCGGCCGTGTGTAAGGCAAACGCCCCTACCCGCTGGGCTATCGCTCGGGCCCCTATAGTTTTTATCCAGTCATCTGTTGTTGGACACTTGAGTTATTGTCAGATTTAAGCTATTGTAAATTGTGCTGTAATGAAAACTGGGGTGCAAATGTCTTTTCTGAATATTTCTGGGGGTCTTTAGTATAGATGACAGGAAGTGGAATTACTGGGTGATACAAAGTCTTAATTCCTAGTGTTTTGAGGAGTATTCATGTTATTTTCCCAAAAAGTGTGAACCAGTCAACATTTCCACAAGTCCTCTTTTCCCCACATCTACATTAGCACTGTTGGTTTCTGTTATTTTTGATTAGTACCAGTTTGACTGGCATGAGATAATATCTTGTTGTTGTTTTGATTTGCATTTTCCTGATGATAAGTGATGCAGAACATTTTATATATATATTTTTGCCATCTGTACACTCTCTTTGAGGAAGTTTCTGTTAATTTTTTTTCATTTTTTGAGGGAGTTGGCATTTTTGTTATAGTTCATTTTTTTGTGAAGGTCTACCAATGTCTTATGCATCTTGGATATCAACCCTTTATCAGATGAGTGGTAGGCTAATATAGTGTAGTCTTAAGTTACAACAAAGTCCTAATATCTCATGGTAGTGCTTTATTTTTATTTATTTTAAAGACTTTGGAACAGAAAAGCCATCATTCTATTTTTAAGATAATTTAAAACCTTGACTCTGACAAGTTCATGTTCTCCCTTTCAGCCACCCACATGTATCTATTCAGCTCTTATCCCTAGGGGCTTGCAGGGTGCTTTGTAGCACATAAATGTGCCTATTACAAGTCATTTGATGAAATTTCTTTTTCAGTTTGCATGCTTTTCTGTGAATGAGCTCATCTTCTTAAATGTAGAAAAACATTAGGACCATTCAAATAGCTCTGCAAGATGTGTATTAGAGATGCAAATGTCTGGCATATGGACAAAACCAGTAGTTTCCCTTGTGAATCATTTGAATTTGAGGAGTTTAACTTAGGAAGCTCTGTGAAAGCCACAGAGCTTTCCACTGGGGAACGGGTTTCTAATTATTCATATCTGAATAGTCTATGACTCCATTTCCTCTTTCATCCCCAAAGTGGTTTCACACTTAGCCCTTGCCAAGCTAACTCTTCCATTCTATACCTTTTACCTCAGAGCTTTTATTTACTTTCTTAGCTTTCTTATCAACTCTTTTCTGTTGACTTCAAATTTAAATTGCCTTGACGAGACAGTATAACATTTCCAGTGCACAACAAACATATTCAACCTAATTCTAAGATGTATACACCAAGATCATTGTAGTTTAACTAACCACCCCAGCAAAAATATTTTCTATCATTGGGAATGATAGACAATGTTGACTGATGCTTTATCCATTGCCTTAGTCATGTAATTTTCAAGTACTATTAATTCTTCAATAAGGCTAGACTACTCCTCAATGCCCCTTTAATCAGAGAATTTCCTTCCTTCATTTGCCCACTAAGTCTTTTTCTCTACTGATAGCCCTGTTTCATAAGGTCTTGCTCTCTAACCTCAACTAAAGTCTCAAGACTGATCAAAAAGCTGCCTTCCTTATTCTCAGCTGATGAGATCCGTGCTGTCGATGAAAAGTTCCTTAAGCTTCTTGATTCTGTTTTCCAGTGTACTCTATAAGCATCTGGTTACTTTCTATGGCAAACTATTTTCTATCTTCCTTAGTGTGTTTGTATTCCTACATCATGCGCTTTGTACTTATAAATTTTCCGAGAATCTTATTCTACAATTCACCATTTGACTTTTTTCTCAATCTGTGAATAAGTTAAGATGTTACATTTCCTAAAACTTAAAAGAACACTTACTCTGAATATTTGTTATTGTTTTAGCTCTATCAATTATTTCTGAGGAAACATCTAAAATCAAGTTCTCTCTTTATACTTTAAATCTAAATTTGCCTTTCACCTACTTATATATTTGTCAGTGTGTCACCAGGCATTATTCTATTAATGAAACCACTCTTTCAAATTCATTATAACCTTCCAATCACTAAATTTCCTGAATACCTCACATTAATTATTTTAATTAAGCATCACTTAGTTATTTTTCCTTCTTTATATCTATTGCCAGGTAGTAATGTCATGGCTCTCAATGCTATGTTAATTATTTCTCTAAATTTATGATTCATCTTCTTTTAATCCTATTTTTTGTTTCAACTTTCTCCTCACAAGTCTTTATTTTTCTTTACCTTCTACATATTCCCCCTTATTATATTTTGGTTGTACTATGAGTCCTATTTCAGGACTCATTTTTACAGGGGAAAACTTAAGTTTTGTGTCCTTCTTCCCAGCTATTTTCCCATACTTTACCAATTATTCATTACCATCACACTATTATAAATCCAACGTTTCTAAAACTAAATTCAATATTTTTACCCAAATATTTCACCTCTTTTATGGCTCTGAATTGATTCCCAAAATTGTTTTAGTTTTACATTGCTATGTATTCATCCAGCAAACATCATTAATTCCATACAATATCAACCTAAGATTAGAAACAGAGGTCCAGAGACAGTATGAACACATACTGGCTCCTCAAGTGCCACTAGAAGCTCCTCGTTAGTATAGTGGTTAGTATCTGTGCCTGTCAAGTACTACCAGAAGTGGCCTCTAAGCACAGTCAAAAGTAAGTCCTGAGCATCTCTGGGCATAGCTCCCAAAAGAAATAAACAAAACAGAAAATAATATTCAAGTAAGATGCCACAAAACAGTCAAAATAGTGCAAAGAAAGAAACCAATAAAATCAGAAATTTTCCTCTCAAATTTCCAATTTCTGTTTTTATAAAACAATGAAAACAGAAAACCGGCTACACAGGTAACCAATTTCTCTTCCACTGGTAGTGAAAGAGCTGAGAAGCCAAAAAGGGATGGAAAGGCAACACATAGGTGAACAATGGTTAATCTTTACTAAAACAATGAGCAAAGGAAGTTTGCTAGAAAGTTTAAGATGTAAAATCATACAGTATAAATTGCAACCACGGCTGAAGTTAGAGCAACAAAGAGGCTGTTTTTATCAGACAACATTTAAAGAGAAACAAAACCAAAAAAATGTTCTGTGTTCTACTTCCTTACAAGGAAGGACAGTTCTACTGTTCAAAAAAGGGAGACATTAACGACATTGGCAACTATTGCCCCATCTGCCTGTTGTCCGTCATCTACAAACTGTTCACTCGAGTCATCCTGAACAGGATTGGCAGAACATTAGATGAAGAACAACCTTGCGAACAGGCTGGCTTCCGAAAAGGATTCAGCACAATCAACCATATCTACACGATAACCAAAATCATTGAAGTCTTTAGAGAATTCAAGATGCCGTTCTGTCTCACATTCATTGATTTAAAGAAAGCCTTAGATTCTGTGGAGACTGAAGCGGTCATAGAAGCTCTAGTCAAACAGGGCATCCAAACCCAATACATAAAGATCCTTTGTGAACTATATCACTGTTTTACCACTAGGATCTCACCATCCTACAGGGAAGTGATTATTGACGTCAAAAGAGGGGTTCGGCAGTGTGATACTATTTCACCAAAACTCTTCAGCGCCACCCTCATAATCATCATGTGACAATTAGAATGGGAAAAAATGGGAGTGAAGATAGAAGGCCGGCAACTACACCACCTACGCCGCTGATGACATCGTGCTAATAACACGAAACATCAGCAAAGCGGCACAAATGCTGGCTGACTTTGACCGAGAATGTGGAAGGATAGGTCTACAGCTGAATCTCAACAAAACTATGTTCATGAGAAACAAACTAGTTCGGATGCCCCATTCACTCTCAATAGAACAAACATCTCTGAATGCAACAGCTATGTGTACCTAGGTCGAGAAGTCAACAAGATGAACCTGAAACCTGAATTGTGCAGGATGAAAAGAACAGCATGGACTGCCTTTAAAAACATCGAAACAATAGTCAAAAAAACAAAGAACCTCCTGCTACATGAACACCTCTTTGATTCCACCATTCTCCCTGCACTGACATATGCCTCAGAGACCTGGGCCTTACGAAAGCAGGATGAGAATACCACTCAGGTCTCCCAAAGAGGAATCAGAAGAGCCATGCTTGGAATATCATGCCTCACTCAAGTGAGAGAGGGAATCCAGAGTTCTGACCTCTGTCGCTATTCTAAAATCAAGGACTCTGTCTCATCTGCCAGAACATCGAAAATCAGATGAGCTGGTCATATAATGCCATCTGGAGACGACCGTTGGACTAGAGCCGTTTACTGATTGGATCCCACGGGATGCCAAAAGATGGTGTGGCTGCCCACCTGCAAGATGGTCAGATTTCTCTATCAAGACCCGAAACAAACAGTTCGAAGCTCTTAATATCCCCAAAACAGACAGATGCCATTGGGCTACACTGGCATATGATAGGGTCAAATGGAAACATTACTGGCACCCACTCGAGCAAATCGATGAATAACGGGATACCAAGTGATCAAGTGTTCTACTTCCTGTGTTCCGGTTTCCAATGATGCATTTTCCTTTCAATCAATCCTGAATCAATTCATCATTATAAAACCTTTAATCCACAAACATCACCTCGAACCTAGAGAAACAGAGAAAAATCCACAGAAGCTATTTCCAACCTTGAAAACAGGTACGTGGAACAACCAGGTGGTAGGCCAGGGCTAGAACCCACCATGCCTCCCGAATGCCTCATGAACGGTTGTGCACAGGGAGCAGAGGAACAGCTCTGCCCCATGTGTGAGAGTCTCTGGACCAGCATACCTGGGCGGATTGATGAAAAAGCTGCGGCAGGGTGGGTGTCGGTGATCCAGGCAGCTGTGTGGAGTGAGAGGTGGTCTGGCTTGTTGTGAGCTGTGCTCGAGGTGGTGGGCCAGGGGCTAGAACCCGCCATGCCTCCCGACTGCCTCATGAACGGCCCAGGTATGCTGGTCCAGAGACTCTCACACATGGGGCAGAGCTGTTCCTTGCTCTCCCTGTGCACAGCCGTTCATGAGGCAGTCGGGAGGCATGGCGGGTTCTAGCCCTGGCCCACCACCTCGGCAGAGCCTCACAACAAGCCAGACCACCACTCCTCACTCCACGGGCGCCGCCATTTTCCACTTCTGGACTTCCCTCTCGTCAGAACTCCACCCAGCAGACCAGCCCATCACAGCCCGGATCACCGACACCCACCCTGCCGCAGCTTTTTCATCAATTCGGCCCAGGTATGCTGGTCCAGAGACTCTCACACATGGGGCAGAGCTGTTCCTTGCTCTCCCTGTGCACAGCCGTTCATGAGGCAGTCGGGAGGCATGGCGGGTTCTAGCCCTGGCCCACCACCTCGGCTGAGCCTCACAACAAGCCAGACCACCGCTCGTCACTCCACGGGCACCGCCATTTTCCACTTCTGGACTTCCCTCTCGTCAGAACTCCACCCAGCAGACCAGCCCATCACAGCCCGGCTCGCGCACCGCTATGCGCACGCAGTTCATCAATAAATGCTTTATTTGGAGGTGTTTAAAAGAGATTGCCTCCCGCTCGACATGCCT
Organism: Cryptotis parvus; assembly: GCA_021461705.1. NCBI lineage: Eukaryota > Metazoa > Chordata > Mammalia > Eulipotyphla > Soricidae > Cryptotis > Cryptotis parvus. Next base: position 18,790 of record JAJIBD010001024.1, on the reverse strand, counting down.
GGCAAGCTTCTTGTGTTGTATATGATACACCAAATTCCAGTAACAATTATATTAGGTCATTCCCATGACCTAATATAATGTTTTGAGGCTCTTTATGTTCCTGTAGCAAGCCGATGCCCCTGGCTCTACTGGCATGAGACAGGACATATGGAGATATTACTGGTGCCCGCTCTAGCAAATAGATGATCAACAGGAAGATCGTGATCGTGATCGAGAATGTGGAACAACCAGTGATTAATGGATCTGAGAGCAAAATAAACGAAAGGTGGGTCAGTAAATCCTTCGTGATCTTTCTGCCATAGTTTACTCTCAAATAATACCACTAATGTTTCACCTGTGTTGCAACTATTCCTTTTGGCAAGCTCTTTATTCATCTTCATCAAAGAAAGGAGACACCAAAGTATTATCAGTCATTTATATATTCTTAATATTTCAGAAACTCATGTAATAGAACAATGAGTAAAGAAATTTTTCTAGAAAGTTTATGATGCAAAATCACGCAGTATAAGTTGCAACCATGACTGAAGTTACACACATTATGAAAATGGATTTCATTAGTTTTGTGAAGTAAATTGTGAAGTTAAGCATCACCAATTTCCATTTTTTAATATACGAGAGAAAAAAAAGGAAATAATATCTATATCTCATTACCTTTATTTCTATTGATACCAATACCACAAATGATATAGCTGCTTTTCAACTATGTATTGAATTATAGTTTAATAATCTATATTTTCTTGTAATAAAAATATATAATTTGGTCATTTAAGTATATTAAGAGATGTATAATTGGTATCACAACCATTTTAAGATATTTGAGCTTGATCACTTGATCACTTGATATCCCATTATTCCTCTATTTGCTTGAGCGGGTGTCAGTAACATTTCCATTTGTGGCTGTCACGTGCCAGTGTAGCCCAACGGCAACTGCTTGCTCCAGCAATACGAAGAGTTCAGGTCTTGACGAAGAAGTCTGACCATCTTTAGGTGGGCAGTCAGGTAATCTTTTGATGTCCCAAGGGATCCAGTTGGTAATGGCTCTAGTCCAGTGGTTCAGTGGTCATCTCCAAGTCGCAATACATGTCCAGTCCATCTGATTTTTGACACCTTGGCATAATAAACACAATCCCTGACTCTCAACATGGATGGAGGTTGAAATTCCAGATTTCTCTCACTTGAGTGAGGCATGATATTTCAAGTACAGCTCTTTCGATATTTAATGACTCTAAATATCATTAGTATTTAAATCCATTTAAGGATATTTAATGACTCTAAAGAAATTTTTAAATATCCTTAAATCTTTAAATATTCTTTAATCCTTAAAGAATCCTTAAAGAATTCTTAAATATTCTTAAATTCTTAAATATCCATTTAAGGATATTAATGACTCTAAAGAAATTTCTATATTTATTAATGATCATTCACATTTTCTTCCATCCCTTGTTCAAATTCCCTCACAATTTTTTACAGATTGATTGAAGTCCCCACCACCCCAGCAATCAGGATTTACTCTCGACTCTGAAATTTGGAACATTTGCTCTCTGGACTATTGATTCGGACTCCCCCCATACAATTGTCCATCTTTTAATGTGAATGCTGACTCTTCAATTAGATTATAAGACTCTTAAGAACATGATAATTGGGGCCGGAGCAATAGCCCAGCGGGTAGGGCGTTTTCCTTGCACGCGGCCGGCCTGTGCTGGCCTGGGTTCGATCCCCGGCGTCCCATATGGTCCCCTGAGCACCGCCAGGAGTAATTCCCTGAGTGCAGAGCCAGGAGTAACCCCCTGAGCATCGCCGGGTGTGATAAAAAAAAAGCAAAAAAAAAAAGAACATGATAATTGTATTGATTTAAGAGTCTGAAAACATATTTAGAAATGTGACTGCCTCATTGACTTTAACACTTTTATTTGTACTTTGATTAACTCATATTACTAAGATTTTTTCTCTAACAGATATTTTTCCCTTAATCACTTGCCCCAAGAAAAATAATTCAAACTGATGGAACAAATTTAGCCAGCAAACTTAAGAAGTTCATTAAAAGTGGTAAATGGAAAAGATAAGAAAAAAAACACATCAGAAACTATTTGTCATTCTAATCTATTGCCTGTAGTTTTATAAGATGTGCTGTAAATGATAATGCTTCTTTTATTTTAGCACTATAGGACTGTCCCTTCACTGTGGTATATGATAAATGGTGGGCCTAAACATTACAGAGAAAAAATATTAGTTTCCTCCAATACGTATTCAATATATAGGTCAAACATAGTGTTAGGTCTAAGACACTTGATAATTACTTCAAAGCTACAAATATTTTATTTTGATGTATGTAAAGATACTTTAAGTAGGTTTTCCAAAAGGATTTTATAATTAATACCATATATGTTTTTCTTTCTTTTGATATTTTTCATAACTTTGAATAAGTAATCTTTTTTTCCTGTACCTAGCAATCATATTTGGCCCCTTCCTATCGCTTCACTTTCTCCTTCTTTCCTCATTCTTTCTTTTTCCTTCTTCTAATTTTATTTCCCTTTTAATTTTACTAGTTATCTTTAGGACACATTAGCATAACTTTGTGTATTTGTTAGGACCAATTATAAAAATCTAAAAGAATTTAAATTATTGTAGAAAAGGAAGAAAGTCTATACAGAGTCAGTATAAGGTTTTCTCTACTGTTGTAGCATGTGATCATTATTATTAAGATCACAAAAGTCCATATATTCTACTTTATATTAAAATTGAAATATGTGAAAAAGTATTCTAAAATATACAAAAACATACCAGTAACAACTATAGCCGGGCTGCTATAGTTGTTACTGGTATGTTTTGTATATTTTGAATACTTTTTCACATATTTCAATTTAAATATAAAGTAGAATATATGGCCTTTTGTAATCTTAATAATAATGATCACAGCCCGGCTCATCGAGATCCACCCTGCTGCAGTCTTTTTTAATCCAGCCCAGCTATGCTGATCCAGAGACAGACATGGGGCAGAGCTGCTACTGGCTCTCACTGTGCCCAGCCACTCATGAGGTGCCCGGGAGGGATGGCAGGTTTTAGCCCTGGCCCACCACCCCAGCAGAGCCTCACAAGCCAGACGATGCCCCCACTCCATGAGGGCCTCCATTTTCCACATCGGACTACCCCCTCATCAGAACTCCACCCAGCAGACCAGCCTATCACAGCCTGGCTTGTGCGGTCACAAGAGGCCGCGCGGTTCATCAATAAATGCTGGATTTTGAGATGACTACAAGAGTATGCTATCCGCACGGCAGAGCCTGGCAAGCTACCCGTGTCGTATTTGATATGCCAGATACCAGTAACAATTATAGACCTCATTCCCACGACCTGATGGAATGGTTTGAGGCTCTTTATGTTCCTGGAGCAAGCAGGTGCCCTTGGGCTCTACTTGCATGAGACAGGTCATATGGAGATGTTACTGGTGCCCGCTCGAGCAAATCGATGATGAACGGGAAGACAGTGATACAGTGAACAACTATAGACCTCATTCCCATGACCTGATGTAATGGTTTGAGACTCTTTATGTTCCTGGAGCATGCAGATGCCCTTGGGCTCTACTAGCATGAGACAGGATATATGGAGATATTACTGGTTCCTGCTTGAGCAAATCGATGATGAACGGGAGACAGTGATACAGACAGTGATACATAAATAAAATCTGGTTGAAAATATTTAGTAATAATTTTATTTCCAGATATGTGAAAAAAAATTGAGGATATTTCAATTAGAAATATTTGAATAGAAATATTTAGAAGAGAAAGATACAAATTCAATAATTATAAATCAGTACAAAAATGTTGTTAAGTGCTATGAAGTGCTAAGCACAATACCTATTTTACAGATATTTCTAGATCTTTTTATCTGTGCCAGGTAAATTTCCAAATACTGGGAATACAAAATTTTTCCTTTAAGGCAAGTTATGGTCAATATAAAATTACTATACTATGTGATAACAATTGTTAAATTAAAGATAAATGCAGAATCTTATGGGACTAGGATAAATAGAGAGATATTTCAGGAATGTAAAGATACTTTTCAAGAATTGTAGACTCTTAGATGATGAGTAGGACTTGAATATATTTGACCTCCTAAGGAAAAAGTGTGGAGATGGGAGGGATAAGATGGCTGGAGAGACAGTTCAGTGGTAACGTGATTGCCTTGCACGAGACTAGATTAGGTTCTATCTACACCCTCATGTATGATTCTATGAGCCTGTCTTTAGGAAATTATCACTGAGTGCAAACCAGGAGTAAACCCTGTGCATCACCAGGCAGAGCTCACTAATAAAAGAAGGGAAGGAAAGAAGGAAGAAGTAAGGAAGCTAGGTAGGTAGGGAATGTGTCATGCCCAAGGACTAGCATATGATATATATCTTCTCTGTGGAAGTAAATGATGTGATTAATTAACAATAAAAAGTTTGTATTCTTGACTTTAAAGTCCTTCTGAGGAATTTCCAGGAAATCATTCTGCAAACAAGACTAAGAAACAAAGAACAAGGTTCTGGAAATCTTTTGTGGTGTACAAAAGATTTTGTACAACTCAAAAGATTTTGTACAACACTAGGGGTGTTAGGATTTATTCAAAGCAATAGATAGTTATGGAAGAACAAATAGAGTAATGTGCCAAGTTTTGTGTTTTAGAAACATTGGTCTTCTAAAATGACAAGGTTTATTGGTAGGTTGGCAGTTGGGAAAAATGAAAGGAGGGCCAGAGGGATACCCATGAAAAACTAGAATTTTCCCAGTTTTACAGACGAGAATTGCCAAGTTGCCTGAATTAATGCAATGGAGTTGGAGAAGAGGGTAAAAAGGGAAGTGAGAAAGTTTACAAACCTGTGCCTCATTCTACTTAGAGAAAATGATTATATCAGGAGGGAAATTTAAAGATGCTTCTCATTTGTCTGGTTTATACAACTTAATATAATTGACAGGTCTATTAGCAGGGGAGAAAAATTGAGTTCAGTTTTGAACATGCTATGCTTACTACTGTTTTTTTTTATTTTTAAATTTATTTTATTTCATTATTATTTTTTGATTTATGGGTCACACCTGGCAATGTTCTGGGGTTACTCCTGGCTCTGCTCTCAGGAATTCCTCCTGGCACTGATCAGGGGACCATATGGGATACTGGGCATCGAACCCAGGTTGGCTGCATGCAAGGCAAACGCCCTCCCTGCTATGCTATTGCTGCTCTTGCCCCTACTCTGTTCTACTTTTCTGGAAATGTAAGTACTCAGGGTTTACTCTCTTGTCTGTTTTATCAGGGATAACTCCTGGCTGGCAGTGACCATAGAGATGCCAGGGATGTTCAAACTTGCGTAGGTTGTGTGCAAGGCAAGTACCCTGCTAAACTATTGCCTCTGTCCTATGCTTATTACTCTGGGTACATTTAGAGAGATTGTGTATGTGTTTGTGTGTGTAGGGATGAGCAAGACAAACAACAGATACACAGGCAGATAGATACACAGACATAGAGACACATCATTTGAACTGGTCGTAATATGGATGAGTCCACTAAAGAGATTATACATAGTGACAAAAGAAGAGGAAATTGAACAAAACGGGGTTACATAAAGTATTAATATTTATACCTCCTTGTTGGCAGAAGGTAGATCTAAGGATATGCGAAGGAAGGTCTGATGGATACTGCCCGTTAACAGATACACAGGGACTTCTGGCAGACTGTCTCCCAATAGAGTTAGTATGTAGAATTCCCTAGTGAGACTGTTAATCAAGCTGCAGGTACACAGACAAGGCTATCCTAGGTCATTTCTCTGCACATTTCCTTGTTGGCTATAACTAGCCCAAGATGGAGTCTAATGGACGATGCTTAAAGTTAGGCAGAAAACAGGTTTTTCTTGTTCTTCTGTCTGACATGTCCTTGCCATCAAGGGCTAGTCCGGAAGGCTGCATTAGCAACTGTTATGCGTTCTTTTGTTCATCTCCTCTTACCTAGATAGCACCCCCTGCAGGTTTTTGGTTCCTGGTTGTCTCCTTCCTATTATTCCTAAGTCCTATTCAATGAATGTGAACTGTCTTTGTAATATAAACCATGCAAACTTTAAGCTATATTTCCCTTTGAGATGATGGGATAAGAGAGTTGAGTTCTTGGTGGAGGTAGTCAGTCAGCTCAAGTGAGTGAGCTCAGGTCAGTCAGCTCAGGTCAGTCATCTCAAGTCAGTTAGCTGCGGTAAGTCAGCTGCCAAGATGAGAGCTGCTGCCCCTCCAGTTAGTGATCATTAAAAATATTAATGGATATACGTCGTGTTCCTGGTGTCTCATCTCTGTGCCTCCAATCCGACAGGACATTCCTGCTTCACCTCCTATAGAAAAGAATTCTGATAAAATGTAGTTAAGAAATTAGAAGGAAAAAAGAGAAAGATCTAAAATATATATGACTAGAAATACAAGTATCACAAAGGAGTCAAATGATATAAAGAGATTTGCAAGTTTCTTTCTTTATATGTTTGTTTTTTCTACCATTTCCCACTCTCACCCTTTTTAATAAATAAAATTTCCAATTATAACTTCCATCCCACCGTCTACCTTATCCTAAAGTTATTAAAATTACTCTTTTTTAAAATCATGTGGAAAAACCTAATTTGTGATTTGGAAGGTCATCCTAGCTGAGGGTACTTTGGAGTTTTTAATAATCCCAGGGATATTTGAGAGAAGGGAATAGATTCTGCAAATAGACTGCTTTTTTTGAATTTGTAGAAATTTATATTCAAATTATAGGTGAAGTGTGAAGAAGGTGATGTCAAGAATGATTGAGGGATATTTTAATGAAGAATATGGATTAAGTAGTGGTGCAAGGATGGAAGGTATGAGCAGAGGGCATTGAACTAGGGGAGGGAATGTCATCAGATAATGAATGAGTGGAAAACCCATGCAATGCATTTTCCTTGGCCTTGGATTACCTTTTGTTATTCATTCTAGACACACTCCAGTACTGATTGGTGCTCCAATTGCTCTTCCTGTCCGAACCTCAGATTTGAGTTTTCCATATTTACTGCAATTCACTGTGAACCAAACCACAGTCAAGCACTTTCTTGCTAATAGGACCCCTGATTCTTTTATCTCTCTGACACTGTAACTGTCTGTATTTGGCTTGGCAGCTGTTTGGGTAGGCAGGGTCCTTGAAGGATAACAATGAACAGAACTCCTTGGCTACTCACAGCAAACATTTGCCACAAGGGAGCACTAACGTAAGCCATTACATCTTAGTTAACTCAGCACAACTTTGCTTATCTTGATGGTTGTGTCTACTCCCTGGAGGATATTCATAATGCCAATTTTATCACTTATTATACTAATATGCATAGTGTCAGTTTTATCACTTATATACTAATGAACCATAATAAACCTTGCTCTCTCACTCCTGAAATCCTGACCCTTCTTTCAGCTGCCTCTGAGATATCAAATTTTGAACTTATTTCCAGTGGCTACATTTAATTCTGAAAATTACTCTGTCCCAATTTCTGTTAATATCTCATATATAAAATATATAACTTCATTTTCAAGTTAAATTTAAGCAAAAGAAAATAACAGCAACCCTGTTTTACATAAGTCCTAACGAGCTGAGATGAAATAAGGAGATGGGGAAGGCACAATTAGAGAGAGTTGGTATAAAATAGAGGCACCATTATTGAATCCAACAAAGATAACATAGTAGGAAGAAATAAAAATGATTATTAAACATTTCTATTAGATAGAAGCTAATAACTATGGGAGTATTCACATTGCAATGAAGTAGGGTAGCAGGATGAAAAAGTGAATATGGAAAACTCAAGACCTTTGGCAATGAAATACATAAGTAGTGAGAAGAGGGCTCAAAATTAAAAGATTTCACTTCACTTGTATCACTTGTCTTCCCATTGTTCACTGATTTGCTTGAGCGGGCACCAGTAGCATCTCCATAGGTCCTGTTGCTAGCTAGTGTAGCCCAAGGGCATCTGCTTGCTCCAGGAACACAAAGAGCCTCAAACCATTCCATCAGGTCATGGGAATGAGATCTATAATTGTTATTGGTTTTTGGCATATCAAATACAACACAGGTAGCTTGCCAGGCTCTGCTGTGTGGATGATACACTCTCAGTAGTAGGCTCTCATCTTGTGCATTTACTGATGAACCAAATGGGGAGAGATGGGCTTTTCTCTTGACTGGAGGGAGCTCTGAGGAACTGTGGAGTCCTGGTGGTGAGAATGACTGCCCTCATGCTGTGGGGGTTCCTCTGGCTTTTTCTTGAATCACTGGGATGACCGGCCAGGTTTAAACTTGCCTAGAACTGTATATAGTGTATAAATGTGAAAGATCTTGGGAAGGACCTAAAAGTGCTGCACTGCCAGGCGAGGCCACACACTGGCACAGCCGTGGGTCTACACTATCTCTCTTCCTCTGTTGCTGGCTGTGGTGGCTGGGAGCTCACAGCTACCTGCCAACATGAAGGTGGAAGAATGGAAGGAGCAGCCCAAATCTCTGCTCCAAGTCCAGTATAGCACCCCCACACGTATGAGTGAACCCTAGGAGCTATGTTGGACTCAGCCAGGGTGCTAACTGAGCCATTTATCGACCTCCGGAACTCCATGGTGTGTGTGTAAAAGATTTAATTTGGAAAAATATTGTAAAGATGTAGGTGTGCTTATAGGCTACAATGAGAATTGAGATATACAAGAAAGGATTATTGAATCGTTGGTGGTGTGAACTCCAGGGAGAATTAGGAAGAAAGTTACTTTCTTTAAGCTCAATGAGGAATGTAAGACTAGTGGAAAGAGGAAAATCTTATATAAGAAAAAGTAAGTATACAGAACGATCTGAAATGGTAGTTAACTTGAAACAATTCATGTTGTTCGTCTCCAGAACTCTTTCTAATATAGAAGGCCATCTGCTCAGAGTTCAAAAAAGGAAGGTGCACAGAGCATACTAAAAACATTTATTTGAACTCAGGAAAATAATGTTAAAAATAAAATTCCATCTTATTATAAAGAAGCAAATCCCATAGCGAGTGGAGTGAATGCTAATCTTGTCCATAACTACTCCCATTAAATCATTCATGGAGCTATGGATAGCAGGAAGATTGGACAAGTCATCTTGAACTTTTTTGTTTTAATAGTTTTAATTTCCCTTAGGAATAAACCTTTTATAGAGCTACTAATTTGTCCCTGATGTGTTACATAAGTGGTTCTGAAATTGGGAAGACCAGTGAGGTAAGGAGATCACTGAACAGCGAATTAGCAGATCCTGCTCCTAACCTAGTTTTGTCATCAGGTGACCATCAGCATCTCCAAACCAACACATTCCTCCACCTATGTAGTTTTTATCCTTAAATATCTTCAGAGGCTTCATTGTACTCTAGTGTCTCGCTTACTCATCTACATATAGATGACCGAAAGACTCCTTCCCTAGAAAAGACTTTAGACCCCGAAAAAAAAGCATCTGGACGAATCTGAAACTGCAACATTATTTGTTGCTCATAAATACTTGCTATCCTAACTGTCAATATACCTTTGATGACTTATTTCATTTAAAATAAGCCCCTTCTAAGTTTCAGCCAGCCTGAAGATTTTATTTCCTCTAATAGCTTTCTAGAGTTCCATTGTTTATGTCTGGCACAAGTTCTTTATTCATTCACCTGCTCTGGGACCAGTAACATCTCCATTTGTCCTGTCGCAAGCAAGTGTAGCCCAAGGGCATCTGCTCCCTCCAGGAACATGAAGAGCCTCAAATCACTCCTTCAGGTCATGGGAATGATGTCTATAATTGTTACTGGTTTGGGGCATATCAAATATAATACGGGTAACTTGCCAGGCTCTGCCCTGTAGACAGTACATTCTCAGTAGTAGGCTCTCATCTCAAGCTTTTACTGATGAACCTCAACAGGGAGAGATCTGCTTTCCTCTAAGGTGATCCTGTATAGGTACTTAAGTTGGTGTCCTGCTGATGCAATTCGAGTGTTTTTTGGCTAATTTATATGTATTTATTGATATACATCAATAAAAAATTTACTAGTATTCTTATATCATAAATATATTATATGTTTATCAAAATTGAAATATAGTGACAGGTTTTATTAGTTCAGGCTTATGATATTTTTGACAATACAATTCCTTCCAAAAGTATGAGTCTCCTGATGCAACTGTATTGATTCAAATTTTTGTTCTACAGCCTGTGGCATGTTCTCCAACATTGATTAATTTTTACACTTTTGCTCCTATGTCTGTTCTATTCTCATGTTATTTTTGTAGACCCTCTACAAAATTTGGTAGGAAGGAAAGAAATTTCTTGATATATGTTTGTAGCACAAATTAATATTGTTCAAAAACAAAAAACAAAAACCTAAGAAATCTTTATGCAAACTTATTTCATGTTCTAGTAAAAAATCTTTCAGCATTCTAATCCTAAAACTTCCCCAATTTTGAAAATTTCCTATTATTTGTGTTCAAAATCTTTAACTCTTGCCTACAATTATCCTGGTCCATTCTTTTTAAAAAATTTTTTTTTTATTATACCACCGTAAATATAAAACTACAAAGAAGTTCATGTTTGGGTTTCGGTCATACAGTTTTCAGCACCCATCCCCTCCACCAGTGACTATTTTCCACCACCATGTCCCCAATTCCCTCCCCACTGCCCTTCTCCCCCCCCACCACCCTCCTCTATGGCAGGCACCATTCTCTCTCTCTCTCTCTCTCTCTCTCTCTCTCTCTCTCTCTCTCTCTCTCTCTCCCTCTCCCTCTCCCTCTCTCTCTTACACATTGTGGCTTGCAATACATACATTTAGAGGTTATCATGTATATCCCTTTGCCTACATTCAATGCTCAGTTCTAGGCTGGTATTATCATTTCCAACAATTTTTTTTCTTACATTTTTTAAAATTTTTTATTTTTACAATTACAAAGACATACAATTAAAAAGTTCATATTTGGATTTTGGTCATACAGTGTTCCAGCACCCATCCCACCACCAATGCCCATCTCCCACCACCAACATCCCGGTTCCCTCCCCCTCCCCCAGCCCCTCCTCCATGGCAGGTTATTTATTTCTTTCCCTTTCTCTGTCTCTTTCCTTCCCCCTCCAGACTATGGATTAGAGAACATACATTAAAGGGTTGTCATGTTATCATTTTGCCTCTATTTAATGCTCAGTTCTAGGTTGGCATTAGTACCCTCGACAATTGTTAGCACACTGTTCCATTTTCTGTCTTACCTAGCCTCTGACTCCCACACGTTTGTGATAATTTCCACCTTTGACAAGACCTCCTGATATATGTTTCACTTGACCTGGAGAGACTCACAGACATGGGGCAGAGCTGCTACTTGCTCTCCCTGTGCCCAGCCGCTCACAAGGCGCCCAGGAGGGATGGTGGGTTCTAGCCCTGGCCCGCCACCCCAGCAGAGCCTTGCAACAAGCCAGACGACCCCCCACTCCATGAGGGCCTCCATTTTCCACATCCGGACTTCTCTCTCGTCAGAACTCCACCCAGCAGACCATCCTATCACAGCCTGGCTCATGCGCGCGCATAGCGGCCGTGCAGTTCATCAATAAATGCTGGACTTAGAGATGACTACAAGAGTATGCTACCTGCACGGCAGAGCCTGGCAAGCTACCCGAGTTGTATTTGATATGCCAAATACCAGTAACAATTATGGACCTCATTCCAGAATGGATTGAGGCTCTTTATGTCCCTGGAGCAAGCAGATGCCCTTGGGCTCTACTAGCATGAGACAAGACATATGGAGATGTTACTGGGGCCCGCTCGAGCAAATCGATGATGAACGGGAAGACAGTGATACAGTGAACAATTATTAGTACAATGTTCCTTTCTCTGTCTTACCTAACTTCTGACGTCCCCACACTTGCAGTAGATTCCACCCACTGACAAGACCTCCTGATCCATGGTTTGCCTGACCTTGGATATTGGTATCATGCTAATTTTATATCTCTCAACTAAATGCAGTCATTCTATATCTGTCCTTATCCCTCTGGCTAGTTTCACTCAGCATGATCCTCTCCATGTCCATCCATTTGTAGGCAAATTTCATAACTTAATTTTTCCTCACAGCTGCTTAGTATTCTATTGTGTAGACTGACAGAAGTTTCTTTATCCAGTCATCTGTTCTTGGGCACAATGGTTGTTTCCATATTCTGGCTACTGAGAATAGTGCTGCTATGAATATAAACATGCAGATAGTGTTTCTGCTGTGTGTTTTTGCGCCCCCCAAGGTATATTCCCAGGAGTGGAATTGCTAGGGCAAATGGGAGCTCATTTGCTAGTTTTTGTAATAATGTCTATATTGTTTTCCCAAAAAGACTGTACCAACAACATTCCCACCAACAATAGATGAGAGTCCCTTTCTCCCTCGTAACCACGTCAGTATTTGTTTTGGTCTTTTAGATATTTATCATGGGCCATTCTTAGCTTGTAATGATGTCATTCCAAGCAGTCTCCATGATCATGATCACCTTGCCTGCTCTTGGGCATATGTGTCTGTGTGGCTATGTGGTTATATGTGTAAGGTTCTGTGAGAAACTCTCCTCGGTATTTCCTTCACTTCCAACATGACTAGTATTTGAAAACAAAATCTAATGAATGCGAATTTGGAAAGAAATCAAGCTCATATTTACAACATTTTTTAAAAAGCAAACCTGGGATTCTACTGCACTTTTCAGTCTTGGAATTCTTATTGGTTTCTCTAAGTTTCATACTTTCTTCAGATGCAAAAAAGGTTTCTTCTGGCCAGAGAGATACTAAAGTTGTAAGATACTTGTCTTTTGTACAAATGACTATGTTTTAATCCCCAGCACTGCATATGGCCCTGTAGTACAGAGCCTGAAGTAAACATGAAGTACAGGAGTCAGCCCTGAGCACAATTAGATGTGGCCCTAAAACAAAAATTGGGGCCCTTCCTTCTATACCTTCACAACTCTATGCCTTCTTGAGATAACGTTACCCACCCCCGAAGAACTGACTGAGAGGAGTTTCCAGCTAATCACTGTCTGTCTTCCCATTCATCGTCGATTTGCTCTAGCGGGCACCAGTAACATCTCCATATGACCTGTCTTATGCAAGTAGAGCCCAAGGGCACCTGCTTGCTCCAGAAACATAAAGAGCCTCAAACCATTCCATCACGTCATGGGAATGAGGTCTATAATTGTTACTGGTATCTGGCATATCAAATACGACATGGGTAGCTTGCCAGGCTCTGCCGTGCAGGTAGCATACTCTTGAGCAAAGCCAGGAGTTTCCAGCTCGTAGCTCTAAGTTATATCCCTGAGTAAAACACAAATATCATCCCAACCCCGTGGTTGCAATGTCAGGGAGCGAATGAAGTGAAGTACTGCCAGAAGCTAAGTGGGAGAACCTCCTTATTCCTTGCTGACTTCCTTTTCATAATCAAAAAAAGTCCAAGATATTCACACACATGAGGAATACTATCTTACCAACTAAATTGAGTCTCTAAAATTCACTGTTTTCTGCTTCCTCCCAGAGTTGCTCTCTCAAAGGAAAAAAATCCCCACAAAGGGCTGCACAAGCTCAATTTCACAAACCAATAGGCAACTTTTGCTTTAATTCCTATTTTCAGCTCCTAGGGTATAGTGACAAGAGTCATCAAGATGTTGTTCATTATTTCCAGAGTTTATCGGATAGAAATGAAAGTCTTGGCATCATACAATGAAAATTGCTAAAGGAAGATTAACTATCTATTGCAGGAACTGGTTTGCTGCTACCAGATTGTTGCACAAATATTTTATTAGTAAGAAGGCCTCAATGTCTCCTTTCTGCTTTCTCTCCATTCGCTGTTTTTCAGTTTCTGACTCAGTTTTTATGCTCAGTTAAGATATCTGGAGGTCATGATGCTACTATACAAACTTTACCCCCTGCCATTCTTGAGGATCTAGGATCTAGACAAATTTGACCCACACTGATTTCGTCAATGGTTGTCTCCTATGATTACTACTGATGGCTACATACAGCAATCCTAGGGGTTAAGGTGAGGTCATGGCTAGGCATAACAGGAGAAAAAAAACATTCATTTCTACTCCAAAGAGCCCAGAGTTGTAGTGGGCAGTTCCCTTCCAAAAATTTTGTCCATTAAACTCTTCAGTTTCATAAATTCCCTAGTATCTTCTTCTGTTTTTTACAACCTAAATAAAGCAAATTAATATTTCCTTTGGGATATAGTTTAGAAACTTCCAAATTATATTTTCAGCATATGCTGAAAATGAATTTTAAACCCTCCAGGAAAAGGGTTTCAACAATTTCCATATATATTTATTATTACTTTCTTCTCACTTTATCTTCACTCACTTCCCCCCCACCCCCAATCACACACTGGCATACTGAAAATCAAGTTTCAGGAGACTTCAGAATTTAGCATACTTTATCCGAGGAATACTAAACCTGCTTCTGAACTAATTGGATATAATTGGTAGAAGCTAGACTATAAATGGGAGCACAGGGTTTTTAAAGATCAACAGAATATTTAACTTCCAGGAAATTTCCCCCAGTTGTTGACCTACCTCATAAAAGTAGCTTCTTAGAAAATCCCCTAGATACCTCAGATAGTGAATTTTAAGTAAGCTCTACAAGCACAATCCCACAGAGACACTTATATTATTGTCACACATGACTCTGCCTCTCTTGAGGTTTAGGTCTTAGACATGGTATATTTTTCCCTGGAGCTCAGTACTAGGGGAGTGGCTGCTTCTTACCTATATTATCCTATGCTCTTTGGAATTTTCTTCTCTCCTACTATTCAATTCTTCATCAACTCCCTTCTTTTATATAGGGCCCCATAGTCCAGCAATGTTTAGTTGACTCAGGGTCTTTCCTGAACAAGTTAGGACTTGATGGATCAATACCCCAGGAGTCATCAGAGCTATACCCAGTGTGGTCAATGGGTTATGCAGTGTTGTGTATGGAACTCAGGGCCACACCACAATGCTTGGCAAGTGCTTTCTCAGTTCGTTTACTTTCTTAGCCTAGATCTTAAGTTTCTGTATCTTTTCTTATTGAGTAATTACTGCATATTTTATTTTTATTTTATATGTGTTTTTGCATTTTGGGTCATACCAGCTATGCTCAGGGGTTAATCCTGGTTCTGCACTCAGGTATTACTCCTGGCAGTGCTCGGGAACCATATATGAGATACTGGGGATCAAACCCGGGGTCAGCTGCATGAAAGATACATACCCTACCTGCTCTGCTATCACTCCGATCCCTACTGCATATTTTCTATCTTCAAGTTTGCTCCTGATGTACTGAGATAGAGCATAACATATATTACTATAATTTTAATATTCTGAGTCAACTCTGTTGAGTCATGGGATGCAGAGACACCTGTTTTGAAATTATATCTGGAATTAGCATTTCAACTGGAGAAGTGAGTAAAGCTGGTGCTCCCTCCCTCCATGAATGTGCACTATTCAGTCTGTGGAGAACCTGGGCAAAACAAAAAAGCAGAGGAAGGTTGAATTTGCTCTATGCCAAATTCATGAGCAGGGATTTTATTCTCCTTACTTCAGCTCTCCTGGTGTTCAGCTCTTCAGGCTGGAACTGAAATTTTTACCATCAGTTCTCTGGCTTTCGAGCCTTTTGAACTGCACTTCCTGCTTTCCTCAAACTCCAGCATTCAGAGGTCATGGGTCTTAGTAAAATGGTGTGACCAATTCCTTGCAATAAATACGATTAGGCAGATAAGTGGACAGATGGATAGATAGAAGGACAGATAGATGTTTAGATACATATGCTATTTATTTTTCTTTTTATGAACAAGTCTAATACACCCATTTTGGGTGAGAAAACTATGCTCAAATAAGGCAAAACAAACTTCTATGAATAAAAGACAGAGTTCAATATCACTTTCATCTGGCTACAAAGACTTCTTTGTTTTTGTTTCTTTATTGGGAGTCACACCCAGTGGTGATCAGGATTTACTCCTGGCTCTGCACTTGGGGTCATTTCTGACGGAGTTCCAGGGATGGGACTGAATCTGGATTGGAATTGTACAAAACAAACATCCTACCCATGTATTATCACTCTGACACAGAATTGTCCTTCATGACCTGGAGATTCCCAGAGCCCACACAATTCCTGCAGCAATGCAGTAGATAAATGGCAGGTAAAGTTGTCAAATTTAATGTCTTTAACACAAACAAATATCAGACTAAGCATCTGGAAAATTTCAAACCATTATGGGATCAAAACTCACTGTATTATACATTGAAGAAGTAGAGGTCCATAGCAAATTGGATACTAAAAATGAAAATGGATACCTGCACCAAAATTGGTTTCTAAACCTTGGACTCAAGATTAACTATAAATATCTCTGCAGTTGTTGCTGCTCTTTGAATCGCTTTTGAAACCCTATAGTCTGGATGGGGACAGGAAGATTTTATAATCGATTAAGTTAATATAGAACAAAGAAATACAATGACACACATATGAGATTATCATCTTTGCACTGTATATGAAATACCCAGATCTACAGTGGACAAAGAAAACTTTTCATTTATATTTTACAAAATTTGCTCATTTTAACTCTAAGCAGCAAAATATTCTGTGAAATCTGTGCCAATAATAAAATGTGTCAACTTAATATCAGCACTCTAAAATGCAGAGTTAGATTTATCATTATTATATTTTATTAGAGATATGGTACAATATATTCAAATTATAACATATACACACATACACACACAAAAAGTTGTTAGCGTCATACAGTCTACGGATTCAAATATCCATCTATTTTTGTGTCTCAAATATTATTTTATGTCCTGTAAGAAGACGATAAAGGTCTTGTTTCTAGTACCTCTTCCTTTAAGCAGACAGTCACGTCTGGTAACATGAGCCCATTTTGTTCCTGAATGCTATTTGTTTTCTGCCATGCTTTTATCAATAAATGCTGGATTTAGAGGTGACTACAAGAGTATGCCATCCGCACAGCAGAGCCTGGCAAGCTAACAATTATAGTCTTCATCTCCATGACCTGATGTAATGATTTGAGGCTCTTTATGTTCCTGTAGCAAGCAGATGTCCTTGGGCTCTACTAGCATGAGACAGGACATGGAATAATATGGAACGTTATGGGTACCTGCTCAAAGAAATCGATGATGAACAGGAAGATAGTGATACAGTGATATATGTCCTTATTTAGCTTTGGGGCCACACACAACAATCCTCAGGTCTTACTCAGAGCTTACACCTGGCAGGTTTGGGAAATCATAAAGTGTACTGGACATCAACCAAGTGAGGATGTTTGCAATGTAAGTGCCTTGTCCACTACTTTCTCTCCAGTCCTGTATGTTCTTATTTTACAATATATTTTCTTTAATATTTTAGTACAGTAACTAGCTATCATGCAAATACTGAAGGACAGTACTATGCATCATCTGAGTTAGTCTGTGGGTGATACAGAAGTGGTATGAGAGAGCCTCTCAGTATTCATAGTCAGGTGCTATTTCAGTGTGTGAAGGGGCAGAAATGTGAAACAGTAATGTAAAATAGGATAAAATACAGGATCTTACCCTTAGGGTAAACAAATCTTCCAGAAAGTTGTAAAACACTGAGATCAGAAAGTGTTGAAATGACTTGGCAGGAAACGTCGGGGGTGGACTTTAAATTTACTCAACTATGTGTGGTTCAGACAAGCTGACTTGAGAACAGAAGTAGCACAAAGGTCTCAGAAAACACCCTGGAGCATCTCAAACATATTGGAACTTGGAAAATTAGCCCTGGACTCCACTTAATTATAAACCTGCCTTTCCATTAGATTCTAAACACTGTCACCATGTAGAGAAGAATTTTGTTGTAGATATTCTTAACTCATAGAAAATGAATCTTTAGTCTGGTAAGTTTTTCTTTGACTGATACTTGACTGATAAATAAAAATACCGTCATAGAAAGGGAAAGCAAATATTTAGAAGGGAATTGGAAAAATGAACCTATATTTCTGTTTCTCTTATAACTTAAAGCATTTAATAATTCATGAAGAGAAGAAATAAACCTTATTACAAAATCCTTCCTCTTAAACTTAAATATATTAAAAAGAAATACATTTAAGTACAGCACATATGTGCTGATTTCATAAATATAATATTAACAAGAGAACTCAAATAGAAGAGTTAAGAGTTTCCTTAAAATATTTTCAATGTTTCACTCTACAACATCAAAACTAAATGCATCTTCAAAGACCAAATACCGCTGAACAAGCAAATGGAAGCAACAATATACAAATAGGATTATATAAAACTGAAAATCTTCTGCACATCTAAAGAAATGGTGACCAACACACAAAGACAATCCACAGTGGGAAAGAATATTCACCCAATACCCATCTGATAAGGGGTAAATATTCAGGATATATCATGCACTGGTAACACAAGAAGTAAACAGCCAACCCCATCAAAAAATGGGGAGAAGAAATGAACAGAAGCTTCCAAAAAGAAGAAATTCAAATGGCCAAAAGGCATATGAAAAAGTGCTCTTCAACATTAATCATCAGGGAGATGCAAATCAAAATAGCAATGAAGTATCTCAAACCACAGAGACTGGCACACATCCAAAAGGGCAAAAACAACTCATGCTGGTGTGGATGCAGGGAGAAAAGGACTCTCATCCATTGTTGGTGGGAGTGCTGACTGGTACAGCCCTTTTGGAAAACAATATGGATGTTCCTCTGAAAACTAGATATTGATCTCCCATTTGACCCAGCAATACCATTCCTGGGAATATACCTGGAAACCCAAAAAACACATAGCAGAAACA